>CM038224.1:30266249-30866249 GCA_021442155.1 Cymbidium sinense
GGTCACTAGCTCAGAGAGGTGGAGGTATAGTGACCGCTTCGCCCTCGTGGACTTTCTCGATCGAGCGTTACTGCCGGTCATTCTCATTATTGACTACTACCCATCACAGAAGAGGAGCTCCAACCCTGAGAGAGTCGGTGGTGCCTTCACCACACTGCTTTACCCCACGTCTACCATTTCCACTCCATGTTCCATCATCCACCATTCTAGCAAATGCCATGAAGGCTACATCCGGGGAGAAAAGAGCCCCAATAGATCCCATTTCATCTATACTGTCGACTACAATGATGTCGAGCTCTTTTGCTTGACCTCCTTCCCCAATTATGGTGAGAGGGAATGACGATCTCAGAGTATAGTATTTATTCCATCACCACCACCACCATAGCAAGCTATGGAGATAATAGCAGTCGAGGGGGGAAAAATACAGTACCACTGTCCCATGGCTATAGATCCTCCTAAGAGTACCATTCCACCCATATCTAGCAGTAGCTAAGAGCATCTATCCTCTAGTGAGCGTAGTCCTCATAAAATCAGTCCTTCAATCAGGGAGGTTAGATGCATTTCTGTTCATGACATTGATCCTACTAATGGTTAGCCTCGATCTTTTAAACATGTTCAGTTGGACAGATCCCTAGATGACATTGTAACACAATATCTAGTTGAGAAGAAGGATATCCTAGGATATGCAGTGCGATTGGGGAGAAGAATATCGCTTTGATTCTAACGAAGATGATCTATTTGAGGATTTGGGGGAGTCTACATGGATGATACTAGGGTTCTCTCCTTCTTGAGAAATTTGGAAGGTGATGCGATCGGCGGATGATACAAAGATACTCACCCAACACCTCCTTCAACAATTAAAATAAAAGGATGAACAAATTGATAGGATGGGAAAGAAGCTTTAAAACATGCTAGTAGTAGTTTTGGCACTTCATAAGAAAGCGCTGGCAGTACATCCTATTATTGTAGAGACAAGTCAGCTTGAGTTGTTACATATCTTGGATCAGCCTAAGAGTTTAGCTCAGAGAACACACCAGCCTTATATAGAAAGGTAGTAGATAGTACCTCCATACAAGAAAAGGACATTAAAATCATGGTTGAGCGGAGAGAAGCGTTGGCACAAGCTCAAGGAGAATCATCGGTTCCAAAGGGTAGATCCTACACAAAGGAATTCGATAACATCCAGTATCCTAAGGGTTTCGTGCTACCTTCTTTCAAAAGCTTTGATTGCAACGGGAAATCACAGAAGCACATAATGCACTTCAGAGCCAACTGTTGTAAGCAGTGATGCTCTTTTGTTCCATCTTTTTATCAGCAGTTTAGTAGGCATAGCCTTTGATTGGTATGTTGAACTTCCTAACAGTTCAGTGAAGACCTTTACTAAGTTAGAGCAACTATTCATTAAGAGGTTTCTTGGAGCTCAAAGAAAGAGTGACTATATGATCTCATTGTGAGTCAACAATCATTGATTATATTCTAGATGGTATAATTTGAGTATGAAATGTGAACCACAACTGTCTGAATATTATGCCATTGAAATTCTACTAAAAAATATTTATGGCCCGGTTGCCTTCATGCTCAAAGGTTTCACCATCAAAAAATTTGAGAAGCTAATCAATAAGGTGGCAAGGAGAAGCCAAACAGTTGCCTTTTTCAGATCAATCGATAAAGCCAAAGCTATAGAACTTATGAGAAGAAGCCGGGTGATAGCTAGGGACAAGGAGTATGCTAGAGAGCGCTTTGAGAGACCTCGTGCTCCATACACTTCCATCTCCTACCACCACCGAGGCAATCCCAGGCGCCAAGTAGCCTCCATGGCCTTCGTTGTCTCCTCCCACCACACTCACATGCAAGGTACACATACCGCCACCGTGCTACCATCCACCTACTTTTTTGGATAAACTAAATAAGCCTTTATTCATTTAAGAGGGAGGTAGTTAGAAAAATCTTTAAGAACCTTTTAAAGAAACCTGACTTTCAGCTACCCAAGCCTAGAAAGCTAGAGAAAGTGGGCAAAAGCAATGATCCAAACTTTTTCCCTACCACTGCATGCTATGTTTTGGAGGATTACTTTACATTTAAGGACCGCTTGACCAAAGCTACAAGATAGGCGTCATAGTTATCCTAAAGGAATATCTTATGGAACAGCCATCTAGTTCCATTAGGGTAATCCTTGGGGATACCTACAATCCTCTCAAAATCAAAGAAGGTTGAAATATTTCCTTATCTCGAACCTCTAAAAATATTATATTCAAAATTATGAAACTTTCCTTGCAGGTGCCTGAAGTAACTCGAACCTCCAACATCAAGGAAGGTTCGTAAGTTGCCACAGACAACTTGGGGTGAGTGGGAGCTCAACAGCATCAGTAGCATCCCATGCCAGGCCAGGATAACCAAGTAGCACAACCACCGATCGAGTCCAGCCTCTAGTCCACCATTGCAGCTACTACCTTAGTCGAAACTTTTACTTCAGCTAGCTCTTCCTCTAATAGACATCTTATATCGGTAGATGAGGGCATCAAATCTCTCACCCCACTTAATTTACTAGATTTTTACTATGTACCTCCTTCAAAATCTAAGAAATCAAGGAATAAAGCTAGTTTGAATTACATCTGTGTCACTTCTAATGGGTTGTCTAACATTATTCTTTTAGAAAGCTCTCCAAGTCTAAACACTAATTATAATAACTCCGATATTCCCTTTTCTGATTCAAAGTTGGACTTTCCTTCTCTGAATACTATGGGTTCACCTCTCGAGATAAACTTGGAATCATCTAATTTTGAGGGTCCCATAAGAGAAGCTGTATGTGAGCTTGACGAGCAGGTTAAATCTTCCACTAACTTGCCACAAGAGATCACCAAAGTTAATCTCCATAGTGGCATGGTTCTACCTCCTCGGGAGGGCAGCACATCAAGATAAAAAAAACAAGTCATTGGTTCAAATGATTGAGAAACCCCTCCATACGTCACTTAGATATGCTTGCAGAGGATCAACCCAAAGTGGATTACAATGTCCTCTCTCACCTAAGAAAGTTAACATCTAAGTTAAGCATATATGATGCCCTTGTATTATCCAAAGAGGTGAGGGAGTCATTAATCAAAGCTTTTCTTGATCCTAAAATATGCTTAGCTCAGCTGACCACTATTGGAGAGGAGACACATTATTCCACGAAAGCCCAAGGAGTCACTTTCACAGATGAAGACCTTCTTTTGGGGGATATGGAGCACAACCATCCCCACTATATTATAGTGGGCATGGGCAGATTCAGACTCTCTAGAGTTCTTATTGATCCAGGTGCATCGATAAATATTATGAGTCTAAAGACCCTTGCTTACTTGAGGATTGACAACACACTCAAGAGATTGGATGATGTTGAGAGGATTCATGCATAAGGTGATAGGGCTTTATGTACATAGTGTTATCTTTGAAGATAGGTGAATGGAAGACTGAAGCCAAATTTTACATAATTGATTCAAATACTTCATTCACTACTTTGCTCAGTAGACCTTGGATACACAAGAACAATATGATTCCATCTTCCCTCCATCAGTGCATCAAGTTCCGAAAGGATGGGATCGAGTACTATGTCAAAGGTGATGAAAAGCCATTTTCAGTCAGAGAGGTTAAGATATATGAGGATGCGACCTACTACCTTCCTCAAAACAAATTTTTTTGTGAACTTGGTCAAAATTCCAATTCAAACAAAAAAGAAAAAGAAGCAAAGGAAAAAGAAAAAGAAAAAAATAAAAAATGAAAGTACAAGTGAACGAGAAAATGACATCAAGGAAGAAGTAGAGCTACATGTCACATTCCACCCACATTCCATCATGTACATATGGGTAGGATGGCTCAACCTCCACCGTAGAGAGAGATTGAGGCAGGGACAGAGAGGCCAGAGGTGGAAGACCGGTTGGCCACCAACCAATAGGGGCTATGTTCCAGTTCACAGG
Source organism: Cymbidium sinense (assembly GCA_021442155.1). NCBI lineage: Eukaryota > Viridiplantae > Streptophyta > Magnoliopsida > Asparagales > Orchidaceae > Cymbidium > Cymbidium sinense. The sequence continues at coordinate 30,270,200 of CM038224.1, forward strand.
AGTGCTCCTATAATTTACATAGACATGGAATCCAGCTCGAAAGATGAGTCTCATATGATTTGCATACCATCCAACCCCTCTTAGCATGTTTCATTGGAGGTGACACTTGAGCTAGATGAAGACTAGGCCTCCAAGTGAAGCACGAATCTATTCGAATCAAATTTATGTGAAACTATCAGGCAGTAGTTAGGAACCTTAGCTATAACCTCACTTTTCTCTCAAAAAGTTGAAGATTTAGTGCCCCTCAGTCTTCCATTGATGTGAAGCTAAAGAGATTCCTATTGGGATCATCATCCTCAAGTTCAGAAGCTGATGTAGAACTTTAGGATAATTCATATAAAGATTCAATAAAATTGCCTTTTGATTAGTACTCACCTTGTGTTCTTAATCTTACAAAGAAGGGTTTGATTCCTTATACATGATCTAAGCATAGGTTAGAGTACTTCGAGAAGATATGGAATATGTAGGGATACACAATCAAGATCGACTGGATTCAGGTCTGGGTCGATGATGATGATTACGGTTAGTTGTCACCAACCATTTGGAACTGAAAGGTTCTTCTCCAACCACATTAACTCTTATGAGGATATGTGTTTAGAAACTTCAGATGATTCAGATGATCCAGATGACCTTCCAATCAAGGATGCACCACCAGAATTCAAAGAAGAAATTCATTCAACAATTGACAAGCTTAAAAAAATCAACCTCAAGACTAACAAAAAATCCACACCGACATACATCGCTAAAAATGAAGAAGAAACCAATGACTTAGTTAGGCTATTGATTGAGTTTAAGGACTGCTTTATATGGAGTTATGAAGAGATACCACATCTATCTCGACATAGTAGTCCACAAACTAGCAATAGACCACCAACCCTATCAAGCAAGCTCCTAGATGCATTAGAAACGAACAATAGGTCATTTCTAGGGTCAAGAAATTGATTGATCTTTGGTTTCATGGGAAAAAAATACCCTACTTGGTTAGCTGTCGCGCGAGTTAAGAAAAAAAGGGCTAAATTATATATGTCAATTTCGAGACTTAAATAAGGCCCTAAAGATGAGTTTCCTCTTCCTATACCAGAATTAATGGTGGAAATTGCCTCATCTCATATAGTATTCTCCTTCATGGATGAGTCATCTGGCTACAACCAAATCAAGATGGCCCCCAAGGATGAAAGAAACACTGCTTTTTGAACCCCGATCGAAATCTATTGTTATATGGTTATGCCTTTCGACCTTAAAATCTGTTACATACCAATGGGCCATGACTCAAATCTTCAACGAACTAATCCATCATGAGGTTGAGTGTTATGTTAATGATATAGTAAAAAGCAAAGAAAAGAAAGACCATCTCTTTGACTTGAGAGTAGTTTTCGAGCAACTAAGATAATTTAACCTCAAAATGAATCCCCTGAAGTGTGCATTCAGAGTAGCTTGGAAGTTCCTGGGTTTGTTGTCCGACACTAGGGAAAAGAGATAGATCTAGAAAAGATCAAATCTATCTTAGAAATGCTACCCCCAAAAGTTTAACTCAACTCAGATATTTCCAAGGGCGGTTGGCGTATCTAAGATGCTTTATCTCCAACCTATCGGAGAGATGCAAACTATTTTCAACACTTGTTAAAAAAGATGCCAAGTTCAAGTGGGATGACAAGTGTCAGCATGCCTTTGAAGATATCGCGATATTTGGTGAAGTCTCCATTTCTAGTAGCCTATCTAGGGCTTGATGATCTCTACACTACATTGGACGACTCTCTTGGAGCTTTATTGGCCTAAGCCAATGACGAAGGGAAGGAGAACACTCTTTACTACCTCAGCCATCATCTAATCCCTGCTGAAGCAAACTACCCACCTATTGAGAAATACTGCCTAGCTTTGATCTTTGCATCCCAAAAGCTATGACACTGTATGCTTTCTCATAAGATGAACTTGATTTTTATAATTAATCCATTGTAGTATCTCACGACATGACCAATGTTGTCTGGACATTTAGCACATTGTTCTATGATTCTCTCATAGTTCAATATCACATTTGTATCCCCGGTGTGATAAAAGGACAAGCATTAGCGAATTTCTTAACAGCATACCCACCCACCGATTCTCCGCTTAGTGATGAACTCCGATGAGTAAATCATGAACTTAAGGGAGGTTGACAATCGCCATTGGGAGATGTATTTTGATGGTGCGACTTCTTGGGATTTATTACTTGATTAATTAGAAAAATTACTCATTTAAGCCTTAATCACTATATTAATTAATTAAATAAATTACCCCTAATTAATAATCAAATTAATTAATTATGTTTGTTAATCACTATTGAACAATGAATGAGCTAAGAAAATGAGATGAGGACCTCTTTCCTAATCTTTTTCCTAAGTCCATTTCATTTAAAAAGGAAATTAATTAAAAATGACATTAATTAAAGGTTCAATTAATTAATTAAGTGGCTTTATTAATGAAATTCAAATCATGATCACATTAGATCTTGACTAATGAAATCATGGGTAGATCTTTAGGTGTTTAATAACGAGAAGGTACTTACAGAAATTATGGTTAACTCACATGTGTGAGAAAATCATAAGAATACTTAATTAAGTTTCTTAATCTAATTAATTATTGATCATGAGCCAATTACATTAGGCCCTTTCATTTCTTAGGATCATTGCAAATTTACTTTCCATTCATATGCATAATATGCTGGCTAATAATTATTTAGTTAATTACATTAAGGTAATATAATAAGAGTAATTAATTGAACTAATTAAAGACCCAACTTTATTAATTCATAAAATCCACTTAATTACCCTTTTCATTAAACCAAATCAATTCACGAACTTGGGAATGGGTTAAGATCAACACATGTAATTATCCTCTCTTTAAAATTAATCAAAATCCTAAATTATAAATTAATAAAAGAACTTTGGTTCTCTTTAAATGATTTTATTTAGTGTGGTTGTACTTAGGAATTAATTTATTTGAATGAATCACATGTTTGTATTTCATTATTCATATCCAATCATGCTAAATATTGTATGTCATTTGATTTCATGCATCCATGTCTTTCAAAAGTAATTAAGTTAAATGAAATTTCCTTCATGTAAAGCTTGCATGTGTTGATCTAGCTTAATATATATGTGGATATTATCACTATTAAATCCAAATATATTTTCTAAAATTTATAAATGAATCACAACATGTGTAGTGATGTTAATTATAAATATATAAGAAGTGCATGTACTTATAGCTCAAGTTTATGAAGTGAAGCTCTCTTTCTCATATTCATGTGTTAATTTACATAAGTTTGAATGGTAGTGAGTATAGTATGGACATCCTAAGAATAAAAGAATTTAGCTAACCCCAAGGAGGTCATTCAATTACATCACTTTCCTAGTTAACAAAGGCACTATAGTGAAAATATTTTCTCCTTCATCCATCCTTTTTAAAGAGGATAGATGAAAACAAAAATATATGCCATTGGTCAGGACACCACGTAGATCCGCAAATATTCTTATTAGGGTGATCGGGTATGACATTGAGGAGAGGTGTACTATCTCGAAAGATAGAAGTCACCACCCTACAGTGGACTTAATCACCTTAATAAGGACTCCCAAGGACTATGGGTCTTAGATATACTAGAGATTCTTGCTCTACTTTATATGAAAAAGTAAAGTAAGGTTTATTTTAAATTGAGTTTGTTAAGTTCTCTATGGAGGTAAGCTCCCATAGTTAATTACATCTTAAAGAATGAGATTCCTCAAGAATACTTTTGATTAAGGTAAATGATTATTGTCTCTAAAGATTTCAATAGGGACTACCAATCGATTTGGTTTATTTTTAGAAGATTAAATGGGGTTGATCAAAAGGAAGGGAGTTCTTTTCAAATCCAAATAAAGATAAGTAAAGGATGCTTTAGATACTAGGAAGTCTAGTAAGCACCTCGAACTATCCTATGGTTGGGCTTTATATTTTTAAAATTGAATTAATTTATTTGTTTAGATTGAATTTTTATTAGAAATTTAGGGCTCATAATTCCATGATACAAGGTCATGGAAAATGACTAGAGGTGAGGATTTATGCTTATAGTCCGCAAAGGGAAGAAGCCACCTCGGATCCTAAATCTAGGGAGCTTTGATGAGGGCCAAAGCACGACCTAAATCTAAGGCAAAAATAGGTATATGGTTTACCTCCATAAGAAAGGATAAATCACCTGGCCTGTTGGACTTACAACCGCCTAGGGGTGGCCACCAACTAACTCCTCTTATAATTTTAAATACATGTAGGCCCTTATGTTTATGCAAGATAGGGCTATTATTTATTTTAAAAAAAGACTAAGTCCTTAAACTCACTCTCTAAAGAGACTAGATCGTATGGGCATTCTTTAATGACTTAAATCTAATGCAAATCATATTATATTTTATTTTTTATTTTTGGACAATCATTTGACTTAGGCTATAGGATTTTTATGCATAATGCATGAGAAATTAGATTATGGGCCAAAATTAATAAGATGGGAGGTGTGTTTCCACTATGACTGTCTCAAAGGTCAAGCCAAATTCTCCGCTTGGGTGGAAGCTCTCCAAATCAAGAATGAATCAATATGCTTTTATGCATGATATTATAAAGAAAGGAAACATTCAACTAAAGGGTTGCTAATTCTTTTATCTTTTTTTATAGCCTAAGGTTTAGGTGAGATTATGAGTTATTTATTTTATAATTTTAAGTTGATAAACTTGGTAGAAAATTTATTTTCCCAAAGAGACTAATCATCATCCAGGCCATACATCAAAGCAAGAAAGAAACTAAGAAAATCATGTCATTTCTTAATGCACAAGTTAAACAAACATCAAATATTTTATAAAGCTAATCAAAAGAATAAAAGGTCAAGTGTAGGGCACCATCGCACAAACTTGAAAAGATAAATTGGGTAGCCGAGCTCTACCCTTATACAACCCAGATTACAAATGAATTAAATTACAATTAAGCAAGGAAATTCATGTTATAGGGGTCTTCATTCTTCTTTTTTTTTCTTCTTTCTTTCTTCTTTCTCTTTCTCTTCTTTCCTTTCCTTCTTTTGAATGGTTGGAAGGTGGTTGCTCCAAAGGCTTCACATGGTACATAAGATGAGATATTATGACCAATGTTCATCCTAATCCCCCATAACAACCATTCTAAAATCCTAATTGCAAAATTACATGAAAAGGGAAAAGTAAATCTAACTAAAACCTGCAAAATAGATATTAGCTAAACAAATAACACATTCCCAAGCATGTATATAAACAAATTGGACTTAGCACCCCATACATGGCTAACCAAGTCCACCTGGCCTATTTTGGATTATGCTTAGGGGTATAAGCAACCGCAACAACAAAAATAGTTATATTTTTATTATATCGCCCCTTAAGCACAATCCTCTGCACAAGATAATGATTAGACTAGATCATCCTACCATTCATTCTACACACATACACCCTAATAACCAGACTATAATATTACATCATAAAATAAAAGTAAATATCAAATCATGCACTACCTTAACATAGGACTAGAAGTTGTGACTTAGCTTAATGTGTGCCATGTAAGATTTGTGTGGTGTGCTTAGCTAAGCTTTAAGGTTTAGATTTTTTTTTTAAATATGAAAAGATTCAACTTAGAAGGGTGGTCTCATTTAAGTTGTTTAATTGATTTGGTTGATTTTATTTAATAATTTTATTTGGTTTGAATGAATCCTACAATTAATTACTAAAGGATATAAAGAGAGGAAAAGAAAGGATGGCTTCTCTTTCTTCCTATCTTAAGTGATTTCTAAGATAGATTCATTAATGATTTTGGTTAGTGAATATTTTATTATGTGTATTAATTAATCCTAAATTTAGATTTTTCTTAAATAAACTTATTTAAAAGAAATACATTTTAAGATTAAGTAAGGTGAATTACTATTACAAAACATACAACATTTTATTTTTTCCCACATGTGTATCATGCACATGAATGAATCCTAAGCGATCTATACATGCAATGCAAGTATTTAGCACACCTTAATGATGAATGCTAAGAGAGGTTACTTAAAAGTTTTTGAAATATTTCATGTATGCATGATTTTGTTAAGTAGAAGAGAGTAACTCTTTTATCCATTTTTCATATGCATATTTACAAGTATAAAAGATAAAAGTGAGTATGACGCCATTGTTAGCATCAGGGGTGTAAGGTACAAGACCTACTTAAAGCTACTTAAAGCCTCACAACCCCAGGGTTGTCCAGACTAATATATCACTTTTCTTAAATACATATGCATGTATAAAAAGAAATGCATGGAAAGAGAATCATGCAAAAAGTTTATATTTATTTGTTTGATAGAAGAGCATGACTCTTTTATCCATTTTTCATATGCACATTTACAAGTATAAAAGATATAAGTGAGTACAGCGCCATTATTAGCACTAGGGGTGTAAGGTGGAAGACTTACTTAGGGCTACTTAAAGCCACGTAACCCTAGGATTGTCCAGATTAATATACCACTTTTCTTAAATACATGTGCATGTACAGAAAGAAATGCATTGAAAGAGAATCATGGAAAATGTTTATGTTTGTTTATTTTTGATTGTTTAATTTATATGTATGATGTAGAATTTCTTCTTGAGTCATGACATAGGAGTGTATAGGAATAGATTTCAAACAAGTGTTATGTCCTTTTCAAATAGACTATACACTTTGCAAATCCTACACAAACCTATGTTAAGAAAGAGAAGAAAAGTCAAATAACATATTTTATACTATTCACATGCAAGCTCATAAGTACTTATAGATAGCATACTTTTCATTTATAATGTTTGGTTTATAAGTTTTGAAAATAGTTTTGGATTTAGTAGTGATAATAGCTATTCATCTTACTTTAGCCAAAACATGCAATTTGACACAAAGAAAACTTTTCGTTTTAATTTTGTTTTTAAAATACATGAATGCATGATTTTCATATGACATACACATTTAACATGCTAGGAAAGAAATAAAATGATGTAAGAATGTAACTTCACTCACCCTAATTAATTCCTAAAGATAATCTTATGAAATAAAATTATTTAAAGTGAATCAAAGTTGGTTTAAGAAGATTTGATTTTATTTTGAGTTTGATTTAATTTAGGAAAATGTGAGAAGGTTTGCTGGTCTTAACCCATTCCCACATGTTTGTATTGTTTTTGTTTAATTTTTAGGTGATTAGATCAATTTTATGCTTTGGTTAGGTTAAGGTGTAGGTTAAGTTCAATAATTACCCCTTATCTACACCACCTTAGCATAATTAATCAAATTATTATGAGCCAATGTATGACATAAAACCATAAGGAATTTAAATCAGTAATGCATCCTAGGAAAAAAGGTACCTAATGCAATTGGCTCACACTTAATGATTAATTAAGCTAAAGAGTTTAATTTAAGTACTTTCATAACCCTTCCCACACATGTGGGTTAGGTATGATTTTAGGCTACTTAGGTTATTGAACACTTAAGCATATACCCAAGAAGAAATAGATTAGGTGATTAAGTTTCTAGAATGTTTTGAAAATTTTATAAGTTAATTAAGTAGGCCATTAGTGGATTAGCCTTTAATTAAATTTAAATTAAGGAAGAAAGGGAGTTTAGGGAATAGCTTAAGAGAAATATCCCAAAATCATTCTATAAACCTCATAATCACTTAAATAAAGTTTAATTAACTTAATCAATGATTAAACCATTGTTCACATGCTTAATTAAGCTTAATTACATTAAGAGAGTGATTAAAGGTTCATTAATTAATTTTTGATTAACTCATTAATAAATTCTAAGAAAATTAGAAGAGGTAGAAGTCATTTCACTAAACATTCCTGAGAAGTTTGGAATTAATTAATAAAGTCATTATGGAGTAATTAGGGTTATTAAGTTTTCAAATAAACCTTAATTAAGAAAAATCTACTTGTCAAATTCAATCAAGAATAATTTTATTGGATTCTCCCTTGAATTATCTTTAAAATAAACTGGAGTTTTTATTTTATTTTGGATATTCCACAATTAGTTATGAATTTACAAAGTTTAAATAGATTTAAGTGATTTTTATGAATTATGGTAATTTATTTTATGAAAATAAATCATTTGACATGCAAAATTCATTATCTTTTAATCCAAAGGCCATTTTGACTTTACAATTTTTATGGTAGGTGCATTTTAACACCAGTTTTAATCTCTAAAAATTTCAACTTAATCTGACATGTATTTTTGGTTTAATTAATGAAATTTTATTTTTACTAAAAGTGAAATTAAGCTCAAAATATTCAATAAAATTTAGGGATTTTAGGTTTGTTGGATTTCTATCAGAAAGACAAATCTAATGAGTCCTTGTTTGCAATTTTTGGTTAAGTATTTTACTTTTTATGAATTTTTGAAATTTTAGAAGATTTAAATTAATTTTTTAAATCAGAAAATCCTCGCTAACGTGGCAACGCGATGCCATGTGATTGACGCCGGCTGGGTGTGCACATCGTGATGATTCGGGCCATGTCATGCTATTAGCCATGAAGACGGTCAATTCAGAGTGACCAGTTTGACCGTCCGATCGCAGATCGGACGGTCCAAATTAGAACGTGCGATCTAGATGCTGATCGCGGATGATCGCACGACTGTTCATGGGATCGGATGGTCCAACTCGCATCAAGCAATTTGAAAGCCCAGATCGTGCGATCCGAGCCGTCCGATCGGACGGTGGCTGTAGCTCACCGATCGTGAATAGTGATTTCAAGCTTTTTAAAAAAGAAAAATAGGATTTCTAAGTGAAAACTTGGCCAAATGGACTCATTTTTGCATCGATTCACACCAAAAAAAGTTTATTTTTTAATTGGGATGATTTAAAGTAAAAATATGGGATTATCAAGGGTAGATTTCTACAAATCACTCAAAAAATATCACAAAATGAGGGATCCTAAGGTCGACTATGGTTTTTGAAGATTACCTCACCGGGGATGATTTTCGGCGGCGGTGGTAACTCAAGCTTGAGTGAGAAGAAGCCTGACTGAGCTTAGATCCTCACCAAAAATGAAGTTTCCTCCGGATCATCATTTCCTTATCAAATCCACTTAAATTTGAAGTATTTCTCTTCAAAATGAAGTGGGGTGATTGTAATGGCTTTGGGAGCTTTAGGAGGAGGAGAATGAGAGGAATTAGAGTTTTTTAGCCACTAATTCCTTTGAATGAAAGTGAACGAAAATCAACCCTTTTTTTAAAATTTTGGCTTCAAACTCATGTCATTTGGCTTGGGCTGATTAGGAATGAAAGAGAATCATCCAAGGTGGCTCTGGTTGGCTAAGGCATGGAAAGTGGCCTTCATGAAGGACAAATGGGTGTCCTAGCTAAGGGGAGGTGAGAGTCCTTTATGCCAAGTGTTCCAATGGGAGAAGTGAGGTGATTTTACTTCCCCATGAGTCATGGCTACCCCAATCACTCCTTAGGTCAGAAAATCAGTGTCCTTGGTGCCTATGTGGACCAATGGATGAGTGTCAAGTGGCCAAGGAAGAAAAATGACCACTTAGGAAAGTATCTTTTCTCATGGGATGCCCTTGACCCAAGGGCTAAGTGGTCATTTGACATTAAATTTTATTTGGGCAGATTTAAAATGAGTCAAAAGTAAGTTGTACCAAATTTCATGTCATTCAGAGTTCATTTAATTTAATTTGGGTCAAATCAGGTCAAAATGGGTTAGGTCGACCAATTGGTCAAATTAGGTCAAACCAAGAGTTGAGTCATATTCAAATGACTATTTGGAGTATATTGGTTCAATTAGTTTCAATTAATTTGGTTTAATTTGGATTTTGACCAATTTGATCATTTAGGTCAATTTGGGCTAAGTTGATCGAACCCAATTGACAAAATTGGCTTGAATCATTATTTGGTTTTGGTTTGATTGATCATTTGGAATATATTGTAGGCTTTGGTTTCAATTAATTGGTTTGATTTAATTTTGGCTTGATTTGACCTTTTAGGTCAAGTTAGGTTCATGATCAATTGGGCTAGGTTTGGTCTAGTTGGCCAATTGATCAAGTTGAGTTTAATTGAACTATGGTCAAGTTTAATAATCAATTTGGAGTGAACTTGAGCCATTGGTTGCAATCAATTTGATTTAGGTTACAATTGGGCTAGTTTGGGTTCATATGGGTTAAAGGGTTGACTTGGTCAACATGTTAGGTTGACTTGGTTTGACCCAATTCATGACAATTGATTAACATATGATGATCAACAAACATGACATGAAGTTTGGATTAGCTTAATTTACTTTGATTTGGATTGAATTGAATTCTAGTTCATGTAGGTTAAATTGGCCACTTTGGGTCAAGTGAGCCAATTGGGTTTAGTTGGCTTGATTTAGGTTTGATTCAAGTTTAGTTGAACTCACATATGGACTTATGATTAAAATATAAATCAATTTTCAAGTGATTTGGAGTCAAATGGGTTTTGATTCATTTGACAATTTTAGGTCAAGAGGGTGAATATGGATTTGAATTTTGAATTTAGTTTTAGATTATGGATTGAAGTTTGTATTTATATTTGGATTCATGATTAAAAGATTGATTGAATCATGAAGAAAAATTAAGGGTTTAACTTGATTTGAGTTTGATTTGGCTAAGTACAAGAATTTGACTTAAAAGGCTTAGGTTGGATTTTGGTTGAATTTGAGTTTGAGTTTTGGTTTTGGATATTTGAATTTATTTTTCATTTATATTTGTGAGTATAAATGAGAATATAAATGGGTTATGAGAAAATTTCTTGAATTTGAATTGATTTGGATTTGATTTGAGCTAAGTCCATAAAATAGAATCAAAGGGCATAAGAAAGATTTTAGAATTTGAATTTGAGTTTTGGATTCAGTTTGACTGACTTGAATTTATATTTTATTTATATATGTGAATATAAATGAGAATATAAATGGGTTGTGAGAAAATCTCATGACTTTGAATTGATTTTAACATGATTTAGGCTAAGTCCTTAAGAGGGAATTAAAGGACTTAAGAAAGATATTTGATTTGGATTTGAATTTTGGATTTCAATCGTGGTTTTGATTATTTGGAATTGATTTATGATTTGAGAAAATCCATTAAAATTGATTGAAGTTTTGATTTGGAGTTAAATTTGATATGTGTTTGGAGTTGATTTGAATTTGACTTGAGGGAAGTGAGGAGTTGGTTCAAGCCATGGGGTAGACAAATTTTCCTAACACCCTAAGACATGACCTATTCATATGGCTAACTCTTCTAAGTCTCTAGGGCTATGTTAAGTGTTCACCTAATCACTAGAAGTGTCTTAAAGCTAAGAAACTCTTAATGTCTAAGATGAGTTCTATGTTTAAGATGGAAGAGTTGAGAGCTCATCCTAAAAATGAGGTCAATAGGCACACATCCATTTGATTTCATTTTTATGTTATCCTCTTGATTATGAATACATGTGTATGTATTTATGAAAAGCAAGTATATAGTTTGGACTTCCCGAGAATATGAGGCTTTAGCTAGCCCCAAGGAGGTCATTTGATTACCTCACTTCTTTAGTTAACAAAGACACATACTTGATTATGTCTTTTATACATGTATGTGTATATTTAAGAGAATGATAAAATTTTTTCTATTGAAAATACATGCATTCATAATTGTTTAAGTCCTTGAGTTAATTAATCATGTGATGCGAGCTCTCTTTCTTATATTAATGTATGCAAATTTACATATGTTCAATGCAAATGAGTATATAGTCTGATATCACGGGAATATGAGTCTTTAGCTAGCCCCAAGAGTTCATTTTATTACTTCACTTCCTTGATTAATAATGATACGTACCCATCTAATTTCATTTCTATATATTTTGTATAGGCATTTAGATAGAGCTTTAATTAGCATGTATTAAATAATTCAATCAAATATAAACATAAATTTCAAATATATACATATACATTCATCATCTAAGTGTACTAAAGCATATTTTGTGTATACTGTATGCTTAAGATTAAATCATATGCATGTTATAAGTCATGGGAAGGAATGATTTGATATATGTCATGTGGTAGTAACTCAATTAGATTAATCTTAAGAAGCCTCTCATATTAAATAAGGTTATTTAAAGTTAACCTAAGCTTAGGATTAATAAAAATTATTTAATAAGCCATTCACTAAAAAAGAATTAAATTAAATTAATATGCCTTAGAAGTGACTTAAGATAGGGATGAAAGTGGGTAATCCATTTCTTTCTCTTTATAATACTTAGTTGTTAAGTGTAAACCATATGAAATAAAATAAAATACAAACTAAAATTTGCAAACCACTTAAACAACTTTAAATGAAATCCACCATTATGTTAACTTGAATGTTTTCTACACTTAGAAAAGTATAACTCTAATGATTAGTTAAGACATACCACACAAAGCCTTAACACACATTAGAATTAAGGCACCACTTCTAGCTCTATTTTAGGACGGTGTATGATATGATGTATTATTTTAGACTGATTTAGGGTGCATGCTTCGTAGACTGGATGTTAGGTAGCTCTTAGCCTAATCATATTTTCTGTAGGGGATTGTGCTTAAAAGGATGTTTAAAAATAGATATAAATACTCTCTTTGCAGTTTGCTTAAACCCATAAGCATAATCCAAGTAAGAATTGGTGGGCTTAATTACCCATGTGCAGGGTGCTAAATCCAAATTATACATTAGAAGCTTGGGATTATATGTGTGTTTAGCTAATACATGTTTGCATGGTACAATTAGATTTATTTTTCTATATAAATATAATTTTGTAATAAGAATTAGGATTAGTGTTATGGGAGACTAGGATGAGAGGGAGACGTAAGTTTTGTCCTAGGTGCCCTATGATGCATTTGAAGCAAGCACATCCAAACAAAGGGAAAGAAGGAGGAAGGTGGAAGAGTGAAGAATGAAGACCCCATAGCATGTATTCATTCTAATTGTAATTATTCTTTCATATTCTAGGTTATATAAGGGTAGAGCTCTACCCATATTTTCTCTTTGAGTTGTATTGTGGAACTTGACTGCACTAACCTCTTATTCTTTTGTAGTAGTTTATAAAATTGATTGATGATTTATTTAAAATTATGCATTAGAAATGACATATTTTTTCATAGTTTCTTATGATTGATGCTTTATTCTGTGATGTGGATGCAGTAGGCTCTTAAGATAAAAATAAATTTTATATCTAACTAATCACTCATAACTAAATTTTAAACAACTCAAAACTTCACCAAAAAGCTTAGACTATAAATAAGATAATTAAAAAATATAGCAACCCCTTAGCCGTATGTTGTATGTCTCACATCATGCATATATCATCTTGAATCACTTAAATGATGGCCTCCATCCTTAAATGCATAGATACCGCTTGACCTAAATTTTAAATGTTGTATGTCTCCTTGAACTTTCTCAATTGATTTTCCAAATATAACCAATCCTTTGATAGTTTAACATTGAAATCTTTGGAGATGTAATTAATTATAGAGGCTTGCTTCTATAAGGAACTTTAAAACCTGATTTAATATAAACCCCGCTTTATTCTTCCATATAAAGCAGGAGAAAAATCTTTGGTATATTCAAGACCCATCATGTCTTAGGAGTCTTTATTGGGTGATTATCATTGAAAGGTGATACCTCTATCTTTCAAAATAGTATATCATACCTAACTATCGCGATCACTTCAATAAGTACTCAAGTAATCCTAGTATCACCATATACATCCAAAATAAACACCACATCCATTTGATAACGATGCATTATCTGATGATGTTAATATTCTGAGTGAACTTATTGAAGGCATGTGTTTTATGAGTAAAAGAAGTCTTTAGTTTCCTATTACTTGTTGGTCCATAAATAACAATGTTTAATTTGAAACAGTTACTTCAAATTCGAAGAACTTTATAGTAATATGTTTGCATCACAATCATCCTAATATAACATGTCACTACAGCCTGCATTTTAGTTGCTACAAGCATCTCGGAGGTGCCTGGAGCATCTCACGAGTTGGAGAGGATAATAAATGCATAAATACGTTGATAGGCAGTGGCCATCGTCAGTGCAGTTCTAAATTTAATACTTATTTCAATCTATCCATAATACGACATCAAATTGATCTAAAACCTAAGCAGATTATCAGTCGAATTGAATCAAAATTTAATATTAAGGTATCTTACATGAAGGCTTGGAATGCTAGGCGTAATGCAATTAGAGTAATTTTGGCAACCGGAAAAGTCTTACAAGTCTCACAATATTTTCATGGAAGCAATTAGTTCTACTTTACTAGGTATAATTTATAGAATACAATCAAGTATCACACATCATTTTAAGAGGATTTTCTGGGTTTTCGGTCTATCAATTTTGGGTTGGGGAAGTTATCATCCAATCTTGAGCCTAGATGGTACCTTCTTGCTTGGAAAATATCGTGGAACGTTGCTTACTGCCGTTGGAATTGATGGAAACAACTGATTGTTCCCTCTTGCCTTTACTATTGTAGAATCTAAATCATGACTTTAGTTTTAATTTGTCTCCAAGAAATGCTACCGTTAGTCTTTGCACAACATGATCTATGTATAGTATTAGATAAACATGTTGGCTTACTATGTAGTATTAGATAATGATTTCCATAGGCGCTCATCGGCATTGTTTGAGGCATGTGAAAACTTCAAGAAAACCATCTCAGAATATGCATTGGAGATGTAGAATTTTTATGCCAAAAAATGTATATAGAAGGTAATATTAATGATATCTATACTTTTAATCATTACATGGCTAACATACAAAATGTAAAGGATGAGGCACACAAATGATTTCTTGATCATGATATTGTAAAGTGATCATTCGTGCATGATGGTGGGATGTGTTATGGAAGTATGACAACAAATGCATCAGAGTGTTTAAACATGGACGTTTGCAGTTCAAGCCCTAATCTGCAATTTATTATAATATTGCACTATTTAAGACATGAGGTTGCTCGGGATAATGAGAGGCTTTATATATACATCAAAAGATTATAGTAGCTCCAATGGTAGATAATATTGAAACCCAAATCCAACCAAGTTGGTAAAATACTTTAAAAAAATGATTACAGGTAAGTCACCCATTTAACGGGCAACTTCCATGTACACTACAAGTCGCCTCTTAAACGGGTGACTAGCTTAGGCACAGAGTCGTATAGACTTGCACCAACTCAGATTCTACGTGACAAGCATGTCATCCGTTAAACGAACGACTATATTTATATCTAAATTATTTTTTAATATACTTAAATTATTAATTATAT
Source organism: Cymbidium sinense (assembly GCA_021442155.1). Classification (NCBI taxonomy): domain Eukaryota; kingdom Viridiplantae; phylum Streptophyta; class Magnoliopsida; order Asparagales; family Orchidaceae; genus Cymbidium; species Cymbidium sinense. The sequence goes on from CM038224.1 coordinate 30,285,503, forward strand.
TTTAAATTATATTTATTTTAAAAAATTTGCTTAAAAAGATTGTATTATAAGTGTATTAATGGATTCTTCTTAATATCAAAATGGCTCCTTTGCTAACACTTCTTTAGGTCGAGACCGGGAACCACCACATTGTCCATAATAATAATAATAAATTTTTATTAAAAGTCAAGCTAAGCAAATAATTTCGGGTGAATGATAACGGCAACGCCGCCAAATGAATTTAAAATTAAAATGATTGAAGATCAACTTTAGTAATAAGTTCTACTACTGTGAGAAGTAGTTTAAAAATATTTTAGGGAGATTACTACATCTAAGATTATAGTTGTGTCTTGATTAAGCATCATATGATAATATATTATTGAAGTCTAGATATAGAACTATGTATGTAATAATTTCTCAAAAAGGGCATACGTGTCCATGATTATCCTTATCTAAGGGAACTATTATTGTTTCATTGGAAGAAATATTGTGCTATTTCATGTAGTAGTCATTCTTTTACCGAGTGGAGAAGGGAAGAGAAAATAGATTTTTTTTTATCCAATACATACCGCTTTATATTTTACATAGTGTTGAATGTTAAAAAAAAATGTTAAGGAACTATATCGGATAAATTTTATTTTTAATAATATTTTGAAAATTATATTTATTTAATATATTTTAAAATATTTTTTACTTTTGAAAACAAATCATATTTTTAAGAATACTCAAAACAACTTTTTATATTTTTAGTATTTAAAAAAAAACTATCACTTTTAAACATGTTTTATCATCATTAATGTATTTTAGTGTATGTTTGAGCCATTTGTCACTGTTGATTCATTCTTTGTATGATTGCTTATTTACTGTAATTTATATTTGACAATATTTTAAAATTTTACTCATCATTCATACAAAAATATCTTACAAGAGAAGTATGAGAAATAAATTCACAATAAGAAGCTGAAGGATAGGCCAAGAGCCAACTTCACTGCTTTAATTAGCACCTTGTGTTTTGTTGGGCTATAAGTATCCAAGAAAGAGTAGGAATATTGTGTCTTGGTGTGCAAAGGGAATGTGAAAAGCTCATTTTGCACCATTATTATGCCCTAAATCCTATAATATGTTCTTACCTCGAAAGACTTTTTTAAAATAACATGCCCTTTTATTAGAAATATATGATCAAATATTTTAATGTCATACTTTGGAGCTAAAATCATTCCATTTTTTTTTCAAATATTGAATTTAAAATTAGTATGATGTGAGAGTTGACATACCTTTTGGATTTTAAGTAATATAGAAGAAAAATGAAATATTTTTATATGGATCTAAGTATATATTAAAAAATATATATTAAGATGTTTGATATAGAAGGATATATGAGGGTGAATACCTACCTCTATGAGCATGAATTGTAAATTAGAATGAGATCCTCGAAAAAAATCTATCAATTCAAAATGATATGAAGGTATAATTAGATTATCATTATATCTGACAGCTAATAGACAACATAATGTTTGGTGTATAGCTAATTAAACTAAGCCAATCAACTAAAAGTTTTAGAAAATAAACTTAATATTCTAGCAAACCTATCATAAAAGTTTCAAGTTAATTAGCTTTCTAGTTTAAGATATATAAATTTTTGAAAGTAAGTAGCTACTTTTAAATAAATAAATAATTTAAAAATTATAAAAATTTTGAAAATTCACCAAAATAATTTAAATCACTTTTAAATATAAAATCTTAAAAAATTGATTAGATCTTCTCGATCACACTAAATTATAAAAATAATTAAATTAGAGTTTAATTAAGCATTAATTTATTACTTTGATTACATACAACTTTGAAAATTTATAACTAATTGTAGAAAAATTAAAAAAAATTGAAATAAATCCTATATGGAAAGCTTAGACTGATGAGAATCCAAGAAAAATAAAATCCCTGTGTTTCATCCAATGAGGATGGATAGGGTTTTAAATATTTATTAATTAACTTAAGCTCTAATCACTTGGTTAATTACCTTGAGATTTGACATGTTGAATATATGGGATGACCTGTACCTCGTATAATTTTCTTAGGCTAATTTCTCTAGTGGATTAAAAGAATCAAAATTTTAAACCCAAATTATCACTCTTATGTAATTAAGTAGTTATTAAGATTAAGAAAATTATGAAATTGATTAAAGAGTGTTAATTAATCATTATAATAGTAAGGATAGTAAATAATAATAATTAGGACCCCTCTTTCTAAATATTTTGCAAGATTACCCTTAAGGTGCTTAATTAATAAATTAACTGATTAGATGAAATTTGAAAATGAAACCATCATAATTAACTCATTTAATAAAAATATATTTAATTGACCCTCCTTATGTGCTTAGTTAGTATAAGGATCATTAATAAAATTATGATTCTTCATTATGGGAAATTATAAAAGTAATTAGCTTAATCTTCTTAATTCAATTATTTATTAAACATGAGCTTAATTGCCGAATCCGTGACAATACAAATTTTATTTTTCAAGCATATTATCATGATTTGTGAGCTCTTGCTTAATAATTAATCAAATTAAGATATTTTTGAGAGGGTAAATAAATGGATTATTATTGGGGCAAACTTAATTTCATAAAAGCCACTTAAATTCTCTTTAAATTTATTAACAAACAAATATAAATATAGGTTGAACACTAAGTATTGTTTCACCTCTTTAGGTTTCATCAACTTAAATATTCAATTTAAACATTAAAGAAACTTTGATTAGATTTAAGCTTATCTAACTTGATTGTCCTTATATTCTAATGAAATCAAGTATGTTGTGTGGTGGTATTCAATTACTTTCTTTCAATTAGCATAAATGTGCATGCCATATGCTTCATGTATTCATGTTTTAAAGCAAAAAAAGTAATGATTACATTTAAATTGAATGAGTTGGGCAAATTTTATCATATAGTGTGGTTATTGTCATTAATAAATCTCAAACAATTTTGAAATTACATGTTAATTATGAATTTTAAATTAATTTTATTATAAATAAATAATTATGTGAAAATGAAATGTTCATTTCCTCGTAATCAAAAGATGACAATTGATGGTTTTATTCTGATGTTTATACTTATATATTCATGTATTTGAATTGGCAAATATATAATCTGGATATCCCAGGGACACAAGGCTTTAAGCAAGCTTAAGGAGGTCTTAGATAATATAACTTTCCTGGTTAAACAATAGCACATACTTGCTTAATTTCATTTATTTGCATGCATATATTAGAATATAAAGTGAAAACCTCTTTTGCCATTAAGCTTTACATAAATAAAAGATATTTATATACAACTCTTTTCATGATTTTATTTCTATGTTTATTTATATGTTTATATTTGAATTGAAAAGTATATAGTCTAGACATCCCAAGAACACAAGGCTTTAAATAGCCCAATGAGGTCTGAGATAATCTCACTTCCTTAAGTTAAGAATGATACGTGCTTGCTTAAATTCCTTATACATGTTTGCATATGCTTAAATATCAAACAAAATCCCATTTTTATATTAAATTCTGCATCAATATTATTAAGTTTGTAGAAAATATGAGTACATTGCATGTATATGTATATGTATATATATATATATATATATATATACTAAATCAAATATTGAAGAAGCTAAAAAGGAAAAAAATGTGGATATTATGAATAAAAAAAATGAAGTATTGGAGAATTTAAATAAATATATTTTGGAAAGGCTAAATAGAGGAGAATTTAATAAAAATAATTTCATTTGATTTTGAATATTGATTAAAGCTTAATTAGGGTTTGAATATTTCCTTAATTAGCTTAATTCAACACTAATTACTTGGGTAATTATTCCCAAACTTGGTATATTGATATAATGGGATGACCTCTACCTCCTATGATTTTATTGGGATTTTTTGGCCATGTAATTAAGGGAATTTTAAATTAAACCCTTAATTACCCTCTTAATCAATTTAATGATTATTAAAAATTCTAAATAGTAAAATGTTAATTAATTTAACTTCATTAATCACTTATTAATAGTGAAATAATGAGGGAGGGTGATTAGGACCTATTTTTAATTACTTTTCCAAATTCATTGCCTTAAAGAGAGTTAATTAATGAACGATTTAATTAAGAAATTAATTAACCAATGAATAATGAAATTAAATCAAATTAAATTGATAATAACATTTGAAAATAAATATTTAAATTAAGGGTTCTTCTTTATGTGTTCAATAACATAAATACCTTTAAGAAAATTATGATTAACCCATAAGTGTGGAAAAAATTATAAGCATACTTAATTAGATTCATTAATCTAATTAATCTCTAATCATGAGCCAATTACATTAGGTCTTTTAGGGGCATTGTAATTATTTTTTCTCATGTGCATATCATTTATGGCTCATGATTAAATGGTTAATGAAATTAAAAAAAAGCATAGGAAAGGGTAATTAGATAGATTGTTTAATGGTTCAACTTAATTAACTTATAAAAACTACTTAATTATCTTTCCTTAAACTAACTAAAATCACCAAAATGGGAATGGGATAAAAAATTTGGCAAATGATCTCTTCCCTTTATGTTCAATCAAAATCCAAAATTAAATTGACAAGAAGCTTTGGTTTTCTTTAAATAATTTAATTTAATGTTATTGTCCTTAGGAATTAATGTAGTTGAATGAATTATGTGGAAATGTTTAGCTATTCCTTTTCAATCACCATAAATGTTGTATGTTATGTGACATCATGCATTCATATTTTTAAAAGTAAAAGAAATTTACTTATGCAAAATTACATGTGTTGGCTTAATCTTATTATATGTGTGGCTATTATCACTAATAAATTAAATTTTTTTTCAAAAGTTATAAATTGGTAATAATATTTGGAGTGATAGTAGTTATGAATATATGTATAGGATTTGCATGTGTTTATAGCTTAAGCATGTGAAAGTGGTGCTTTCGTTCCTATGTTCATGTATGGATTTACATATATTTGAATGATAATAAGTATATAGCCTGGACATCCTGGGAATATGAGGATTTAAGTAGCCCCAAAGAGGTCATTTAATTATCTCACTTCCCTGGTTAACAAAGGCACATACTTATTTAATTTCATTCATATGTATCTTTGAATTAGAATTTGGATAGAGCTTTATACTTTATATGTACAAATAATTCAACTAAAAATATAATTTTTTGCATCATTTTCATCCTTATAGTTGTATATACATTCATATGTATTTAAGATAACAAGTATATAGTCTGGACATCTTGAGAATACGAGGCTTTAAGTATCCCCAAGAAGGTCATTTGATTATCTCACTTCCTTAGTTAAATAATGACACATACTTGCTTACATCTTTTATACATGTGTGTGTATATTTGATTAGAGAATGAAAGTCCTCTTTTATATTAAAAACAAATGCATCCATAATCATTTAAGTATGCTAAAATATGTTGCATGTATAGGTATACCGAGTGTTAAATCAAATGCATGTTATGGGTGATGAAAAGGAATGATTCAACATATTCTATGTGGTGGTAATTCAATCACACTAATCTTAAGATGCCTTTCATGTTGAATAGAATTCTTTAAGTTTAACCTAAACTTAGGATTAACAAAAAATACTTAATAAATCATTCACTAAAAGAAACTAAATCATAAGAATGTGCTTTTAGGAAACAACTTAGGATAGGGATAAAGGAGGTTAAGCCTTTTTCTTGTCTTTATAATACTTAGATGCTAAGTGTAAATCAAATGAAGTAAAATAGAATTTAAATTAAAACTCACTAATCTCCTAAACCACTTAAAATGAAAAGAACCACCATATCAACTTAAATGATTTCAAAACATAAAAAATATAATTCAAAAGCCTCTAAGACATATACATGAAGTCTAATCACTCACATTTGAATGCTAAGTCACCACTTCTAGCTTGTGTTAGATGTATGTAATGATGATGTGTTTTATTTTATGATATCATGTTTTAGATTGAATGTTAAAAATGTGGATCGTAGACTAGATGTCATGAACTTGTTAGCCTAATATTATTTTATGCAGGGGATTGTGCTTAATGGGCCGCTCAAAAATTAATATAAATATTCTATTTGCAGGTTGCTTATGGCCCTAAGCATAATCCATGTTAGGATAGATGGACTTGGTTACCCATGTGCAGGGTGCTGAAACCAAATTATAAAAAAAATATAACTACTTGGGATTGTATGTATGTTTAGTTAACATCTGTTTTGTAGGTGTAGTTAGATTTACTTTTCTATAAAAATGTAATTTTTCAATTGGAATTAGGATTAGTCCTATGGGGATTAGGATGAGTAGTGGCTAGAAGGCTTTAGCCGGGTGATGCCTTGCAGCAAAATCCAATCAAGAGAAAGAAGAAATGAAGAAGTGAAGACTCCCTATAGCATGTATTCAATTCTAAATTATAATATTATTTTATAATATTGGGTTGTATAAGGGTAGAGCTCGACTACCCAATTTTCTCTTTTCTGTAGTGTATGGTGGTACCCAGTCACATCAGCCTCTTATTCTTTCTTGGTAGTTTATAAAATGATTATTATTATGTTTAATTTGTGTACTAGAACAACATGATTTTCATAGTTTCTTAGTGATTGATGATTGAATGTGTGGCCTGGATGTAGTAGCCTCTTAGGATAAAATAAAATTTTCTACTCAACTAATAGCTCATAATAAAATTTAAACAACTTTCAACCTCACTTCAAATACTAGGCTATAATCAAGAAAATTAAAATTTTTAGCAACTCCTTAGCTATATTTTGTATGTCTCATAGCATGCATGTCATATTATACCACTCTTGCAAAAATAAGGGCCTCTATTTCAGCACTTTAGGAACTGCTTAACTTATAAGAGCAACCCCTTATGATGAAGCTTCATCCTTTTCTCCTCTTGATTTGGCCAACAACCAGATTTCATCATGCATTTAGGCATAAGCAATTGCAAAGCCTTTGTCCTAAATACTGTGTCAAAATTATATAAAAAAATTGTAAAATAGTACCCTTTTAGACTAAATCATATACTCTTGCCAGTCATGGTCTAGTCTCTTAGAGAGTGAGTTTAGGACTCTAGCCTCTTTCCAAATTAAGTAACAGCTTAAATTATCTTGTAATTTCATAAGACCGGCTTACATAGTTTGAATTGTTTGAGGTGTTAGCTGGCAGCCACTCTAGGCCATTGTAAGTCTAAAAAAGTCGAATGAGATTATTCTCTCTTGTAGAAGTTAGCCATTATATCATATTTCACTTAGATTTAGGACATACTTTAACTTGTGTTAAAGCTCCCTAGATCTCGAATCAGAGGTTACTTATCTCATTTGGGCTATGAGGATAAATCCTATCCTCTTAGGCATCTCTATAATCTTGTGTTGATGGATTATAAGCCTTAGCAATCTATTAAAATTTTAATTCAAACAAATAAATCATCTCTTTCAAACATATAAAGCCTCACCATAGGATAGGTTGAAATGCTCACTAGGCTTCCTAGTATCATGTGCATTTTTGACTTAATTTCCTTTAGATTCTAAAATAACTCTTCCAATTGAGCAATCTCACTTGATTTTCCAAAATAGCCAATTTATTGATAGTCTTAACCTTAAAATCTTTGGAGATAATAATTGACTACTTTAATCGAAAATTTTATTAGAAAATCCCATTTCCTATGATGTAATTAACTATGGAGGCTTGCCTCATTAAGGAACTAAAGAACTCGATATTAAATAAACCCTACTAATTTTTCATGTAAAGTAGGGGAAGAATCTTTGATACATATGAAGACCCATAATGCCTTAAGAGTCCTTATTGGGTGATTAGGTCTATTGTAGGGTGATGTTTCAATTTTTTAAGATAGTACACCATACCTTAATGTCACACACGGTCACTTCAATAAGTACCCTCTAAGATCTGCGTGGTGTTCACATAGCTCATTCAAAAATAAACACCACAATCACCACCTCTAGCTTTAGGTTAAGACAGTGTATGTAATGATGTAATATTTTTGACTGATGTTAGGATTATTGAGTGTAGAGTGGATGTTAGGCCATTGTTAGCCAAATATAATTTTATGTAGTGGATTATTATTAAGGGGCCGCTGAAAATAAATATAAATACTTTTTCTTGCAAGTTGCTTATGCCCATAAGCATATTCCACATTAGGAAAAATGAGTTTTGTTGCCCATGTGTAGGGTAATAAGTCCAAATTATACAAAGTAACTGCTTAGGTTTGTATGTATGTTTAGCTAACATCTATTTTGCAAATGCAGTTAGATTTACTTTCTATAAAATGTATTTTTTTCGTAATAGGGATTAGGATTAGTGCTATGAGATTTAGGATGAGCAATGGCTAGAGGGCATAGTTCTCTTTGGAAGATGCTTCCATAAAGGGTTCATTCATAAATTTTGGGGTTCTAGTTGATTTATTATGATTCATTTATGTTCAAATTAATTATTTGAATTAATTAGTTCAATTAAATGCCAAATTAGTTCATTTTATAATTAATAAGGTTTCAATGTGTTTTCATGATGTAATTAACTTCATTCGGTGTGGTATGATGTTTTGGATCATTTCCATATTATTCTTAATTTATTTGAGTCATATTTAAGTTTTTTTCATTAAAATCAAGGTTTAAAATTAAAAATTTTACATATTTAGATTTATTATTCAATAAATCATGAAAAATTCTCCTAATGTGTATCCTAACACCAATTTCAATTTCTTAAAGTTTCAAATCATTTTGATCAATGGTTTGGGATTAATTTAGGTTTCAAAATTTTTATCCAAACCCAAATTAATTTAAAAATACACAACAATTAATTGAGATTTTAATTTTAATGGATTCTTCTCATCAACACGAATCAATAGAGCTCTCATTTGTATTTTTTGATTTTATATTTTTTTTTCTATGAGTTTTTGTATTTTCTAGCATTTTCTTTAATTTTTAAATTCAAAAAATCTTGAATTTCTATTTAACAACATCGGGTCCCCATGGATCCAACATGACACCACGTTATTTGTCCACATAGGATCCTCATGGATTCTGCATCAAAATGATGGTGCAATCGGGATTCTTACGTTCTATCCAATCAAATATTAAATGGCTCTGATCAATCAATGGTTTTCCTTAAAGGATTTAATCAAATGATCTGCCTAAATCTTGGTCATCTATTCTTAACAAAAGGAATGGATGGTGGAGATTATCTCTTCTTCGATGAAGAAGAATGCCGAGAGCCGTCTGTCAATTCGAGGTGATTTTCTGTGATTCAACCATTGAAATTGCTCGAATTTGATTCCAAAACCATCAATGAATGAAATCGAACGGATATACAGTTTGATCTTCTTTAAGATCAAATTCATTTTGAAAAGTTCCAAACCCTAAAGTTTAAGAGGTGGCTTAAATGGCATACCTTAATTCTGGTGATCTCCAGTGGTGGGGTTGACTCTAATATCTTTGGAATGGTGCGTTGAGGCTATGGAAAGAAGGAATTGGATCCTCTCTTTGTGGATTGCTCTATAGACCAAGCTCGACCTCTTTCCCACTGGCTTTGGTTATTCTTTGGCCTCTCGATGGTGAGGGAATCAGGGGAAGATTGGGATCAGCTTTGTATGAGGTGGGGAAGGTAATGGAATGGTTTATTTGGATCAAGATGCTCTATAGCTCATTTTTCCTGTAGAGGCCGAGAGCCTCTTATTCATTATCCTTTATTCTTGGTTGGCCATGCCTAATTACTGTCCTTGAAAGCTAGCTCTAAGGTTTATCAATTGTTTAATAGCTATCTAGACGTTATGAGGTGGGAAAGCAAAAGGGATGAGGGATTGGAGAATTTGGATTTGGCTTCATACTCTCTTTGCTTGCCATGGCATATTACATCATTTTGGATTTTATTTAAGATTGATTTAATCTCTTAAGTTTGATCTCATTCTCTCTTAACCTAAGTTAGGATGAGTTTAGGTGGTTTTGAATGGGTTTGATTAATGCTTGGTAGTTAATTATTCCATTGGATTCAATTTCATTTCAAATGCTTTAATCACATTTCTTTTTATTGATTCACTTTAGATTTAAGTTTAAATCATCATTGATTGTCTATTAGATAATCAAGAATCTAATTAATCAATGCCACATGAGGATTTAATTCAATTCTAAGTCAATTTGGCCCATTTTACCTTAAATGGGTTAAGTTAAATCTGATTGAGTCAAATGACCAATTTTGACTCAATTAGATTATGTTTAGACTCTAAGCATATCTAATCACATGTGTGAGATGACTTGGATTGATTGATTTCAATTAGTTGAACTTAATTTCAATTTTGACTCATTTAGCTCAAATTGGGCTTAATGGGTTAAGTTTGGGTTCATTTGGTTCAAATGGCCAAATTGGTCAAATTGGACCCAATGAAGGGTTTAATTATGTTTTATTAGCATTTCCAAATAATTTTGGATAATTAATTTGGGTTGATTTTGGTTTGATTTGGATTTGAATCCATATGGTCCATGTAGGCCCATTTAGTTCAAATGACCTATTTAGCCTAATTAAGGCCTTATTGGATTTTTATTCTCTTAAATTCTTGTTTAAACATGAATATATTATTATTTAAATCATTTGGAATGATTTTATTTGGTCATATTTTGGTGGGTTGACCTTTGACTTTATGGGACCCACCTAAAAGTCAAACCTATGTTAAAAAGGTTGACCACTTTTGGATCTTAATTTAGATTTGGATTTATTCATGCTCTTAATTTGATTTTATGATTTCATTTGATTTTTATTTTTATTTATTTTAGTTTGGTCTAAGTTTCTTTAAGTATAGATGACTTTAAGGGATAAATAGAATAATTGGATTAATTACTTATTCACTTTGATTTTAATTTGAGTGTTTTAAATTTCAATTTCTTTATTCTTGGATTTAAATTTGGTTTAGGTCTATCCAATTTTTTTGAGTTGGATTAGATCTTAGAAAGGTGTATTAGGCCATTAAGTGAAGTGTCTTAAGTATCTAATTAGGAGATTCATAATATAGAATTAGGTATCCTAATTACTAGTTTTGGAAGTAATGTTAACCTCATCCAAAAATGAGGTCACCACCTTTTTGGTCATCTAATGCTCTTTTACAAGCATTAGTTACATGTGGTATAGGTTGGACTGGTCTAGTCTTTCACATTTTATGATTATATATGTGAAAGCCTAGTTCCAAGGAGGAAGTGAAAGTATGGTAGATCTACATTAATAATAAATGACTTACCCTTATATGAGACTCTTGTGGAGCTATGTAGAAACTAGAACAAGTCCCCAAGTGAAGTGTGAAGGTCCATGTTGTGGAGGCTATCGCAAAATGGACTGTTAGTGGAAGTGCTCCCATGGAATTTGAAGTGGGAGAGAGTTCATGTTCTCCCCGATCTAGATCCTGAACTCCCAAATACTTGGCCAAGCAAGTTCAAGAGATTGGTAGCTAGGTCTAGGACTTGCTGAAGAGGGAAGATAAGAATAGTCATAGGCAGGAGATGCTGGAATGTAAATTTGGCCATCATAAGGATCAATAGCAGATGCAATTCTCCTACATGCCCAAGTTCAAGATTGCACTGATCAACATATTTTAGAATTGCAATCTTTGAGATCCTAGCCAAGTCTCCTTCCCTACGATGCCTCAATATCAGCCCTGTGTGATTACCCCACCACTATCAAGCTCGAAGGAGGAGGAAGAAGAGATAGAGAAGGGTGGCAATGAGTACAACTACTAGCTTTCCTATCAATTGTGTATTTTTCTTTTTTCCTTTTATTTATAATTTATAATTTTTAATTTGTAAGTTTATTTGAAAAAAATAAAATTTTACTTTCTATTATCATTGTGTTGTATGCTTATATAGTTTTGTCACTATTGATGTTCTAGGATAAAAAAAATATAAAATTAAAATTTTTTAACACTTTAAAAAAATATATCATGATGCAATAGTAATGTCACTCGTGTTAGATAGATTGAAGAACCCAAAGGTTAGCTCCACACCTTTGTCTTGCGCTTGTTTTGTGGATATTATTTCCTCTCCAACAGAAAATTTTCTAAGTCCTTTTCTCAAATGTAGCAAGGAAACACAACTATGATTATCCTCACAGGCTGCTGTTGTGGGATTTTATTTTATTTTTTTTATGAAAATGTTCTAAGTCATATTTCAAGTGACACGTGGGCATGCCACTTTAGCGCTGATGTTATGGCGTCGTGGTGCTATTATATTATCTTAATTGTATTAGGACATGAAGCTGTGACACTAATGCTATGGCGCTGTGGTGCTATAGGATTTTATACAAGCACTGGGGTGTGATTCTTCTTGTGGTTGTCCTTGAATACTGAGAGACAGATATCCAGTGCCTCAACGCTATAGGCCAAATTTTGAATTTATAGAATGAATTTAAAAACTTTAAAAATTTTGGTAGCTTTTCGACTTAGTAGTGCTAGGTTTTAAAATCATATAGTACAAAGCACACTTCTCCCTTATTCTAGTCTAAGATCAACGGACGGGAGGGGGTTTTTAACTCATGCCAAAATAAAATTTAATGACGAAGGTCTTTAAATCTCCAAGTTTTTCACACTGGATCAAGGATCAATGGTGAAATTTTTGTTAAACTAGTAAGAAAAAGTGTATATTATTTACCTAAAGTGAGAAAACTTGGAGTGAAGTGTGAGCACTATTTAGAGAGAGTCAAATGGGGAAAAGTCTTTGAGGTGAACTCCTATTTATAGGAGTGGGCTGATAACTATTCCCTCTCAATAGCTAGTGGAGCATCTCGTCACCAAGATCATGATGCCTCAACTATTCCCTCTCACTCTAGGATTAAAAGTATTCCCTCTCAATAGGGAAACACAAACTTTAAAATTAACTTTTTTAGAGATATGGATTAAGAATATTTTCTTGTTTCGAGAGATAAAAGATACAATTTTGTAGTAGATTCAAAAACTAAAATAAAGAGGGTTTTCTTAGTATTGTACATAAATGTAATAAATATAAAGATATACTATCTAAAAAACGAAAATATCATCCAGCCAATGATTTAAATAAATAATAATAGAAAAAGGTTCCAAATTTTGTCTACTCTGCATTCCCATAAGTTCCTTTATTTTAATTTTTTTTTAATTATGAGTGCGTAAATTATAGAGGAATTAAGTTAATGTGTCATGCATTAAAATTATGGGAGGAAGTAATTGAGCATAGATTACGATTTTGCAAAATTAGTTTGGATTTATGTTTTGTAAGTCTACTATGGATGTTATACATTTGTTGAGAGGTTCGATGATGAAGTATCGAGAGAGAAAGGAAGATATTCATATGATATTTGTTGATTTAAAGATAGCATATGATAAAGTTCCTAGAGAAGTACTTTTGAGAGTTCTGGAATAAAAAGGAGTTAATATTTTGAATATTCAAGTCATTAAGGATACATATACTTGAGTTGTTACTTGTATTCAAATACAAGGAAGATTGACCAAGTATTTTCCTATTTCAAGTGGATTATATTAAAACTCAACTTTAAGCCCATATATTTTTTATTTGGTTATGGGTGTTCTTACTGATCATTTATAAGAGGTGTTAGCAGTAGAATTCAAGTTGAATTGTTGAAGGAATGCATCAGGCCTTTTGTGTGATAAAAATTACTGCTTAACTTAAGAAAAAAATTTATATGATAGTGTAAACCAATGCTTTATGGTACAAACATGTTCAAAAAAGAGAAGCATAACATTATTTAAAGTTGTTTCAATGATGAGGATGCTTAGGTGGCTAACTAACTTTACAAATAAAGAAAAATTGCAAAATGAATATATACATAAAAAAGGTTGAAGAACTATAGTGGCAAATAAAATTAGAGAGAGTCAACTTTGATGGTTTGGTCACATAAAACATCAGTCATCTAATAATCTAGTTAGTGTAGTAGTTGTATTAGAATTGGCCTATGATAAGAAATACAAAGGCAGACTTAAAAAGACTTAGTTAGGAAGTATAAAAAATAACCTTATTTTATTAAAATTAAATGAGAATTTAACATTTAATAGAACACAATAAAGAAAAGGATTCATGTAGGCCTCATATAGTGGGATAATATGGCTTGTGTTGTTGTTGTATGAAGTACAAGTTCTTTATGGAGGTAATCCCTTATATGCTCCAACTTCTCTTGAAGCCAAAATAGGTCAGACTCTATTAAACTTGCAATCCTACTTAAAATGATTATCGCTAACACACATAAGAGTTTTAAACTTTTGAGGTCAAGTCATATATTATGCAAGATAGATAAGCAGATAATTAAAGAAATCTGAAACTAAAGCAAAAGGATGCAGGGTATGCAATGCTCCTGGGCTAATGCTTTATATTTTTTTTTGGGTTTTTTTTTCTTGTTTATTAGACATAACTCTAATACATGATGCAATTTCATGTCCTAATAATTTTGGCCTACCTAATCGTAACTCCTCTTTTAAGCCAATGTTATCCTTAAAGATTACTGACCTCTATTCTTGCAATGGTGATAGAACATTTTAAGAAGGAGAAGGTTGCAAAATAAATCAAATATATTGACAAAGCTTTTGGAAATTCTACTTTATTTTATCCATAAGTCATTTATTTAATTTTAATCTTAATAAAAAAATTTAATTCAAGTTTATCATGGCTAAACCATGGAAAAATCATAAGCTTGTCGAACAAATTAAAAGTAAGCATTTCATTTCATTCAATGTGCAAAAACATCAAACAAATTAAATAATTTAAAAAAATAATAATAAAGACTAGTGCGGCTAGGAAACAAAATATAATAATAAAAAATTAAAAAAATTTATAGCTAAGCACTACCTTATACAGCTTAGCTTAAACCAACTAATAGAGTAAAACTCAACTTGTGGGCCTTCTTTCTTCATCTTTAAGGTTTTCTGGCTCAAAAGACTTTAAAGATTCACCATTTATGGCTCATCTTTGTTATCTTTTTTAGTCCTCTAGAATCTCTTATAAGACTTTCTAAGTTTTTTAAAAGTGCACTTATAACATCAAAAAATTGCAGCCTTTCATTTACAAAATATATGTTAGTTCATAAGTTATATTCAAAATACACAATCATTCAAACATTCATCATATCAAAAAAATACACATTTACATGTCAACCTATCTTATTGATTATTCTTAAGGGGCCTTAAGTATTTAAGATTTTAAGTAACACCCACAAGTAAAATGATTAATTTCTTAGAAAAAATAATAATAATATCACAATAGTGCATTATTTAAACATGATCACCAACAAAAAAAACAATTTTAGTTTAATCCTAATAGTTTCCACAATCCATCAATAAATTAATCTAGTACATCATTGCATTTATCATAATAATCGATAAAACAAATCATTCTAAATGTATAAGGGTTGTGTCTTATTATATATCTAGTGTATGTTAAGTCATGCAAATGTATGTTTATTAGGTTTCAATTTTCTAAGTTCAAATTGGATGTTTAATTTAACTAGATATGGTTTTAATTTAGGTGATTAGTGATTCAAAAGATTTTGTTTGAACTTTATTCTATTTAGGTTTTAATTATTTAAGAGTTTTTAAGAATGCACAAAATCCAGTTAACTTCACTAGATAAGTGAACATCAAGACCGTTTAGGCATCATAATGTTATAAAACATATGCTACATGAAACAATAAGGTATATTTCATAACAATTTCTATCCTAGATGGATTTTATTAATTTTAGTATTATCTAAGTAATTTTGATTATAATTTTGTAATATTTTTGTAAAAGAAATTAAAAAATATCTAAAATATTTTTAAAATTTATAAAACTATTATATAATTAGAGAAAATCAATTTTAAATTTCATAAATTTTTAAAATTACTTTAAATGATTTAATAATTTTAATTAAATTTAAATTTCTTATCATGAAAAATTAAGAAAATAATAAAATAATTTTAAAATATATGAGCAAATTCTCTTTATCTTAGAACAATAAAAGGAATTTTAATAAAAATTTAAGAATTATTCTAATAGAATTCAGTATTTTACACTTTAAATACAATTTATTAATTAAATCATATTTTGTTTTAATTTTTAAATTAAATTAATTTTATGATTTATAGAATTTTTCTAATGGTCTATATTAACCTTTGCAATCACACACATAAATTTGGAATCAATTTGATTTATTTTAGATTTTTTATTAGTTAATTAATAAATTAAATTTATTTTATTATGAAACTTTAAATATTATTTAATTTACTTATTTTGATCTAATTTTATATTTTATTACTTTCTAAAATAGTTAAATTTTAAAAATTTATTTAAATTATTTATAGATTTTTCAAAATTTAAATATTATTTGTATTATTAATTACATATTTTATCCATTATTTTGTTATTTTATTATGTTTAGCAAAAATTAAAGGGTTAAATTATATTAAGTTATCTCTATTTAATGAAAGTACTAGAATGTTTTTATGGATTTTGTCTGATTTTTATAATTTCTATTTTAATTTATCTTTAGCTTTAATTTAAATTTCAATTTCTTTTAATAAATAAATTTAAATTTTCTAATAAAATTCCTAGATGTGAAGAGTTCCTAAGGGAACTTCATAAAATATTTTGAAACTAGAAGGATTAATAACATTTTATTTTGATTATTTAATATTTAAATTCTTTCATTTTTCCTACATTACATAATGTAATTTATGGCCTCTATTTTTATTGGACTTCTCTTCGGATGCTGAATCCGAAAAGGACATATTCAGAATTTTTATCTCTAAAATAAATGAATTATGATTTTTAAAATTTTTTGTTTGTATTTCATATTTATTAGTTTGATTTAATGGGCTCTTAATGCTATTTAGATTATTTCTCCACAAGACTAGCTACCATAAGATCCACAAAATGGGGTCCATATAGCATGGAGGCTAATGTGGTAAGTACTTATGTTTCAAGTTCTAGGCGTTGGTTTAAGGCTTTGAAGTTTGGATCTGATATATGAACTTGTAATCCAATGGTTTGTGTATCATTGTCTTCCTTAAACTAGGAACCTTGGCCATACACTAAGATGCCCTTAATCCTGACCAAGACAATGATCTCATTAAAATCCAACTCAATGGAAAGGATTAATATGAAAATGTAGTGTTGCCTATGGTTGGATCCTAGTCTAACTCACCTTTGGTTTAGAAAGCATGATAACCTAGAAGATTTTCTATGGTTCATGAAATTTACCTCACTAGATCCCCTATCTAGTGGTTTAGGCAATCTAGAAACTTTCGTTGGATTAAAACGTCACTCCAAAAATAGCTCCCCTTACCTCCTCGTTGACTTCTCTAAAGGCCAATTCACTATTGTAGCATTGCCTCAATTTGATGGTGTTCGTGCTCAAAATGCTCTAATAAAAAGATTGATATTTCAATTTAGCTTTGGAATGACTTTAGAAAATTCTAAGCATAAAAATTATTTCCAATTTTGAATAAATTCTCCTTGGTTTCTATTTCCCCTCACCTTGGTTGTTTTAGCTCAATTTAATCTAAGTAATTACCATACTACCCTAAATTTGTTAGAAATGGATGGCTGAGATAGTTTTTGGATTACCGTTTATTGGTTGAAAGAGTTATGGGTAGCTTGAGGAGAGTAGGATGGTGGTGAGGATTAGTAGAATTAGTTATGTTAGAAAATGATCTTTAACCATTCAATCCATTATAATTTTTGTCTAATTAATCTTTTGGAAAACTAAAGAAACAAGTGGAGGTTCCAATATGTAAATGAATTAATGTTTTCAATAATTATAATTTATAGCTTATGGATCAATCATTTATATCATTTGAACTAACTCAATTAAGATGAGGGTAGCTTTTAACCATTAGAAAGATACTCTAAAACCATCCATTAGATTTTAGTTGGGTTTAGATTAATTAATTTAGAATTAATCCAATAAGTTTTTGATCAAAATTATCAATCATTTGAACCATAACCAAAAGTAGTGTTATGTTATGGTTTAATTGGCTTTATAGTTCTAAAATTAATGAGTTGTAATAGATTAATAAGGCATTGAGTTTAATTTTAGTCTAATTAATTTTAGATTCAACTTGAACGATCAACTTAAATTTCTATTATATCTTTATCCAACTTCTATTTCAACATGGTTCCTTAGTGGAAGTTGATTAATGACCTTAATAGATAATTAAAGTTTCATAGTGAAGCACTTAAGTCATTTTGAATCACATTAAGTTTCGGTTCATATATTTTGCTTAAACTACTAAAATTAATTTAAGCATATTTAACTTAAACATGCTTAACTCAATATTACCATAATGGGGATATTTATAAGTCACATGTTCTTTTAGCTTTAATTTGATTTCAACTACTTGAGCTTTATAAAATTATTTTAGATTTTCTTCATTAAAGATCTAATAAAATTTAATTTAAATCAGAATGAACTTCTAAATATGTTTGATAATACACCTTAATAGGTCATAATTGAGTAAATGGAGTATTTGAGTTAACTTAAATTTGAAATTTAGATTTAACTTAAATGATTCATAGCATTACCAAAAAAAAACCATTTGATTAAGTGTATGTTTTATTATCAATTATTTTGTAATTTAATAAAATTTAACCCAATATAATTTTTTCCTCATTCTAAAAAATGAGATCAACAATGAGCAATAATCTTATTAGTAATTGTAAGCATCAACTTTAAAAAATATTTCATAATAACAATGTAGCATGTAGAGAATACAAGAAAGAGACTCTAACAGAGAGAGACGAAGGGACCCAATAAAAATAAATAAAAAATATATAGACCTCTCAAGTTTAGAATTATAATCAGGTTTGACATGTTCTTAAAACATTATCAATGCCTGGTCCCAAGTCCCGAATAAGAAAAGTGGAGGGTTGCATTAGGTAGTCGATAAACAGCATAAATTTTGTCTAAAAATCATGACATGAATCTTTTAATATATTGTGTCAATGCTAAGGCATTCGTTGAAGTAAAGTGTTGTATGGCCGAAATACAATGTAAAGTGTTCAAGAGTCACTACATTCACATATGGATGTAGTGGTAAAGAAGCAACGGTTCCCACATTATGGATGGATGTGGGCAAAGAAACTAGTCTATAAAACTAGAATTAATATAGGAACATGGAATATAGGTATTCTTATACGTAAATTAATGAAATTAATAGAAACTATGATTTATAAAAGATAAATTTCTTATGTATTCAAGAAACTAAATGGGTTAGAAAGAAGGCCAAGCAGATTGATAGTTTAGATTTTAAACTTTAGCATTCAAGTAGGAGTCATACTAGAAATAGTGTAAGTGTGATTATAAATATGAGTTTGAAAAATAATGTTATGAAAATTAATAGGATTGGAGATAGCATTATAGCTTTAAATATTATTGCTAATGCTAAAATTATTAATGTTATAGTTGCTTAAGCCCTCAAGTAGTTTTAAATGTTTGCTCAAAAGAAAACTTTTGGAATGACCTAAAATGATGAAAATAAAGGCAACATATATAAAAAAAGTATTTATTGGAGGAGATTTAAATGAAAAAAGTAGAATGGCAGAAGATTTTAAACGCATTCATAGTAGTTATGGAATTGAAGTGACTATTGAAAAAATAGAATCATATTAGATCATACTTTAGCGTGTAATTTTATAATTACTAATATTATATATATATATATATATATATATATATATATATATATATATATATATATATATATATATATATATATATATATATGAGTATAGAATTACTTATAAGAATGGACCTAATAAAATATAGATCTCTTATTTTATGATAAGAAAATAGATAGTTTAGATTATAATGATTATAAGGTAATTCTATGTGAACGTTTTAGTATCCAAAATCGACTATTAGTTTTAGATTTTATGATTATTAAAATATTATCTTAAGATTAGTTGGGAACACTTAAAAATGTAATATAAATTATTTTAAGAGTAATATATTAGATTTAAAAATTTGAGATGTTCGTGATCAGGACTGTAATATTTATGAAAAAAAGTAATAAGTAAGATTAAAAAGTTACAAAAAATATGCTTGGAGAATAAAAAAAAAGCTTCTATTTGTAAAAATAATTATTGAAGTCAAAATATACAAGAAAAGATCAGAAATATGTAGTTTTACTATAAAAATTGATTTAGATATAATATTTTAGAGAATTGTGAAACATATAAAGTTTTTCAAAATCAATTTGGTTTAATGCCCAGTAGATCTACTGTAGATGTTATACATTTATTAAGAGGTTTGATGGGGAATTATAGATAGAGAGAAAGAAGGATCTATATATGATATTTGTTGATCTACATAAAGCATATGAAAAAGTTTCGGAGAAGTACTTTTGAGGGCTCTAAAAAAAGAAAGACATTAATATTACATATGTTCAAATCATTAAGGATAGGTATATTGGAGTTGTTACTCATGTTCAAACACAAGAAAGATTGGCTAAGTATTTTCTTATTTAAGTTGGATTACATCAAGAATCGGCTTTAAGCCCATATCTTTTTTCCTTAGTTATGGATGTTCTTACTAGACATTTATAAGAGGATGTACCTTGATGTATGCTTTTTGATGATGATATTCTTCTAGTTGATAAGACTAGAGAAGGAGTTTAAGAGAAACATAAATTATGGAGATCAATCTTAGAGTCTAAAGGCTTTCATTTTAGTAGATCTAAAATCAAATACATGCCATGTAATTTTAGGTGTAAAAGATCTAGTGGTGTGGATGAGATAATGAGTGATCAAGTCAAAAAGGTGAACGCTTTTAGATACTTCACTATTGTTCAAAGTGGTAGTTAAATAGATGATGATGTTAATAGTAGAATTCATTTTCAATGGTTGATATAGATTAATTCATGGGACTTATTGTGTGATAGAAACTTATCACTTAAATAAAATTAAGGAAAAAATTTATAAAATAATTGTGAGACTCGCAATGCTTTATGGTGCAAAATGTTGGCCAAAAAAAAGAAAAACATAAAATTAAGATTAGTGTTGCAAAGATCAAGATGCTCAAGTGGATTAATGGCTTTACACTTAGAGACAAAATGGGGAATGAATACTATGTGAAAAGGTTGGAGTAGCTCCTGTGACAAATAAGATTAGAGAGTCTTCTTAGATGATTTGATTGCATAAAATGTCGGCCATCTAATGACTTAGTTAGATAGTAAAAATATTAGATTTGACATATGTTAAGAAAGGTAGAGGTCAACTTGAAAAGACTTGATTAAGAAGTATAGAAGTGTCAATATGACACAATGGAGAAGAAATATTCATGCATCTGAGCCCACATAGTG
The DNA here is from genome assembly GCA_021442155.1 of Cymbidium sinense. NCBI lineage: Eukaryota > Viridiplantae > Streptophyta > Magnoliopsida > Asparagales > Orchidaceae > Cymbidium > Cymbidium sinense. The sequence continues at coordinate 30,306,828 of CM038224.1, forward strand.
GATGAAAGCTTGTTGTTGTTGTTGTTATTGTTATTATTGTTATTGTTGCTGTTGTTGTTGTGAGTCATTTTATAAATAACATTTTAAATAAATGTCTAAGCCTCTCTTAGTGTTGATTTCCCTAAGTGTATGATAATTATCTAATTCCTTGTGATATTACATGTTAAATGTAAGTATTATATAAGTGGAAGTTATTTATTATTTTAATCCATATACTCTTGAATTATATTAAAAAAATTTAAATATAAATTTTGGGATAGAATAACTCCTCTTTTGTCCTTTACATCAAATATATAAATAAATAGATAGATAGATATATACACATATATCATCAAGATATCCTTATAGATTTTATTCAGAGACGGAATCCACATAAGTTGACAACTCCAACATCTATTCTTGGAAACAATAGAATAGTATTTTTTTTTCTTTTTTGGGGAAATATTTGGACCACGCCCAGCAATTTCATAGATTAAAAGAAGATTAGATACGAAATATAATCAAAAAAATTGATAAAGAAGAAACCCACAAAATTTCAGTAGATAGAGCTTCGTCCGAATATTTCCCCAAAATGAAAATACATCATAGAGTAGATTGCTTCCAGAAATTCCAACGAGTATGAAGAAAAGTGAACAATGGCAGAAAGGTTCTCAAAATGCAAAGAGCACCTTAATAGCATCATAGAGTAGATTGCTTCCAGAAATTCTAGCAAAAAGAGAGGTATTAGATCATCCGAGAGGATATAGTCAAGCCAACAGATCAACCACAAGCATGTAGAGATAAATGAGCAGATCACAATCAGCAATCAAATAGGTGGCAAATTCAAGGTAACATAAGTTAGTCGGTTGAGCTCAAATAAGAGTTGGAGTTTCTCATAGCTCACCAAAAAGAAAAGCCCTGAAAAAAAAATGTATCTCCAAATGCGAAAGGTAGAACCAAAATAATGAGCAAAACAGAGGTTGAAAAATGCTTTAGATATTGTAGAAGCTTTTGATTTAATCTGGTATGCAATTTTTGAATTTCTACTACCTCATCTTCTATTTCATAGCAAAATGTATGTTTAGGATCTGTAGATTAAAACTGGTAGGAGAGTCCTTGAAAATTCTATTATTCCTTTCCTTCTAGATATAATGGGCAGTGATGTGATCGGCTATAATAAAAAAAGCTTTTGAATATTTTGCATGCCATGATGTCAGAATGTGCAAGCACTTGATGGAAATGGCATGTAATAAGAAATAAATTCTCATCGGGAATACAACTTTTAAGTAGTGCATGAGAATGAGGGATTTTAAAAAATAAATGGATGTGGGATTCTATCATAGAATAGCAAAAACACAATATTGATTAATATGAAGACCTCTCTTGGCCAAGATATCTTTTGTCTTTAGATCTCCAATAAGAATTTTCCAAGTTGCTATAAATTTGAGGGAGTGGCCTTTGAACCAAAGATACCCACTCCAATCCTCTTTATCATAATTTTATAAGAAAAGAATAAGTAGATTTATGATGAGAGTAGAAGTCCCCTCCATATATAGACCTTTTCTTTTCCCCAATGGGTGTGTTTATAAGTAGTAGAATAATCTTGGGTATTTTGGGTATGAGTCAATGACCAGCTTTGATTCACGATAACTTCGGAAAGTAAAGTGTGAATCTGATAGGGGAACCAATTAAAATTTTAATTGCCAAATCTCTCAAAAAGATAATAACCAGAAAACCATGGGTCAAAGTAGAAGAGGAAGTTGCTTTTAGAGGTAACTTTTAGTAATATGCAATTCATAATTCTGGTTGTCACTTGCATTAGATATTTCCAAAAAAGAGAGATATTGGATCTCATCTTAAACCAAAGAGAGCCATAGAACTTGCAACACTAGTTAGCCAGATAAAAATTGAAGTTGTAATGTCTCCAAATGATCTTTGATTTGCACATGAGATTGATGACATCAATATTTGGGAGACCCAGCCCACGACATTCTTTTGGTATGGTTGTGGTACTCCACTCAATTTAATGCATTTTTCTTTTAGACCCATTATGGTGGAGAAAGTTGTTAATGATGGATGTGAGTTTCTTCCTCAAACCTTTAGGATTGATGGAGGATCTGAACTAATAACAATGGTAGCTCCACATAGTTGATTTAATTAGTTAGAGTCTCTCTGAAGGAAAGGAATTTTGCTTCCATGGAGATAGCCAATACTAAAGTTTATCCATAATTTTGAGACAATCTGAAGCTTTGAGCTTTGAGGACCTGATAGTGACCCCAAGATAGTTCCAAGAGAGAGGCTTGGAGTTAAAACTACTGATTTCATAGATTTGTTGTTGCAAATGAGTGTCAATAGATTTAGAGAAAAATAGTATATTTTAATAGATTAACACAAAGATTAGAGGCCAAATTAAAAGCATGGAGAGTAGAAGATGAGAAATTAATAGTGTTAAGGTCAGTTTTCCCATAAATAAGAAGATCATCAGCATATATGAGATGAGATATATTATAACCATTTATCATAGCCACCGCCAAAGCATCGGGTTGATGAAGGTCCAAGGGTCTAGAGAGAGCATCCATAATAATAGAAAAAATATAAGGTTTAAGAGGACAGCCTTGCCTTAAGCCAAAAAGAGGATTTGAAATAGCCTCTTATCCACTATTAATAATTATAGAAAAATGAACTTGTGCTATGCAGGCTTTGATCCATTTAATGAATAAGAGGGGAGGGGGATGAGTAATTGAAGCCATATAAGAGTTCATTTGATGTTTTCTGTAATATCATCACCAACAATGAAGGGCCTAAGGGTGTATAATACTAGGCAGAACAAGTTTAAGCCTGTCAGCAAGTAATTTGGTAATGATTTTATAGATAGTATTGTAGAGAGAGATAGTCTATAGTCATTGTGAGAGCTCATATGAATAAGAGTGATCGCAGAGTGTTTAACTCTTTCAGGAAAAGTAGAGGTGCTAAAAAAGTATTTGATGGCCTGAATGCATGAAGAATCGGTGATGGACCAAGTATCTTTAAAGAATTTGGAAACAAAACCATCTGAGCTCAGGACTTTATCAAAGTCAATACTAAAGAAGGCACCTTTAAGAAGTTCTTCACATTCAGATGAATTGAGGGTGCAACTAACAAGAATATTCACAAGATAGTTACTGGATGCATTTGAGGTTCTATTGAGCATTGAATGAAAGAATGAGATCGCTTCACTGCCTATGCCATCTTGAGTGCAAATGTAAGAGTTACTTCTTGAGAGCTCTCTCAGATGATTCTTGTTGCTTCTTATTCTAATTTTTTGATAAAATAATTTGACATCATGTTCCCCTTTAGCAAGCCAAGTGCATTTTGCTCATTGTTTAATCCACTATTACTCACAAACTAATGCTTCATGCAGTTGTCTTTGATACATGATCTCATTTTGTTGATTTTTTAGATCAGAATGGAATTAGATATGTTATCATATGAGTTCCATTTCCAATTGAGGAGGGCAGATTTGATATTTTTTAATTTGTTGCAAAGAGCAAAAATAAGTCAAGTTGTCCGTTATCCACTTGAGCCACTATTAGAATGATATTGAAGTGTCCCGGTTATCTTAGTAGGAAATAAGCTGAAATGCCTATGGAGAAGGGATGAGATGGAGGAACGGAGAGTTTAGTTTCAGGGTAGATAGCCTCAACCCATGCACAATTATGACTCCTGACCTCACCAAGATCACCTCAACCTTGCCTTTTTTTTCTTTATCGAGAATGTTGTACCTTTCTCCTCCACGAAGCTCCCTAAAATCCTCAACTTCTTTGGCATTGAGTGTGGCTCAGCAGAGGCTATAGCCATGGAATGAACTCTAGCAGAGGGTGAGCAGCTATGCCTCGATGGTGAGAGAAAGTGTTGTGTTACATCCATGAAAGATATGGTAGAGTTCATCCAAACCGACCAAAAGGCAAGTGTAATCTATTGAGATTGATGTGACAACTAATGGTAACCAACAACAAGGCAAAGGAGGGAGGCACATGGTGTGTATTAAATGTACTCTAAACTAAAAATAAAGTTAATCAAAATATAAATATAATTTTAATTTCCAAAATATAAACATAATTTTAATTTTCAAATTATAAAATATATTCATATATAAAAAATAGAAGCACTAGTGTCATGTCATCTAGAGTCATACCCAAGAGCATTATACGATTGTCATACAATGATGAACATTGAAGCATGTAAAGTGCAACTGTTGGAAGAAAATGGAGTGATGGTGGTTGTTGTCGTGACATGCCACACAAACACCTCAGCTTGGAACTTATATAGGCTTCAAGAAATTGAATGTGAAGCTAGTGAATGAACCCATTTGTCACTTTTTGCCTCAAGGCCACCTTATTTTCATTGGCCTATCAAAGAAGGATATTCCTACCTTCTAAGAGTTATCTTCCATAATTAGTGTTTGTATATATGTTATATTCTATCTTGTCTCCATTAATTTTTTAAAATTATGTGAGTGATCTTAATGTTGATGTGAATTGAATAATTAGTTATGCATGCATGCTCTCTATGAATCATATGCCAATTTGTATTTTATGCCTTGTTGAGTCAGTTTATCTTGAATGATAAAAAAGCATGGATTTAAGAATCATCACTTAACTAAAATAATGGAGGATCCAAAAGCATGAAAATAAATTTAATAATGCTTATTTTCTTCATATAAATGCATCCTATATCTCCAGCTTTTTTATGGTGGTCTTTTCATGGCTTAGAACTATAACATTTTTTTAAGGATCATTCTAAAAGTTTTAGCACCTCATTAAGAGAGGAAAATTTTCTATTCAATCTTTTGAATTTTATTTTTTATGTTTCACAAGAAAAATAAGTTAGTAGAATATGATATTGATCATGAAATATTAATAAATGGAATGAGCTTTGATGGGAGATGTAGAATTATATACACTTGTGGTAAAAAATTTCTTATAGAGGAGTCACCTTTCAAAATCTATGGGGAGAAATGGAAGAGGACAAGACTATAAAAATTCATCTTTTTAAGATGCAATCAGATGTACTTATTCAGGTGATCAAGTACGTCATCAAGAAAATAGAGTACTATCTCGAAAGATAGAAGTCACTACCCTTCAATGGACCTAATCACCTCAATAAGAACTACTAAGGATGATGGGTCTACATATGTACCAGAGATTCTTCCTCTACTTTACATGGAAAAGTAAACCATGGTTTTTTTTAAACTGGGTTTGTTAAGTTCCCTATAGGGGCATGCCCCATAGTTAATTACATTCTAAGGGATTGGATCCCTTAGAAAACTCTCAATTAAAGTAAATGATTGTTGTCTTTGAAGATTTCAATAGGAAAGGACTATCAATCGATTGGTTTATGTTTGAAGATCAAAATGGGATTGATCAAAAGAGGGAGTCATTATCGAAGCCAAGATGGAAGATTGGTAGGAAATGCCCACAATGCTAGGAAACTTAGCGAGCATCTCAGACTATCTTATAGTTGGCTTTACATTTTAGAAATTGATTTAGTTTATTTGAGTTGCATTTTTTATTTAGAATTTTAGGACTTAAGATTCCTTAACACAAGATTAAGAAAATGCCTAAGAGGTGAGAAATTATGCATATGGCCCGTAAAGGGTAGAAGCAACCTTAGAACCTAAATCTATGGAGCTTCGATTAGGGCAGGAAGCACAACCTAAATTTAAGGTAAAATTGGGTATTTGGTTTGTCTCCACAAGAGAGGACAAACTACCCGACAGCTTGGACTTACAACCGCCTGGGGTGGCCGCCAACTAACTCCTCCTACAATTTTAAATACATGTAGGCAAGTCTTTATGCTTATGCAAGAGGGCTAGGTTGTTATTTATTAGAAAGAGATCGAGCCCTTAAAATCCCTCCCTAAAGAGACCAAATCATGTAAAGGGACATGCTTCAAATGACCTAAATCTAATACATTTCAAATTTCATTTTATTTTCATTTTGGACAATTATTTTTTACTCAAACTAATAGGATTTTTATGACTAATGCATGAGAAAGAATGTTATTGGCAAAAATTAGTGAGAATGGAGGAGGTGAGTTTCCACCATGGCTCTCACAAGTCAATCCAAAGTTCTCTAGCAAAGATGAAAGCCCTCCAATCAAGAGTGAAATAAGATACATTTGTGCATGATACCATAAAGAAATGCTCATCTAGCTAAGGGGTTGATAATTCTTTTATCTTGATTTTAAACCTAAGCTTTAGGTGAGGTTATGAGTTATTTAATTTCAATTTGAGTTGTTAAGTTGGGTAAAAGATTTATTTTTTCCTAAAGAGCCTAATCCTCATCCAGGTCATACATAAAGCAAGGAAGAAACTAGGAAAAGCATGTCACTTAATGCAAGGAGTCTTGGCCAATCGAAATCTACAATTTGTTGATTGCTTGGAGAGATAATGAACCACTATAGTTACTAGCATCTCACTTTTCTCCCTATCGCTCTTCTAGATTTAAACTGGGTATTGTTGGTTCTTTTCTTACACGACGGGATGATGATGATGATCAGGCTAGGCCATGGAATGTTTGGTTTCAAAGAATACTTCCTACTATTAAGGCTCTATCTGGAAGACCCCCACTGCAACTGAGGTTCAGGACCTCCTCTGTCTCACCCCATGGATGGCAGAGTCGCTAACCATAGGTTTTCCTTATCATTTGATATGTGAAAGTATATAAAGATGATCCACCCCTTTTGGCATTAGTCTGGTGTTGTCCCTCTAAATCTAGTTAAAGTCTCCGGAATAATATTTGTGATGTCTCATGCTCTTTTTGATATTCCTATTTTGTCTTTACATCTAGTGTTTTATCTTCCTTTTGTTTTTGTTGTCCCTCGAACCCTCACATGTAACTTCTTTCTACCTCTCTTTGAATGATATGCTAAGCCCTTAATTTTTTCAAAAAAAAAAGTACCAACTGTCATTATCAGTACAAATGTGTTGCCACCGACAAGCAAATCAGGATGACCCAAACACTCCAATATTCTTTCTGAAAGATAACCTCAAGCACAATTATGACTCTTGACCTCACCAGATCACCTAAACCTCTCCATTTTTCTCTATCGAGAAGGCTGCACCTTTCTCCTCCATGAAGCTCCCTAAAATCCTCAACTTCTTTAGCATTGAGTGTGGCTCAACAGAGGCTATAGCCATGGAATGAACTCTAGAAGAGTGTGAGCAGCTACCCCTCGATAGTGAGAGAAAGTGTTGTGTTACATCCATGAAAGATATGGTAGAGTTCATCCAAACTGATCTGGGCAGCAAGGATGTGTAATCTATTGAGATTGATGTGACAAGTACTGGTAACCAGTTGTCACTTTCTGCCAGTGAATGAAATTAAATGTGAAGCCAGTGAATGTAGGCTTCAAGAAATTGAATGTAAAGCCAATGAATGATCCCATTTGTCACTTTCTGCCTCAAGGCCACCTTATCTTCATTGGTCTATCAAAGAAGGATATTCCTACCTTCTAAGAGTTAGCTTCCATAATTAGTGTCTGTTTATATGTTATATTCTATCTTGTTTCCATTAATTTTACTAAATTATGTGAGTAATCTTAATGTTGATGTGAATTGTATAATTAGTTATGCATGCATGCTCTTTATGAATCATATGCCAACTTGTATTTTATGCCTTGTTGAGTTAGTTTATCTTGAATGATAAAAAAGCATGAATTTATCAATCATAACTTAACTAAAATAATGGAGGAACCAAAAGCATGAAAATAAATTTAATATTGCTTATTTTCTTCATACAAATGCATATATCTCGCTAGTTTATGGTGGGTTTTTTCATGACTAACTATAATATTTTTTGAAGGATCATTCTAAAAGTTTGATCACCTTATTAAGCAGGGAAAATTTTCTATTCAATCTTTTGGATTTTATGTTGTTATGTTTGACAAGAAAAATAAGTTAAAAGAACATGATATTGATCATGAAATATTAATAAATGGAATGAGCTTTGATTGGAGATCTAGAATTATATACACTGCTCAATAAAAAATTAATATTGATTTTAAATTGTATGAATCCTTTTAAAATTCTCCCAAATGTTATGATCGATTTTATTTTTGAAAATAAAAGAATAAAAATATAACAATCATTTTTTATATATATATTTATATATATGATGGGCAAAAGACCCCTTAGTGTGAACCTAAGTCATAGCTTCAATTTATGCTGAAGTAAAGTGTTTAAAGTATTGTTTAGTCTCATGTACTTCTCATGAGAAGGGCAAATTTTTCAAAAAATAATATTTACGTTAGAGATCATTAATGCATCCCAAATATTTACGTTACTTCTATGAGAAGCATGATAAAGCAGTACGAGGAAAAAAATCTTATTGTAGATCATGAATTTAAAAAATCAAAAGCAAAGGTATAATTCTCAAACACTTTAGAGATCATTAATGCATCCCAAATATTTACTTTAAATCAAATATGAAAAATAATATTTTGAATTTGGGCCAATTATTAGAGACAAAATATGATATTAACTTAACTAAAAGAAAAATCAATTTTTAAGATATAGAAAAAATTTTGATTATTAAGGTACCTATTTAAAAAATAAAATATTTTTTCTTAAATTTGTAAAGTTATGTAACAAAGTGTACAAAGACTTGATATAGTGATTGATCATGGATATGACATTTATCATATAAATGCCTTGATTTTGATAGCCTTGAACTTTAATTAATGAATGAGATTGTTAGAAGCTTATCTTACATCATCCAAGCAATCAATTATGTGAAGGATGTTTACTTGAAAAGCAATTTCAAAAAAAGTTTTATAGAAGTCCAAATTAGAGTTATAATGTCACTTGAGTAGATGCAAATTATTTGTGAGTCTATTAGACTAATATATTTTAAAAAAACTAAAAAAATCAAATATAATCAACATAGCTCAAAGCATACTCAAAAGTGAGATGATCTCAAAATAGTTTTATGCTAAAGTGATCGTGTATAATCTACTTAACAAAAGATAGAAGTGGCTATAAGAGAATAATAATAAGATCCCATTACATAATTAATCTCAATAAGAATATATGAAAGCTCAACTTTAATAATACCTTCAAGTGATGGATCAAATGAGAATACACGAATCAACAATCAAGGTGACATTCTACTTTTTGTCTCTTTAATGAAAGTAAGAAGTGAGTAAATACTATGGATGAAGAAATCAAACAAACACAAAGAATAATGCATATGATCATATTACACTTCCTCAAGCATAAAAGAAGATTGATGCTAAATTGGTATACAAAGTGAAAACAATACTAAAACATATATGAAGAGATATAAAATAAGATTAATGACTAAAGGATAGATTCAAAAATATGGAATTAACTATGAAGAAATATATGCACATATCACTAATATTAAAACTATTCGACTAATCATTTTTTAGAAGCTTGGTATAAATGAAAATATATCACATGAATGTGAAATCTACTTTTATAAATGGAGTTCTTGAAAAAAGTTATATATTAAATAACCTTCAGGAAGTGAAATGATAAGAAGAGAAAGAATTGAGGTTAAAGAAGCCTTGTATGACATAAAGAAAGAACCAATAGCTTAAAACACTCAAATCAACAAAACTTTTAATAAAGAATTTTATTGAATGTCCATATCAATATGCACACTATATTGAGGTTTAAAATGAAGATAGTTTGATTGTGTGTTTATATAAGATGATTATTGTATAGTAAAGTAAGCATCTTTAAGGAGTTCAAGAAAGAAATGGCCAAAATTTGAGAAATGAAAAATATTAAGCTCAGATCTTGTTGCATTGAAGTAAATGTGAAGCAAGAACATAAAGACATCCTCACTTAAGAAGGCTATGCTAAAGAAGTTCTCAAGTTAGTCAAAAGGTATCACTTTTATTCTCATTGAAATAATAATATGAAATCAAATTGTCAATGATGATGAATGAGAAAAAAAAAGATCCAAGTTCATATAAAAGTCTTATTAAAAGTGTGCATAACTTATATACGATCATATATATATATATATATATGATTATATAGTAGAAGCCCTACAATATATTGAGTCGTGGTATAATTTAATTGGCTTTTGCAAGTAAATTTGTTTTTTCTTTACTTGTTTTATGATTAGTGAGCTTTCCAAAGTACAAAATCAAGAGCACTCACAAAACTTCTTGTTTTAACCTAATTCTCTTAATATCTTCTAAATGTCTTCTCAATATAAACATCCTTATGAAGCTCATAATCATAATTGTAAAGATGATATCATGAGGCTCATCAATCAATACAAAGATGTAAGAATTACTAATATCATTCATGATGTAAACAAATGTCTCAGTAACTACATTACAATAAATTTCTTTTTGAACAATTGGTAAAGTCAACTTCAACTTTGCACAAAAATTTGCAAAGGTATCTCTTGACTTCATAATTATAATTAGCAAGAAAATTAAGTAACACCATGCAATTTCCTTGATTATATGATTTAAATGACTTCTCATGACCATGGAATGACAATCCTGATGTAAAAAGAATTAAATGCAATCAATAGAAGTAGTCAATATGATCCAATATTCTTTTTTTATTCACCTCATCTTTACTCAAACCGTACTAAGGACACTCTATTCTTGAGTCTTTACTAAACCCTCACATTTTTGTCTAGCTTTATTGTGATCAATATTATGCCTTTTCCATATGTACTAGAATTTTTTTTCTCTTCTAATTTTTTGACCCTTCCCTAACAATAAGTTTAGACAGCTTAACTTCCTATAGCTTGCTCTTAAAACTTAGAAATGTAGTAATAAAGTCAAAATATAATGTTCTTTTAGGCGTGCACCAACCATTTAGACATATTTAAACCAATTTGAGTTAAACTTCCTTGCAACATTGTTAATCATTGTTTGGAAGAAAGAATAATTTTTTGGCTAATTTGATCCTCTAATCAAATATGCTCATCGAACCCTATCCTTTAGTTAACATTATTGGTCTAAATCAAAGGTCAAACTTCATCATTTAAAAGTTATTTATTTTAAAACTATCCAATGTCAAACCTAAATCACAAATTTATACATACATTATATTAATAAAAGATACAATACATTAGATCACTTTAATCTATGCTATTTATGAATTTTGCAGTTATACCAATATTTTTTGGTAATCTCCAATTATCTATTACCAAACAAAATCTAGGGTTTTTATGAAGTAGTCATTCTAATACAATGTTAAAAATTACTAATTAAATTTTTCACCAACTTCAACTCATAATCTTATGTCATCAGTATCGTAGTACTAAATAATTCCATTAACTAATTTAGAATTACCCTTTAATCCTTATAAATAAAAATATGAAACTAAAAAAATTTAAAGGTGCTAAAATAAAAAATGAAACCAAAGAGTGCTAAAGGAAAACACAAAACAAAAAGTTAGTTTATACAACTAAAATAAATAAAAAATTATGAAATTAAAATAAATGCAATAAATAATGACTCTTTTAATGGACATCAAACTTCAAGCATTTTTAATTTTAGAAGAGAAAATGAGAAAAAAATTATGATTACATGGTTATAAAGTTAAGAGGCTATGGCACCAAATGGGGGTGGTGGGTGTGGGTTGGGTGAATTGGGTATTGTAAAAAATTATCAAATTAAAACTTAGTTTTTAAAACTTTGTAGAAAAGTTAGTTACAAAATATATATGATTATTTATAATAAAAGATTACAACAACAACAAGCCTTTATCCCACTAAGTGGGGTCGGCTACATGAGTCCTTCATCTCCATTGTGTCCTACTATGTGTCAAATTCTCATTTAATTCAAGTATACTAAGGTCATTTTTTATACATCTTAACCAAGTCTTTTAAGTCTACCTATACCTTTCTTAACATAAGGCAAATCTAATGCATCTACTCTCCTAACTTGGTCATCGGATGGTTGATGCTTTATGTGGCCAAACCATCTAAGGTGACTCTCTCTAATCTTATCTGCCACAGGAGCTACTCCAATTTTTTCTCGAACATACTCATTTTGAATTTTATCTCTAAGAGTAAAGCCACTCATCCACCTGAGCATTCTCATCTCTGTGATAGTTAACTTAGTCTTGTGCTTCTTTTTTATTGGCCAACATTCTGCACCATAATTCATTGCAGGTCTTACCACCATCTTATAGAATTTTTCCTTAAGTTTAAGTGGAACTTTTCTATCACACAACAAGCCAGATGCATTCCTCCACTTCAACCATCCAACTTGAATTCTACTAATAACATCTCCATCAATTTCACCATCATTTTGAACAATAGAGCCTAAATATCTAAATCGCTCACTCTTATTAATGACTTGTTCACCTAATGTCACAACACTACCATTAGAACTTCTACAGCAACAACCAAATTAAATGCAAAAAAATAAAGAGACAAGAGGCACAAGGATTTTCACGTGGTTCGGCCAAACTCAAAAACCATCCTACGTCCATACCTAATCACCCAAACTAAGAATTCACTAATCAAATGAGATTACAACCCATCTATTGTACTCTTCTACAACTCCAACATGTACTTTCCTACATGAACAAGTACAACTTAACACCATATTTTTCTCCATGGATAAGTACAACCACAATAGAGAACATGAGAATAAAAAAAAAGATACAAAGTAACTAACTCATTTAAAAATATTTTGCACTCGAAATCCAACTAACACAATATTAAGACAAATAGTAAAGAAAGCACAAGGTGATTAAATTTCTTATTTAATTAAACTTAAAGTAATAGTATGGACTTTATATAAAATAATTAAAGTAAACTAGTCTTAAAAGAAATTATTTTACTTTAAAAGAAATGAAGACTTGAAATAAAAGAACTTAAAGATCTATATGAAATCAAATCACATGGATGATCAAAACATTTGCATAAAAGTGGAATTCAATTATATTATGCAATAAATTTTTTCAAACAAACAATCTAAGATTAACTTTTTATTTGTGAAATCAATTTAATAAAATCAGAAAGAAAATCTTTCAAATCTTGTGAGAGAAGAATGAAAACACATCAATTGAATATTTTGACAATAAAGCACATAAAACTTTTCATTCGAACAAAACTATTGAACTTAAATATTTAAGAGAATAAATGAAAGCACTTTCTTACTCAAGTCCTTTGTGTGTATGCAAAGATATCTATGAATTGAAAGTTTCTTAAAAGATGAATTTGAAAAGGAATTTAAAAAATCTTTAGTAATGTTAAAGCAAATCCTTTTTACTTGACACAACATGAATGTCAAATATTTTGAATATAAATTTTATGAAAGACAATAAATATGAGAAGTTTTAAAGAGATTATTTCAAATCAATCAAACCAAAAGGAATCACTTGAAGATGAATAAAAAGAGATTATAAAAAATTATTAACCATAAAGCACATAAATCTTATAATCCAAACCAAACCAATAAAATCAATGATTCAAAAGATTGAAATAAAATAAATACTCTTACTCAGGATTTTGTATGTAAGCAATGAAATCAATTGACGTGATGTGAACTTTACAAGGAATAAAAAAGGATTGAAAGAGTTGAGGAAGGTCTACAAGTAATTGAAAGAGTGAAGAAGAGAGATGAGCTCTGGCACTTTAACTCCAAGAAATTCAGCATAATTCAAAGGTGCATACAATAGATGGGATTAAGTCATGAAATCCACTCTTTAAATAGACTTTAAATCCAAGAATTTTGGCCAAGCAAGAAAGAGAGGGAAAATGAGACGAAAAAATTAATAAGAAAAGTATTTGATTTCAAACAAATGAACACATGCAAACTAAATTTAAATATGGATATTTGAACTTCGGCCAAGAGAGAGAGAGAGAGAGAGAGAGAGAGAGAGAGAGAGAGAGGGAGAGATGAGGGAAGAAAATTAATGAACCCAATTAAATAAAATCAAGAGAATAAATCAAGATTTTTTATCCATGAATAAAGAGAGGGAATATTATTTTGGCAAGAAATTGCGTCCAAGTAATTAATGCATTATTATAATTTGAATCTAACTCAATTTAATTAAGAAGTGTATGGTCAAAGCTAAAGAGAGGCTAAAAATGCACTTAGCATAAATAACTCAAATCAAATAAGCTAAGTGATCAAACAAGGAATTGATTCAAAATTTTTTTGAATTTGAATCAATCACATGTAGGAACGACCAAAAAAGGATTCCAAATAGGGAATCAATCAATAAATTACATTAACTAAGATTGCTTGGAAGAATTAAGGCAAGTTACAAGAAATTAAATAATAAAATAAATCAAGAAAAAATCAAATGGTTTTCATAGTTTTCAAACATTGATTCAATCTCCATTCAATGTATTTGATCAAGAATCAATTATGGGAGATTAATTTAAGAAATATTTGAATTAATTATAAAAATCAATTTACTCAAAATAAAATAAAAAGCTCAATATATTTCCATAAAGGATAAAATTAAAATAGGAAAGTGAATAAATACATGACTCATTTGAAATCAATTTTGAATTAACTTAAAATAATTCAATTAAACACCAATTAACTAAAATAAATCATGCTAGGGTCGGTCAAATCTTTTCATAGATGGTTAAAATTAATTTTTCATTGATATGACAATGAATCTTCAAATTAAATTCAAAATAATTTAAATTCAAAATTTTAATAAATGGATTTTAAAATTTTAAAAATGAGGGAATTATTATGGAAATAATTTTAATTTCTCACATAATTTAGTAATAAACATTCAATGGAAAATTCGGCCAAAATATTATTGGGATGATAAGGGTGATAGGAGAGAAAATAGAATAATAGGAGAGAGAAAAGGATAATTAGAATAATTCTAGAATAATTTTATTCCAATGCTAGAAATAAACTGGTCAATAATGTGGTTAAGTATGGAAATGATTTAATGAAGTTTGAAATAGATTCAACTTACTTGAAAGTACAATAAATGATACTTAAACTTATGCACCTAATTCATGTTATCCTAAATGGATAAATCAAGGATTAATGTAATTTTGATATGTAGAACAAAAATGAAGGAATTTAAATAAATTATTTTGAAATGATTAAATCATTAATTTTTATTTTATTGAGCTCTTTTGGCCTTAGAAGTAAGTCCTAGAAAATTTTCAACGTTCAAGTCCAATAGCTTTAGCTTTCCAAATTTAACAAAAATTTGTGTTTAAAGAAATTCCTACATCACTTGAATTAAACCAATTAGTAGCTTCAAGATTATATATTTATCATCAATATAAATCTAAATTAAGAATGACATTCAAAATGATTAATGTGAATAATTTATCCTGTGAAGAAATAATTAGTAAATTGTAAATTTTAAATTTTGTGTATTATATATGTAAATACATAATAATTAGATGTTATATATATATATATATATATATATATATATATATATATATATATCTTGTTGGGATTTAGACCCACATCAATAGAGGAAGGGCAAATTGTTATGTTTATAAGACAATGAAAGTCCTCACTTCATGAGTTAGCTTTTATGGTTAAGAAGGGCCCAAGCCTCAACAATTGGTGTTAGATCCCAAAGTTGCCCCAACTCCCATGTGGAGGGATGAGATTTTTTTTAGTCCCTAGGCTTAAACAAGGGACCTTTGACTTGAGATGAACATAGATGTCACCAAGTACATGTCCTAAAAGTCATGTTCAAGGTGGAGTATGAATAGTTTCCCACATCGATTTGGTAGGTGTCTGGATAAGATTAGTTCAAGATGCATCTCCTAGGCTTTAGGCTTGGATGAATGGGTTACATGGTCTAATGTGTGAAAGAAAAGATTGTTAGGATTTAGTCCCTCATCGGTAGTGGAAGGGACAATTGTTATGTTAATAAGGCAAGGAAAAATCTCACCTCGGGAGCTAAATTTTCAGGTTGAGAGACCAAACCTTGACAAATCTCCCCAAAGCTTTATGTCTAAGTAAAATATTGATAATACTAACTCGGATTCGTTCAATATCATATGCTAAGGAGCAATTTGGTCAGCTGAGTTTGGAGTGTAACATAAAGTGAATCCTTGAATTTTGAAATTTATGTTATTTGATCCATCGCATTTAAAGTACATTGTATTTTTAATGCATTTGAAATACTCTAGTTCAAATCTTATGTATTTAGAATTCACTAGATTTAGTGAATTTCAAATGCATGGTTGGGTTTAAAGAGACACAAGCCATCAATTGCCTCCTCATGTCACTAGCCCCAATCATTGTTGCTCCAATGATTGCCAATGTAGCCCAAACCACATTGGTCATGACCACTCACCATTTTCATCGTGCCTTCCACCAATATTGATACCACCTACCTCCAACCATCAAGCATAGTCATCAATCACGCGCCACTACCATTGTCTATTGCTCACCATAATTGATCATCCCCATCCACCACAATAGCCATTGTTGTCTATTGTCCACCAAATGCCACCACTACCAACCACCCATGGCCATCATCATTGATAGTTGGACACTATTGCCACCACCAACAAATTTATTTCACTTTGCATTATCATAATTTAACCAAATAAAAAAGTAAACTCTCATATAGAGTTTTCAACCATGCAATAAAAAATATTCCAATATATTACTTTTATTTTATTCATTTTATACTATATTTCAAAATCAAGTTGGTCAAATAGCCCCAAATCATGTTTTGAAGAATTTCAAATGATAATTGTGGAGGTAAAAAATCTTTGAATTTCCACATGGAAAACTTTCATCGGTATAAATGTAAATGAAATATTATTTTTAAATTCACAAAAAAAATTGAATTTGTTTAAATTTGAAAGAGCCCTAACACTTTACATTAATTGTACATGCTTTGCCAATGATAATTGAATCCACAATGACATTGTTCTTAAAAGGAAGCCTCAAACTAGGCACAAAGATGACTCTTGACCTCACCAAAGTCACCTCCCTAGCCTTTGCTCTATTAGAAATCCAAAGTTGCGCCCTACTCCACCAAACTCCCCAAAATTATTATCCTCTTCAGCATCAAGCTTCCATTGAAGAAGACTATAGCTTCCCAATGAACACTAGCATAGTGTGAGAAGTAGCTACTTGATGGCTAAAGAAAGCATTATGTGACATCTACAAAATCCATGGTGGAGTTCATGGAGGCCAAACTATACGATAGAGATGTGCGTGTTATTTATAGTACTATTACAAATATGATAGAAACTAAACTTGATTTTATCCCATTGGATTAATTAAGCTTTAATTGACCCATATTCTAGAATAATATATAAAAAAATTAGATACATATTTTGGAGTACTAATTAAGATAATCTAGAATATCATTCTATAGTGATCCTTATAAAAGCTTAGAAACATATTTTTGATTGATCCTAAAAAAATTCTAGAATAATAATTAATGGCTTTTATAATCAAAGATAGAGACTTCTAGGTAAGTAATCGTAACTTTTCGATTAAAATGTATTGTCATAATCCTATATAAGGGCAACTAATATAAATAGTGATGATATTTTGAATTTGTACCAAAAATAAGTGATAAATAAAAATAAGTAGCCCCTTCCTTTAAATTCCTCTCATCTCTTTAACATTTTTCTAATTTTAAAAGCTTTATGTTCCAACAATGTGGTATTAGTGCCCAAAGGATTCATGTTAGAGAGATGACAAATAGCTGTATAATTATTTTTTTCAAGTTCCCATGCTCAAGGTGTAATTATGATAGTTGTAGTATCAAGATGAAAACACTTAGAGCAAATGATGTTTTAGAGGTTGTGAAGAAATGCTATAGTAAGCCAAGTTATGAGTCAACTCCATCTCAACACAAAGGGATAGTTTAAGAAATTTTAGAAAAGATATATTAAGGCATATTTTCTCATTTATTAAGCTTTGGAAGATGATAATTTAGAAGATCTCAAAGCCACTTCTACCAAACAAGAATGAGAGAAACTCCATGTCCCAGTATAAATAGAAGAAATGGTTAAAAGATATGACATATAAACATAATAAGTTAATTTGATGCTTTACATATAGAATTCAAATTGATCTCTTATTACTTTTCTAGAGTAATTATCATTTCAGATAAACTAAGGATAAATGGTGAGAAAGCATATGTGATTATCATTGAAAAATCCTCATCTTTAGAATTAAGAGCTATTGGTATTACAACAATTATTGAAGAGATCAAAGATCTAGGACAAAAGAGCAACACTTGGATTTATTATAAGCTTATGAAGGAAAAAAGATGAATAAAGAGATTATCCAATAACTCCTCAAAATGGATCTTCAATCACATAAGAAGAGCGAAAGCTTCAACAATAAAAGGAACATGAAGTCCGGGACAAGAATAAAGTCATTCTAATGAGCAAGGATCATATTCTAATAACAATCAAAACCATCGAGGAGGATAAAGCTCAATAAGAGAATATAAAAAAAACATTCAAAATCAAGAATGAAAATTTTCAAGTTATGTTATTATAGTAACATATTTGAAAATTATTGTAAAGAAAGTAGAGTACTAAAATATAAACTACATGAAAGAGTCAACTATATAGATGATGGAGAAGAGGAAAGCACTCGATGATGCTAGCTTATAAGGATAAACAAAAGATGAAATATGATTTTTAAATACTAGTGTGAGCATCCATATATGTTAAAAAGAAGCATATTTCTAAAGTTTGATAAATCGATTTAGTGATCATATATCTTTTAGAGATGAATCGAAGATAAAGACAGATAATAATAATTTTTATTCACTTGAAGAATGAGAATAATCAATTTATTTTCAATGTTTATTTTGTGTAAAATATAAAGAGTAATATATTGTGTTTAAAAAATTATTTAGAGTTTTCAAGAAGTTTAAAGCTATTGTAGAAAAAGATTGATGATTCAAAATCAAAGTAATATTAAGAAGGAAAATTCAATTCAAAAGAATTTGAAGATTTTTATAAAGTAGATGGGATACATGAACCTAAAATAGTTTCTAAATCATCTAAATAAAATGTAGTAGTGGGAAGAAAGAATAAAAACAATCTCAACACGGTGAGAAGCATGCTCAGAAGCAAAAAAATTGCTAGAATAGTTTTTAGACGAAAGAAAGTATATCGCCAACCAAACCAACAAAAAGAGCTACATCACAAATCCTATGTGAATTTTCAATATCTTTTAAGGAACCAATTATGCACTCTAAACTCCTCTCTTACAGATTTTTTTAAAAAGAATTTATGTTTAGATGAGGCATCTAATCACTTCAATTATGATAAAATAGTTGTCGTAATAAAGCGTAAGCTATTTTGGCCTAACTTTAAGAATCACACACTACCTTCCCCTTTCCCACTAAACATAATGACATCCATATCTTTTTGCACATTTTATTTATTTATAGTCCTTTGGATTCCCCTCTTCCTTAAGCCATTTGACCTTAAAACTTTCCTAAAGCCCTTAAGTGAAATCTTTGAATGATTTTGAAACTTATATTTGTTAGGCTTTCTTCCACCTACAACCTATTCTCATGATATGTAAATTGAAGCTTTTCATTCTACATCAAAAAGTGATCCAAATTCCTACCACATTTTGCATGCAAACAAAAAAGATTTAGCTATTTTCATACAAAATGAAATCTCTCCAACATCAAATTTTCCTATAATCTTCACAAAATTCCTGCAAACTAAATTTCGTAGAAGATATAATGTATATTTCTTAAATAAAACATATGATATATTATCATTAAATAGAATTTCCAAATTTCCAATACCTACAACTTTTTTTGAGTTGATGAGCAATTTACTACCTCTAATCCCAACAAGTAATTCAACTAAATATCATGAGTTTAATAGTGGAATTGTCTAGAGTCACATTGTTGAACAGAAAACCCAGCTACAGAAGAATAATTTTGAACCAGTAGATAAAAAATGGTCCAACAAAAAAAATAGATGGGAAGTTACTAAATTCATTAAAATTTTACTTCAATAATTAGCCCATAAATTCGAGCACAACACAAATAGCTAAAAATCTAAAAAGATCAAATTAAAATCTAACCCCAAATGAATAAAATGGTGCTCAAATGATTTTATTGAACAAACTCAAAACTATGTAGAATGATCAATCCCATCAAATAATCAAACAAGAGCTTAAATATGCCTAAATCAATCCACTATAAATCCAAGTAACCAGGCTCAAGCCAAACATAGCCAAATTACAATCAAAGCTGAATCAAACACCATAATTAGAGTATGGTTTAGGGTTTAGGATTTCAATTAATATCGAATTATAAATTTTGATTAAAGTTTTCATCAACTAAGTATATCTACAGCAAAAACTTTGAAAATAAAATCAACATAGAAGAGTAATATATTACTTGATCTCTACTTATTGAAGACATTTTATTTGAGTTTTAAAAGTTAGAATGATAATCATCATATAATTCATTTACTATTGGATCAATCTAATACAAATAAGATATATAATTACAAAAAAAATTCAGCATAAAAATATTTAGACATCTCTTTTAATGAATGGACATAAGAAGTGTATGAGTTAGGACAATTAAACTCTAAATTTTGAATTATTTTTTGTATTTTAAATATGATGATTACATGCATGTATCTACATATAAGACCAATAAAAGTAATATGGGATAGACTTTTCCTCACATATAAGAAAATTAATTTGGTAATCCAACATTAATACATGATTATAAATTGTTTTTGTATCCAACCAAATGAATCAATTTCTAACATGTGCATATACTATACTAAAATCATTACAAACTACACTCACTTGGCAAAGAGTACACAAATATAAATGACATTAATAAATCGATGCATGACTAATTTTCAAAATTCACTAGTGAAAATCATGACTCAATGAGTGAGTTAATAAAGTTTGCATCATTTTCTTCAAGCACATATCTTATAAAAAAATAATATAAGAAATATTTACATGTTGCGTCTTCTTCTTCTAAGGACTTAAAAAGCATAAAAATATTAGCTAATGGACACAATTGTATAGTGCACACAATCAAAGAGAAATACATTTAGAGTTTAAAGAATCCATAGATAAGTGTGTCAAGAAGCCATCATCAAGTGTGCAATCGCTTACCTAGCTTTAAGAATATGTTGATTGAGCTTTAGGAGAAGATTTGAGGGCTTATGCCTTAGAAATTTAGGGTGATTTGGTCTAGTTGGATTGGCTAAGGTAGAAAGAACTAACCAAGGTCAAGGTTCAAAAATGATTTCAGTAGTTGGGAAGCTCAAAAAGAAACAATAGGAAGCTATTAGTATAAACTTAAAGTACAATTAGTGTGAGTTTAA
Source organism: Cymbidium sinense (assembly GCA_021442155.1). Classification (NCBI taxonomy): domain Eukaryota; kingdom Viridiplantae; phylum Streptophyta; class Magnoliopsida; order Asparagales; family Orchidaceae; genus Cymbidium; species Cymbidium sinense. Next base: position 30,328,115 of record CM038224.1, read on the forward strand.
AAATGCATGCTAGCTAAGGTCATATGAAGAAGCATATGTAGGCAATTGGCACTATATGGTTTGGATAGAAGCAAGTATAGAGATCATAAGGAAAGTGCGAGTAACATGTGTCATGCAATTCATGAGTTATTATAAATGGGATTGATCATATGTGTGTGTGAAGAGGATAGAGGCCTTTATGTATACAAATTTGAAGAGTGATGGACTCATCTTAAGAGAAATCAGATTGTGATCGGTACTACCTCTTCACATTAATTAAAAGATAGTACTAAGTCCTTAATGTAGTTTTAGACTTTTTGTAGTACCTTTCAAATTAATGAAATTTTAGTTTTGCTAAGAAAATTGTGACGGATTCGAAGTCCTTAAGAATTATGTGTGAGGACAAGAGTGACTTTTATGATATGACATTTATTACATCGATAATTCTTAAATTCTCACAAAAGAGTAATGATAAATGCACACTACTATTGAGCACATTCACAATATTATGAATTTAGTGAAGTTGAAAAGATTTTGATTAAAGTTATGTTAACCACACTAGAGATCTGAATCTTATAAGTGCAAAGAAATAACTAAAAAGTTATGAACGGTCTAACCTGTAGTAAATTTAAAATAACCAGCAGCGAAGCGGAGATAAGTTAAAGTCAACCTCTACAAACAGTCCGTCATTGTGGAGATCACGTTTCTTTCTCAGAAGTTCTTCTCTAAGGGTTGTGAGCTCACACACTCAAGTAGTCTGTCACTCAAGAGGAAAGCACATAGTAGAATAGTAAAAAGAAATTTAAAGAGATAACTTTTATTCCAAATCCAAGTGCCAAGCGTTACAAAAGCCTCCCTATTTATAGGATTGAAAGAGAAAGTTAAGAATACTCAAACTTAACTCCAAAATCAAACCTAACACCATCATAACTACACCTACCACCACCTACTACCAAACCTACCACCATTATCAAACCTACCACTTATTCCATACCTACCCAAAATGGGATACCTACTATAATGACTCATGGGCCATGACATAGAATATATATAGGCTCAAGACATATACAAAATATAAAAGCCCAATAATACATAACTTAAATTATAATAAAAGGCTCAATCATGGATTTAAGCTTTATGATGATGACGTCGACGATGACGATGATGATGCCCTGCATCAGCACTCTCTGGCTTTAAAGGATTCTCCTATGAAGAATGAAAATCCAAGTACTCTTGTAATAATTATGAGTCTAGTTGATGCAACTCATCAAATGTAAGCCATGAATCTTCAAGTGGAGAAAGACCTTTCCAACGAACGAGAAACCTTTGAGTGCCTCCATCAGATTTGATGATAATCTGGTCATCTAAAATTTGATCTAGATGATGTGATCTTAAATGATGAGATGATATAGGAGTTGGTGATGAAGTATGAACCTGCATGCTAGTACTTTTTGTAGAGGGAATAGTATTATCCGTGGCTTGTCCATAGTACAACGTTAAATCTGATACATTGAATATTAGTGAAATCCCAACATTCATTGGAAGATCTATTTCATAAGCATTATCATTTATCTTCCTTACAATAAGGACCAGATCTCTTGAGAGTTAACTTTTTAAGAGTTCTAGTTGAAAATCTCTCAGGTCTAACTTTAACAAGAACTAAATCTCCCTCATTAAATTTTACATATCGTCTATGTGCATCAACATTAGCTTTATATTTATCATAACTCAAAGTAAGTTTTTGTTGAATTTCATGATGTAAATCATGCATACTTTGTGCAAATGAAGATGCAAATGCACTAGACCTATATGTTATAGGCAATTAAACAAGATCAATTGGTTTTCTTGGATCATAACTAGTTACAATATAAAAAGGACTCATACTGGTTGACCCATTAATTGAACTGTTATAAGCAAACTCTGCAGCAGGAAGAACTAGGTCCCAACTAGTAGTATGATCGATCACTAGACACCTAAGTAAATTTCCTAAGCTTCTATTAACAACTTCAATTTCTCCATCTATTTGAGGGTGGTAAGCTGTAGAAAATAAAAGTTTTTTGCCATGTTTTTTCCATAAAGTTTTCCAATAATAGCTCATAAACCATACATCACGATCAGACACAATTGTCTTAGGAAGTCCATGTAAGTGAACTATCTCACGAAAGAAAATTATCGCTATATATGATGCATCTGATGTCTTATAACATCGAATAAAGTATGCCATTTTAGAAAATCGGTCAACAACTACTAGGCTAGAGTCAAAATATTGTACAGTGTGAGGTAATCCTAAGATGAAGTCCATACTAAGATCTTCCCATGGTTTGTGGGGAATTGGGAGTGGTGTGTATAGACTATAATTTTATTTTCCACTTTTTGCTACTTGGCAAGTATGACATTGGGCAATGATATGAGCAACATCTTTCTTAAGACTAGGCCAAAAGAACCTATCCTTCATCATAGCTATTGTCTTATCACGACCAAAATGACCAGACACACCTCCTAAATGAATTTCCTCAACAAAAAAATTTTGAAGTGATGAATCTAGGATACATAGTTGTGTGCCATGAAAGAGATAGCCATCTCGTATTTGATAATCTGTACTATTAATTGAAATATCAAATTTCAAAGATTCAAAAGTTTGTTAAAAATCTTTACAATTAGGATAAATATTAGGATAAACATCTTTAACCTTTTCGAATCCAGTAACCTTCACACTCATGATATTTAATAATGTACATATTCTACTTAAGGCATCTGCTACTTTGTTCTCAGCACCAGATTTATATTTAATAACAAAGGTATATTTTTGAAGAAATTGAACCCATTTTGCATGACAAGAACTAAGTTTCTTTTGGGTGCTTAGATATTTAAGTGCTTTATGATCATAATAAAGTATAAATTCTCATGAAAGAAGATAATGCTGTCAATAATATAAAGTTTGGATGATAGCATACAACTCACTATCATATGTGGAATATCGTTGACTTGCTTCGTTTAATTTTTCACCACAAAAAGTAATAGGATGACCTTCTTGTTTAAGAACACCTCCAATACCAACTACAGACGCATCACATGATACCTCAAATACTTTGTCAAAATTTGGTAATTTCAATATCGGTGGACTTGTTAAAAGTTCTTTAATTTTAGAGAAGGCATTAGCAGCTGCCTTTGTCTAAATAAAGTATCCTTTTTTAAGACATTGAGTTATTGGGGCCATAATAGTGCTAAATCCATGAATAAACCTTCGATAAAATGTGGTTAACCCATGGAAACTACGTATATCATGAATTGTGGTTGGGGTAGGCCACTCTTGAATAGCCCTAATTTTTTCGGGATCAGCAGAGATGTCATCACAAGAAACAATGAATCCTAAGAAGATTACTGAAGACATCATAAATGAGCATTCTTTTAAGTGAACATATAGTCTTTCTTTACGAAGCACTTCAAAGACTTATCATAAATGATTCTCATGATCACTCTTAGTTTGACTAAAAATTAAAATATCATCAAAGTACACAACTAAAATTTTTCCAATGAACGGCCGTAAGATATGAGTCATCACTCGCATAAATGTACTTGAAGCATTAGTCAATCCAAAAGGCATTACTAGCCATTCATACAAACCATCTTTTGTCTTGAATGTTGTTTTCCATTCATCACCTTTCCTCATACGAATTTGATGATATCCACTTCTAAGATCAATTTTAGAAAATTATTGATCTAGCCATCATATCTAATATGTCATCAAGTCTAGGTATGGGGAACATATACTTAACAAAGGATTTTATTTATAGCACTATCTATCACACACGCCAAGTACCATCTTTCTTTGGGGTAAGAAGAACAGGCACTGTGCATGAAGATAAACTTTCCCTGATAAATCCTTTTGCTAATAAATCATCCACTTGTCATTTTAGCTCTGCATGTTCATTTGGGTTCATACGATAATGTGGCAAATTTGGGAGTGATAATCCAGGAACTAGCTCTATGACATGTTGGATACTTGTTAATGGGGGAAGCTCACTCGGAAGTTCTTCAGGACAAATATCTTGATATTCCAATAAAAGTTCACATACTTTAGATGAAAATGATTTAACACAAGGTTGATTTTCAGAGGTTAGAACAACTAATGCAAAAATGATATTCCCATTAATCTCTTGTTGAAATTGACGTTTATTAATAATATGTAGGGATTTATTTTCTATGGGAGGAGAAGAATTTTGGGGTTGAAGGAGTGACCTCTTTAGCTTAGATTTAAGACAATTCTCTTATCTTGAAATTAAAAGTATATATATTACATTACATCGACATCAAAAGCCAAGGTCTACCTAAAAGTATATGAGCAACATATATTGGAAGAACATCACACCAAATTTTATCACTATATTATCCTAATTGAATGGGTACAAGATAATGTTGAGATATAGAGATAGAGGTGTTATCTACCCAAGCAACCTTATAAGACTGTGGGTGGGTCTCTAGGGTGAGCTTCATAGCCAAAGCGATAGCAATAACACCATGCAGATTATCATTTTAATTTACACGTCTTTTCACCACTCTTAAAATAAGTGTGGAAAATTGATGTGTGCCTCCAATCAATATTAGCTCATGGGATAGCTAAGACACAACACATTATAGCTATATGAGACTCATCTAATGCTTCTTCTGCATCACTAGCTTCTTCACAAGGGTCAACTACAATTTGATTATCATTATTTTATTTTGTTGATCCTCATTTTTATAATCTAATGTAAGTTTCGATGAGGACAAGTACTTGCATAATGACCAAGTTTACCACATGTAAAATAAGTAATGCTAGAAGTCTTAGAACCAGATGTTCCCACTAAAACTTTTCCTTTTATTTCACTAAGTCCTTTAGGAACCACTAAAGTAGGAGGGGTAACACGCGATTGAGAGTTATTTCCAGATGAAGTTGTGAATCGCTTATAAGGTTGTGTCTAAGATATCGTTCAATTTGAGTCACCACTTGAAATGCATCCTCAAGAGAATAAATTTCTCTAGTTATCATTTCATTACAAATATCAGTTCGGAACCAGATTTAAATCTAGAGATTGTGGTGCGGTGATCCTCTCTAGCATCACAACGGGTCATCAATTCATCAAACCATGTCATATACTCAATAACAGTTAAAGATCCTTATTTAACCATAGTCATTTCATCCTTAAGATGATCATGAAAATTTAATGGTACATATTTTTGCTTTAAAATTTCTTTCATCTCATCCCAAGAAGCAATAGTGGTTGTCCCAATGGTGTGAGATTAATCAAGTCTTAGCATGACTAGTTAATTTCATGGCAAAATGAACTTGTCTACATGGGCATCCAAAAAATATTGGTCCATATACTAACCAATCTAAGAAAATTTGAGGATCAAGTCACCATCAAAAATAGGTGGATCATTTTAACCCAATAACATCATCATCGTTTCTTTAAATGTACATTTAGGGCAACAAAATGAGTAATGGCTCTCAAATGTCAGGATAATCTCATAAGGAGTTGATGAGCATAACTTCATCTCACATAATTGTGTTCCTATTAGATGAGGTGGGTGAAGCACCATCAAACTCGATATTCATTAAAGTTATTCTTGGGAGATAATGGTCTAATAGGAGAATGTGGATGAGGCAGAGGAAGAGAAGCATGTGATGACCTTCATTCAAGTTGGTGTTCTAGGATTGGGTTAGTTTCTGTGATGTGTGCACCAACTTTTGTTCTAAGGCTTCAAATCTTTTTTGAAATTCATTATAGGTTTGTTGGTATAAGGGTGTTTTTCTATTTTTCTAGAAAAATTCATAGGAATCATATTTTTCATCTAAAGATTGATCTGATATCTACCACTATGAACATGATGATATTCTTTTAAAATTTTAATATACAAATACTTAATTAATTTTTTTAAAAATATGCAATGTAATGAAAATCAAAAAACCATTTAAAAAGTAAGTAAATCTAATTAGATAAAAAATTTGTATGTTTTTTTTACAATGAATTACAAGATTACTCTAACAAAAAAATAAAACTCAATACAAACAAGATGTTCCCAAAGAAACATACTTGCTGATCAAATATGATGTTAGACAAAGAGTGTCTTTATTATATGATATTTATTACAAGATAGTTCTTCAATCCTCACAAAGTAATGATAAATGCACTTACTATTGAGCATATTCAATACTATGAATTTAGAAGTAGTTGAAAGATTTTGACAAAAGTTATGTTAACCACACAGATCAATCTTGTAAGAAATAATAAAAGAACGATCAACAGAAAAGAAAATAACCACAAAGCATAAGTTGAAGTCGACTCTACAAATAGTCCATTATGAAAAATCAGCTCCTTCCTGAAATCCTTCTTAATGATCACACATCAAGTAGTCGACTCAAGAGGAAAGCATAGTAAGAATATAAATTTAAGAAGATAACTTTTTATTCCAAATCTAAGTGCAAGCATTATAAAGAGCCTCTATTAAGATTGAAAGAGAGAGTTAATACTCAAACTTAACTCCAAACTCAAATAACATCATCATAACTACATAAAATATCATACCAAACTTACCAATTATCAAACCTACCACTCATTTTTTAAAATGTCATAAAATGACTCATGGGCCATGACATAAGAATAGCTCAATATATATAAGCTCAAGATATATACAAAATATAAAAGCCCAATAATACATAACTTAAACTATAACAAAAGGCCCAATCATGGATTTAAGCTTTATGATGATGACATCGATGACAATGACGATGATGCCTTGCATCACTATGCAAAAGAGAAGTTCTATGCACTAGGGTGAGAGGACCAAGAGAATAAATATAGGAGAGGATGATGTGGCTTTCAATCATAACTCTAATATAATGTGGAAGGAATAATAACATGATCATTCATACAAAAAATTTTGAGTATATAGATTTGCATAAAGTTAAAAAAAGTAGGTTTTAAATTTTAAATAGACAAAAAAAACACTATACTAGAAAATTTAGATTTTTAATTTAGGATTTTTTTCTGTTAAAAGAAAATATCATTTAATTAAAATTTTAACCTAATTTATTTATTTCATTTTATAAGTAATATAAATTTGATATTTTGAAATTATTAAAAATAACTTGCTAACATTATCTCATTTGGCTATCACCACTATCAAAAGTTGTCACTATTAGAAAGTAAATATTATTAGTGGTCACTATCATAACTCCATCAAAGAACATTTCACCATCATTGTAGTTGATAAATACTATCCCTTCAACTACCACAATTGCTTGATCTTCACAATCACACATAAAATAAAATGAGGTTTTCAAAATGCCAAATATGTTTAATTTCAATAAGAAGTTTAATAAAATAGAAATAAAAAATAAAATTAAAACCTAAAAAAGATCTCAAACAATGCCAAAGAAAATAAAGGTTACAAAAAAAATAGTTTTATTCAATATAAGTAATAACTTATTAATATTCTTACTCCTCTTTCTCATTATGAAAGTGCACATATCCACCAATGATTTGTTAGGTGTAAACAAAAACTTGAAACAATAACATAGAAAATTATGTTTTTCCTTTGGAAAAGTTTGTTGTGAGTATTCAAAGTACATATTAACTATTACTTGCTAATTTAGTAATCATTAGAACTCAATTTCTTTTAAAAATTTTTTTTTTTAAAAAAAAAAGACAACTTTTTGGAAAATGTTTCATATATTTGATCACAAATTCAATATTTTAACCTCAAGATTTTTTATTAAAAGCCTAAGTTATAAACTATTAAATTAGAATGACTTGCCAACTTTTCGCAATATTTTCTTACCTTTGTCCAAACAAAATCTTAAGAAATGAAAAAAATCAATAATTATTTATTCTATTATAACAACTTTATGAAAATTTTCAGAAAATATATTTTGTCCTTAAAAAAAATATTAATCCACGACAAAATATATTTTTTCAACTATTTTCTTTTTCTTTTTTTTCCTTATTCAATTTTATATTTTATCATTTCTGTTTCTATCATTATACAAATTATATTTATCATATCCTTAGCGCCTATTTTCAGCCCTATGTGGGTTAATATATTCCATTGATCTGAAAAGATTCCACAAAAAAAAAAAAAAAAGATTCCACAACTGCAAAGTATGAGATACAGATAGATACCAAAAAAAAGAAACATGTATTATTTATTATTTATCTATATATATATAGCTGTCCTTATTCATATAAAATCTATTCCACTGTTATACAAGTTCTCCTTATATTATATAATACGATCAAAATCAATATTAACTTAATTATTATTTATATTTTGCATAATAATAATAACATACTATTATTTTTTATCTAATATAAGTAATATTTGACAAAATTGAAATTATCTGTAGATATAAAAAATAATAATCTTTTATCAAGAAATTTATAAAAAATACTAATATTATCTTAATTGTTCAACCATTTGCTACTATATAACAATAAATGTTAAAAAATCTTTAATTTTAATCATTGAATTTTATTTTCTGCTTTTTTTGTAATATATCATCTATAAATATATTTACATCTATCTATCTATATATATGTAATGATGGATTATTTGATCCTAAAATTTTTGCAAAATTTATTCTTTCAGTAAAAATCTTATAATCTCATCTCAAAAAAAATTTTAACATAATTAGTATCCTTAATCATACCAGCATTACTTTTCTTTTCTCTCTCTTCCCTCATAAGATTGTATATAACATACTATCATTTACATCTTGCTATACATCTGAATATATTGTGTTTATTATAGAGCATAAATTAACGATCCTCAATATATATGTTTTCAAAATATTCAAAAAAATTGTTAGTATAATTAAAATATTATGAAAAAATTTTTTTTAAAATTGTCAAGCAAAGTTATTAATTAGTAAATTAAAAAGCATGTAATATTAATTTGATATATTATTATGAATAAAATTTTACATGAGGTCAATTTCATTATATAATAACAATTATATATGATTTATCAAGATTTGATTCTTATATGTAACTCAAATAACAAATTTTTTTTAATCTTTTGATAATAATTTGGTTTTGATGATTAATATTTGAAATATAAATTAAAATGATTGATATAAAGAAAAAATCAAGTTTGATTTGATTTGAAATAAATATAGGTGGTTCATTAATAATTATAAATTATTAATTTTAATCATTTTAATTTGATATTATTTGATTTAGATTAATTAATTGAGAATAACAATTAATTATTATTTATTTGGTTAATAAGTCCATAAAATGAAATTAGAAATTTTATATTAATTTGTAAATATTATATATGAAATCAATTGATTTATGATAATAATTTTATAATTATATAATTAGATAAAATTAAATATAAATAAAATATACATAACTATAAAATTACATTTTAAATTGTTTTTAAGTATGTTTTATTATTCATAAGATTTCTTTTATAATTTTACGCAACTAATTTACAATAAGATTTACTAAATTAAGCTATCTAAAAACATTTGATTTTCACTTAAGCAATAAGACAAACATTTAAGGTTATCCTTCAAGTGAAACAGTAAGCTTGGTGAAACACATTTCATTTAAATGATTACCATAAATAATTAATTAGAAAATTATTTTGCAAATAGTTAACTAATATTAAACAATTTTTTTATCATTAAATAATTAGTTCCACATGGCCTCACAAGATCAAAAAAGGTGATTATAACAAAAATGAGGTCAAGGAAATGGGTTAGCCTAACTAAGTACCTACAAAAACAAGATACAACAAATTAGCACTAAAATCTAATGACACATCAATGACTCATAATACAAATGTCAAAATGCATAAAATAACTTGATTAATGGTACAAATGTCATATAGAAATAACATGAGAAATGTCTTAGGAAAAATGTATACTTGTATTTTTTTATTATGATGTTGATAATGTTGATGTCTGATTAATATAAGTATTAAAAATACTATGGAACACTGCTTTGATTTCAAAACTCTCACATGATTGTTATTTATGTAAATTCATACTAATTGGAGCTATTTTCATCAACTTACAAATTATAATTTAGAATTCTTCTTCTAAAAAAAACTTTCTTCTTTTGACAACAGAAAAGATGATGCACTCTTTTGAATTGAAAAAGGCACCAACTGTCTTCATTAGTTACATATGTGTAGCCACTGAGGAACAAATCCACAATGACCCAAATACTCCACTATTCTTTCTAAAAGATAGCTTAAACCCAGGCACAATTATGTCTCTAGACCTCACCAAGATTACCTCAACCACGCCTCTTCCTATCAAAGCTACACCTTTCTTCCTCAAAACTCCACGAAATTCTTAGCTACTTTGGCAGATGGATCACAGAGGTCGTAGCCATGCAACAAAGTTTGAGTGTGAGGAGTTACCCCTCATGGTGAGAGAAAGCTTGTGTTACATCCATGGAAGACATGGTGGAGTTCATTGAGGCTGAACTAGGAAGATGTGCGAGCTATTGAGACTTCTATGATTGGTAATGATGTGCCATCGAGCCAAAAGTATGTGGTGGGACCCAAAGGAGGGAGGTGCATGGTGAGTGTCTTCATCATGAAGTTAATCAAACTATAAATATATTTTTAATTTGAAATTATATATATATATATATATATATATATATATAGGATGCGGAAGCACTAGTCTCTTGTCATCCAGAACCATACCCAAGAGCATTATATTATTGTCACAATAATGCGAACATTGAAGCATATAAAGTGCAATTGTTCGGGAAGATGGAGTGATGGCGGATGCTATACATGCCACACAAACACCTGTAATGGAACCCAAATTATGCAGGTTTCAAAATATTGAACGTGAAGCCAGGAACTGAACCGATTTGTCATTTTCTACCTGAAGGCCACCTTATCTTTATTAGCTTGTCAAAGATGAATACTTCTGTGCTTTAAGAGGCATCTTCCATATTAATAGTATTTTAGTGTCCATGCTTATGTTATGTCTATATTGTATGAATCAATGTTTCTAAATAATGTGGGTGGTCTGAATGTTGATGATGTGAATTTAGATTATTATGCATGAATGCAAATTAAGAATCACCTTATATTATATGTCTTGTTGAGTTTGTTGATTTTGAATAATACAAAAAAGCATGGATTTATCAATCAACACAAGACTAAAATAATGAAGGATCAAAATCATGAAAAATGTTTATTAATGCTTATTTTTTCATGCAAATAGTCATTATTATATACATGTGTCAAATTCCTTTAGCAATTTTATGGGAGGTGAAGTATAATTCTCATATGCTCAAAGAATAAAGTCCATGAATTCATCTCAAATATTTACTTCACATCAAATATAAAGAATAATATTTTGGGTTTATAATTATTAGAGAAAGGATTGATATTAACTTAATGTAAAACAATTATTTTTTATGATATAATAAAAAATAAATTGATAATGAGGTACCTATTTAAATAGTATAATATTTTTCTAAAATATTTTATGTGATGTTAAATAATTTAAGGGTTTCTATAAGGATTAATCATGGCTATTCCATCTATGATAAGAACACCTTAACTTCAATAGCCTTAAATTTTAATCATAGAAAGAGATGGTGAGAGGATTATCTTGCAAAACCAAAGCTACCAATTATTTTGAAGAGGTTTACTTGAGAAGTCATCATAGCAAAGTTATTTATAAAAGTCAAGATCAAGATCTATAAAGTCACTTAATATAATGCACACTAATATTTATGGCTCTTTTAGATGATATCTTTTGAAAATAATCTAATTATTATGAACATAATTCAAAACTTAACTTAAAGTATGAAGATGTCAAAGGAATTTTATTCAAAAGTGATCAAGTAACTTAATTAATAATCCCTACATTATTAAATTGAGGATTGGATAGAACTTATGTGGTAAATATTATCATTTTTTCATAATTTTTTTTAATATGATATGTTCTTCATGCTTTGGTTGTCTTTACTTATGCCTAACATGTTTCTTTATCATCTCAGATAAAGATGACTTTATGTTGAAAAGTTTAACAAAGTTTAATTCATTTAAGAAATCTAGGTGGGCCTTTTTAAATAAAGCTTCAATAAACTCTTTCTTGAAATCGCTAGATCTGTAGCTTAAAATGTAACTAGGCAATGGTATCTTCTTGGAAATATTTATAATGTGACTATGATAGTCCATACATGTAAAATCAAATAGTTGTCCTAAGTAATAAGGAGTGAGTATAGTATGATCCTATGATAATTGCACTCAATTATCAAAATTAGGTTGATTCGATGTTATTTGAATCGTAAAATTAAGGCACTGAGGAAAAACTAAAATCATCTCCTAGATTAAGATAGTTGTTAACCTTTTTTGTTAAATTCCTAAAGTTCTTAACTTCTTGTTTTCCTTTCACAACATACCTATATTCCAATAATTTCAATACATGAAATATTTGTTAAGGTGCTTTGAATTTTAAAGGGCATTTAATTCATGAAGAAATAAAAAAATATGTGGAAAACTTATAAATGAACATTGCTACAATAAATAAAGAATGAGAAGATAGAAAAACTCAAAATATAGATAAGAAAGTCTTCTTTGCTACCTTTGATATTTTCTCTTGAATCTCAATTATTTCTCCAAAACTTGAAGAAATATTCATAATTTTTCTCTTAGACCTCAAAATTGTGAAGAGCTAAAACATGACTACAAAAGTGTTTGACCTTGATTTTAGTGAGGCTGACAACCCTCCTCTTAGCCCTAGGATTTAATCTAGGCACTAAGGTTCTATTAACCTCAAGTGAAGTTAATAACAAAATAATCTCAAGTTAGGATATCTAGAGCTTCCTAATTATGCACTTAGGATACTGCAATTAGTGGCTATGTGCACAACCTCAACTAAAGAAAAAATAAAATAATAAATTAAAATGAAATTTGATTTCAACCTGATAAGGTAATTAAGTTTGATTAATTAAACCATTTGAGCTCAAAATCAGCTAAATTTTTTAAAAAAAATTATGTAAAATCAAAACTAAATCAAATCAAATCAAACAAAAGGTACAGAATCAATACACAAGTATAAATGAACCTAAAAAATAAATTTAGATGGGGATCAAAGTGGTCAATTAGGTCATCCGTCTAACCTAGAGTTGACCCATTGGGTCCCACCAAGCCAAAAATTAAACTAATCAAAATTTGATCAATTTAAGTCATCTTAAATACTTACATATATCAAATTAATATAATAAACCACTAAACTAATTATTAATCAATTGATGACAAATAGCCTAGGGTCACCTAGTTTAAAATGAACTAAAGGACTATTGAACTTAAACTCAAAATAATTTTAAATTAATTTAAATTAAATATTTCAAAATACTTTAAATTTATATTTGAACATAATTAAACTTTTCTTGAGTTTGATTTGATCAAATTGGCTATTTGACCTAAGTAATCCTTGATTCAACCCATTTAACCCAAATTGGCCCAAAACAGGTCTAAATCAAAATCAAATATAAATTAATTAAAATTAATTACTCCATATCATTTCAAATACTTAATGAAATATAATTGAAGCTTGAACACTTTTCAATTTGTGTCATATTGGTCATTGAACCCATGTGAGCCCAATTTGACCCATTAAGCCTAATTTGGATAAAAAAATGGGTTTAAATCAAAACTTAACACAAACGAAATTAAACCAAATCAATGCATAAAATTATTCTTAAGTTAATTATTGAATATGACTCAACTTTTAATGGCACTTTTAATTTGAATCAATGAATCTAACCCTAATTGTCCTAAATTGACTTATAATTACAAAAATAAATTAAAATTAAATAAAATTAATTATTATAAATTTTTTTAAAACTTAATTAAACTTAATTTGACTCTTATTTAAGTCCAATTTATCTAATTTGGTCAACTTGACCCATGGACCCAAATGAACCCAAATTGGCCTAGTTTGACCTATTTAGGTTAAATTGAGTTTATTTGGGCTTTAAGATAAAATTACATTAATTAATTATAGGTATTATAAATAATTATTTTAATATAAATTAAATTTAATCCTAAATTAATTGGAAAAATAAGAGTTACTTGACTCAACCTAACTTAATTTGGGTTAAGATGAGTCAACTCAAATCTTAACCTAAAATGAGTCCACTCACCTCCCCATACATCAAACCAAGTAAAATTTCAGCTTGAATAAAGAAAAGAGCATGCCAAACACAAGAAATAAAATGGAGGTGAGCATGAGGAGAAAAAAAAAATGCATTTCTTTCTTCACATGGGGGAGTGGCATAAAAAAAGCATTATAATGTACACACTTCATTTCTTTTATACTTAACATACCAAAAAGAAAACACATACACATACAAATCACATCCCAACTAGTTGAAACCCCACCATCTTTGTGCTCTAAGTCCAAGAGCCAATTAATTTTAGCAATGGTATACTGAGCTTTCCATAAAGAGGCAAAAGAGGAGATCCATGATCTTCTAGCATCCACTGAACCTATGCTTTAGTGAGGTAACTTTTTTAAACTTTATATATATGTGTATGTTTGGTGAAACATTTAACAAATCTAATTTTCTTTAGATCTCATTTCACTTTCTTTATTTCAACCCCCAACATGAAATATAGCAACTTTCGCTAAGATAAAAGATTGTGAGATCCAAATGTTTTTTAATAGATCCCATCAATCTAACTCTATTTGGTCTGCCTCCAATGAGGGAGACAATCTCCGGGCTGTCCATCTTACTTTGATAAAATGGACAACTACGATAAGATCTCATCTTTGATTTATTCTATTAAATCTGACCCAAAACTTCAAAAAATCATAAAAAAATAAAATAATGAACTAAAGAATACGAATATCTGCTCTATAAATTCATCTTTTCAATAGGAATTCGATAAACCTAAAAATTCCAAATTGGGATGTATATTTTAGGAGTAATTTGAGTTTTAGGAAAATCTATATTTCTTTAATTACTCTTAAAATACTAAGCCAATCAACTAAAAGTTTTAGAAAATAAACTTAATATTCTAGCAAACCTATCATAAAAGTTTCAAGTTAATATTAGTTTAAGATATATTAATTTTGAAGGTAATTAGCTACTTTTAAATAAATAAATAATTTAAAAATTATTATGAAAATTCACCAATATAATTTAAATCTCTTTAATAAATATAAAATCATAAAAAGTTGATTAGATCTTCTCGATCACACTAAATTATAAAAATAATTAAATTAGAGTTTAATTAAGCATTAATTTATTACTTTGATTACATACAACTTTGAAAATTTATAACTAATTGTAGAAAAATTAAAAAAAAAATTGAAATAAATAATAAAAGCTGAATGAGAATAAGAAAAATAATGTGTTTCATAATGAAGGATTGTTTAAATATTTATTAATTAATTAAGCTCTAATCACTTGGTTAATTAACTTGAGATTTGACATGTTGAATATATGGGATGACCTAATATTTTCTTTTTCTTAGGCTAATTGAGTGGATTAAAAGAATCAAAATTTTAAACCCAAATTATCACTCTTATGTAATTAAGTATTAAAGATTAAGAAAATTGAAATTGAAAGAGTGTTAATTAATCATTATAATAGTAAGGATAGTAAATAATAATAATAATTAGGACCCCTCTTTCTAAATATTTTTCAAGATTACCCTTAAGGTGCTTAATTAATAAATTAATTGATTAGATGAAATTTGAAAATGAAACCATCATAATTAACTCATTTAATAAAATATATTTAATTGACCCTCCTTATGTGCTTAGTTAGTATAAGGATCATTAATGAAATTATGATTCTTCAATTACATGTAATGTAATCCTTAGGACAAATTTTATTTTCAAGAATATTATCATGATTTGTGAGCTCTTGCTTAATAATTAATCAAATTAAGATATTTTGAGAGTAAATAAATGGATTATTACTTGGGAAAACTTAATTAATTCATAAAGCCACTTAAATTCTCTTTAAATTTATTAACAAACAAATATGGATATAGGTTGAACACTAAGTATTGT
Source organism: Cymbidium sinense (assembly GCA_021442155.1). Taxonomy (NCBI): domain Eukaryota; kingdom Viridiplantae; phylum Streptophyta; class Magnoliopsida; order Asparagales; family Orchidaceae; genus Cymbidium; species Cymbidium sinense. The sequence continues at coordinate 30,344,148 of CM038224.1, forward strand.
TTCACCTCTTTAGGTTTCATCAACTTAAATATTCAATTTAAACATTAAAGAAACTTTGATTAGATTTAAGGGGTGCTTATCTAACTTGATTGTCCTTATATTCTAATGAAATCAAGTATGTTGTGTGGTGGTATTCAAGTACTATCTTTCAATTAGCATAAATGTGCATGCCATATGCTTCATGTATTCATGTTTTAAAGAAAAAAGAGTATGATTACATTTAAATTGAATGAGTTGGGAAAATATTATCATATAGTGTGGTTATTGTCATTAATAAATCTCAAACAATTTTGAAATTACATGTTAATTATGAATTTTAAATTAATGTTTATTATAAATAAATAATTATGTGAAAATGAAATGTTCATTTCCTAATCAAAAGATGACAATTGATGGTTTTATTCCTATGTTTATACTTATATATTCATGTATTTGAATTGGCAAATATATAATCTGGATATCGGGGATACAAGGCTTTAAGCAAGCCTAAGGAGGTCTTAGATAATATCACTTTCCTGGTTAAACAATAGCACATACTTGCTTAATTTCATTTATTTGCATGCATATATTAGAATATAAAGTGAAAACCTCTTTTTGCCATTAAGCTTTACATAAATAAAAGATATTTATATAAAACTCTTTTCATGATTTTATTTCTATGTTTATGTATATGTTTATGTGTATTTGAATTGACAAGTATAAAGTCTAGACATCCGAGAACACAAGGCTTCCCAATGAGGGTGGAGATAATCTCACTTCCTTGAGTTAAGAATGATATGTACTTGCTTAAATTCCTTATACATGTTTGCATATGCTTAAATATCAAACAAAATCCCATTTTCTATTAAATCCATGCATCAATATTATTAAGTGTGTAAAAAATATGAGTACATTGCATGTATACGTATATGTATGTATATATATATATATATATATATATATACTAAATCAAATATTGAAAAAACTAAAAAGGAAAGAATGTGGATATTATAAATAATAAAATGAAGTATTGGAGAATTTAAATAAATATATTTTGGAAAGGCTAAATAGAGGAGAATTTAATAAAAATAATTTCATTTGATTTTGAATAGTGATTAAAGCATAATTAGGGTTTGAATATTTCTTTAATTAATTTAGCTAAATTACTTGGGTAATTATTCCCAAACTTGGCATATTGATATAATGGGATGACCTCCCATATGATTTTATTGGGATTTTTGGCCATGTAATTAAGGGAATTTTAAATTAAACCCTTAATTACCCTCTTAATCAATTTAATGATTATTAAAATTCTAAATAGTAAAATGTTAATTAATTTAACTTCATTAATCACTTATTAATAGTGAAATAATGAGGGAGGGTGATTAGACCTATTTTTTAATTACTTTTCCAAATTCATTGCCTTAAAGAGAGTTAATTAATGAACTATTTAATTAAGAAATTAATTAACCAATGAATAATGAAATTAAATCAAATTAAATTGATAATAACATTAGAAAATCAATATTTAAATTAAGGGTTCTTCTTTATGTGTTCAATAACATAAATACCTTTAAGAAAATTATGATTAACACATAAGTGTGGAAAAAATTATAAGCGTACTTAATTTGATTCTTTAATCTAATTAATCTCTAATCATGAGCCAATTATATTAGGTCTTTTAGGGGCATTGTAATTTTATTTCTCTCATGTGCATATCATTTATGGCTCATGATTAAATGGTTAATAAAATTAAAAAAAAACATAGGAAAGGGTAATTAAATGGATTGTTTAATTGTTCAACTTAATTAACTTATAAAAACTACTTAATTATCTTTCCTTAAACAAACTAAAATCACCAAAATGGGAATGGGATAAAAAAATTTGGCAAATGATCTCTCCTCTTTATGCTCAATCAAAATCCAAAATTAAATTGACCAGAAGCTTTGGTTTTCTTTAAATAATTTAATTTAATGTGATTGTCCTTAGGAATTAATGTAGTTGAATGAATTATGTGGAAATGTTTAGCTATTCCTTTTCAATCACCATAAATGTTGTATGTTATGTGACATCATGCATTCATATTTTCAAAATTAAAAGAAATTTACTTATGCAAAATTACATGTGTTGGCTTAATCTTATTATATGTGTGGCTATTATCACTAATAAATTCAAATTTTTTTTCAAAAGTTATAAATTGGTAATAATATTTGGAGTGTTAGTAGTTATGAATATATGTATAGGATTTACATGTGTTTATAGCTTAAGCATGTGAAAGTGGTGCTTGTTCTATGTTCATGTATGGATTTACATATATTTGAATGATAATAAGTATATAGCCTGGACATCCCGAGAATACGAGGATTTAAGTAGCCCCAAAGAGGTCATTTAATTATCTCACTTCTCTGGTTAACAAAGGCACATACTTATTTAATTTCATTCATATGTATCTTTGAATTAAAATTTGGATAGAGCTTTATACTTTGCATGTATAAATAATTCAAATAAAAATATAATTTTTTGCATGATTTTCATCCTTATAGTTGTATATACATTCATATGTATTTAAGATAACAAGTATATAGTCTGGACATCTTGAGAATACGAGGCTTTAAGTATCCCCAAGAAGGTCATTTGATTATCTCACTTCCCTAGTTAAACAATGACACGCACTTACATCTTTTATACATGTGTGTGTATATTTGATTAGAGAATGAAAGTCCTCTTTTCTATTAAAAACAAATGCATCCATAATCATTTAAGTATGCTAAAATATGTTGCATGTATAGGTATACCGAAAGTGTTAAATCAAATGCATGTTATGGGTGATGAAAAGGAATGGTTCAACATATTCTATGTGATGGTAATTCAATCACACTAATCTTAAGATGCCTTTCATGTTGAATAGAATTCTTTAAGTTTACCTAAACTTAGGATTAACAAAAATACTTTAATAAATCATTCACTAAAAGAAACTAAATCATAAGAATGTGCTTTTAGGAAACAACTTAGGATAGGGATAAGGGAGGTTAAGCCTTTTTCTTGTTTTTACAATACTTAGATGCTAAGTGTAAATCAAATGAAGTAAAACATAATTTAAATTAAAACTCACTAATCTCCTAAACCACTTGAAATGAAAAGAACCACCATATCAACTGAAATAATTTCAAAACATAAAAAATATAATTCAAAAGCCTATCTAAGACATACGACATGAAGTCTAATCACTCACATTTGAATGCTAAGTCACCACTTCTAGCTTCAGGTTAGGACGGTGTATGTAATGATGATGTGTTTTATTTTATGATATCATGTTTTAGACTGAATGTTAAAAATGTGGATCGTAGACTAAATGTTATGAAGTTATTAGCCTAATATTATTTTATGCAGGGGATTGTGCTTAATGGGCTGCTCAAAAATAGATATAAATGTTCTATTTGTAGGTTGCTTATGGCCCTAAGCATAATCCATGTTAGGACAGATGGACTTAGTTACCCATGTGCAGGGTGCTAAAACCAAATTATAAAAAAAATATAACTACTTGGGATTGTATGTATGTTTAGTTAACATCTATTTTGTAGGTGTAGTTAGATTTACTTTTCCATAAAATGTAATTTTCCAATAGGAATTAGGATTAGTCCTATGGGGATTAGGATGAGTAGTGGCTAGAAGGCTTAGTCCTGGGATGCCCTGTGATGCCTTGGAGCAAAATCAAATCAAGAGAAAGAAGAAATGAAGAAGTGAAGACTCCCCATAGCATGTATTCAATTCTAAATTATAATATTATTTTATAATATTGGGTTGTATAAGGGTAGAGCTCGGCTACCCAATTTTCTCTTTTCTGTGGTGTATGGTGGTACCCAATCACATCAGCCTCTTATTCTTTCATGGTAGTCTATAAAATGATTATTGTTATGTTTAATTTGCGTACTAGAACAACATGATTTTCATAGTTTCTTAGTGATTGATGATTGAATGTGTGGTCTGGATGTAGTAGCCGGGATAAAATTAATTTTTCTACTCAACTAATGGCTCATAATAAAATTTAAACAACTTTCAACCTCACTTTAAATACTAGCCTATAATCAAGAAAATTAAAATTTTTAGCAACTCCTTAGCTATATTTTGTATGTCTCATAGCATGCATGTCATATTATACTACTCTTGCAAAAATAAGGGCCCCTATTTCAACACTTTAAGAACTGCTTAACTTATAAGAGCAACCCCTTATGATGAAGCTTCACCCTTTTCTCCTCTTGATTTGGCCAACAACCAGATTTCATCATGCATTTAGGCATAAGCAATCCCAAAGCCTTTGTCCTAAATACTGTGTCAAAATTATATAAAAAATTGTAAAATATTACCCTTTTAGACTAAATCATATACTCTTGCCAGTCATGGTCTAGTCTCTTAGGGAGTGAGTTTAGGACTCTAGCCTCTTTCCAAATTAAGTAACAGCTTAAATTATCTTGTAATTTCATAAGACCGGCTTACATAGTTTGAATCGTTTGAGGTGTTAGCTGGCAGCCACTCCAGGCCATTGTAAGTCTAAAAAAGTCGAACGAGATTATTCTCTCTTGTAGAAGTTAACCATTATATCCTATTTCACTTAGATTTAGGACATACTTTAACTTGTGTTAAGGCTCCCTAGATCTCGAATCAGAGGTTACTTATCTCGTTTGGGCTATGAGCATAAATCCTATCCTCTTAGGCATCTCTATAATCTTGTGTTGATGGATTATAAGCCTTAGCAATCTATTAAAATTTTAACTCAAACAAATAAATCATCTCTTTCAAACATATAAAGCCTCACCATAGGATAGGTTGAAATGCTCACTAGGCTTCCTAGTATCATGAGCATTTTCTACTTAATTTCCTATAGATTCTAAAATAACTCTTCCAATTGAGCAATCTCACTTGATTTTCCAAAATAGCCAATTTATTGATAGTCTTAACCTTAAAATCTTTGGAGATAATAATTGACTACTTTAATCAAGAATTTTCTTAGAAAATCCCATTTCTTATGATGTAATTAACTATGGAGGCTTGCCTCATTAAGGAACTAAAGAACCCGATATTAAATAAACCCTACTAATTTTTCATGTAAAGTAGGGGAAGAATCTCTGATACATATGAAGACCCATAATGCCTTAAGAGTCCTTATTGGGTGATTAAGTCCATTGTAGGGTGATATTTCTATTTTTTAAGATAGTACATAAAACCTTAATGTCACACCCGTTCACTTCAATAAGTACCCTCTAAGATCTGTGTGGTGTTCACATAGCCCATTCAAAAATAAGCACCGCAATCACCACTTCTAGCTTTAGATTAGGACGAGTGTATGTAATGATATTTATTTTGTTTAATGATGTAATATTTTACAAAGGATGTTGAGGCCATTGTTAGCCAAATATATTATTTTATTATTGTTGACATAGTATAAATTATATTCCGTTATTAGGAAAAATGGGTTTTGTTACCCATGTGTAGGGTGTTAAGTCCAAATTATACAAAGTAACTACTTAGGTTTGTATGTATGTTTAGCTAACATCTATTTTGCAAGTGCAGTTAGATTTACTTTCTATAAAATGTATTTTTTTTGCAATAGGGATTAGGATTAGTGCTATGAGATTTAGGATGAGCAATGGCTAGAGGGCATAGTCCTCTTTGGAAGATGCTTCCATAAAGGGTTCATTCATAAATTTTGGGGTTCTAGTTGATTTATTATGATTCATTTATGTTCAAATTAATTATTTGAATTAATTAGTTCAATTAAATGCCAAATTAGGTCATTTTATAATTAATTAGGCTTCAATGTGTTTTCATGATGTATTTAACTTCATTCGGGTATGGTTTGATGTTTTGGATCATTTCCATATTATTCTTAATTTATTTGAGTCATATTTAAGTTTTTTCATTAAAATCAAGGTTTAAAATTAAAAATTTCACATATTTAGATTTATTATTCAATAAATCATGAAAAATTCTCCAAATGTGTATCCTAACACCAATTTCAATTTCTTAAAGTTTCAAATCATTTTGATCAATGGTTTGGGATTAATTTAGGTTTCAAAATTTTTATCCAAACCCAAATTAATTTAAAAATACACAACAATTAATTGGGATTTTAATTTTAATGGATTCTTCTCATCAACATGAATCAATAGAGCTCTCATTTGTATTTTTTGATTTTATATTTTTTTTCTATGAGTTTTTGAATTTTCTAGCATTTTCTTTAATTTTTAAATTCAAAAAATCTTGAATTTCTTCTTAACTCGGGTCCACATGGATCCAACATGATGCCATGGTATTTGTCCACGTAGGATCCACATGGATTCTGCATCAAAATGATGGCACAACCGGGATTCTTACGTGCTATCCGATCGAATATTAAATGGCTCTGATCAATCAATGGTTTTCCTTAAAGGATTTAATCAAATGATCTGCCTAAATCTCGATCATCAATTCTTAACAAAAGGAATGGATGGTGGAGATTATCTCTTCTTCGACGAAGAAGAATGCCAAGAGCCGTCTGTCGATTCGAGGTGATTTTCTGTGATTCAACAATTGAAATTGCTCGAATTTGATTCCAAAACCATCAATGAATGAAATCGGAGGGATATATACAGTTTGATCTTCTTTAAGATCAAATTCATTTTGAAAAGTTCCAAACCCTAAAGTTTAAGAGGTGACTTAAATGGCATAGCTTAATCCTGGTGATCTCCAGTGGTTGACTCCAATATCTTCGGAATGGTGCGTTGAGGCTATGGAAAGAAGGAATTGGATCCTCTCTTTGTGGATTGCTCTATAGACCAAGCTCGACCTCTTTCCCATTGGCTTTGGTCATTCTTTGGCCTCTCGATGGTGAGGGAATCAGGGGAAGATTGGGATCATTGTATGAGGTGGGGAAGGTAATGGAATGGTTTATTTGGATCAAGATGCTCTCTAGCTCATTTTTCCTTTAGAGGCCGAGAGCCTCTTATGCATTTTCCTTTATTCTTGGTCAGCCATGCCTAATTACTGTCCTTGAAAGCTAGCTCTAAGGTTTATCAATTGTTTAATAGTTGTCTAGACATGAGGTGGGAAAGCAAAGGGGATGAGGGATTGGAGAATTTGGATTTGGCTTCATACTCTCTTTGCTTGCCATGGCATATTACATCCTTTTGGATTTTAGTTAAGATTGATTTAATCTCTAAGTTTGATCTCATTCTCTCTAACCTAAGGATGAGTTTAGATGAGTTTAGGTGGTTTTGAATGGGTTTGATTCAAGCTTGGTAGTTAATTATGCCATTGGATTCAATTTCATTTCAAATGCTTTAATCACATTTCTTTTTATTGATTCACTTTAGATTTAAGTTTAAATCATCATTGATTGTCTATTAGATAATTAAGAATCTAATTAACCAATGTCACATGAGGATTTAATTCAATTCTAAGTCAATTTGGCCCATTTTACCTTAAATGGAAAAGTTAAATCTGATTGAGTCAAATGACCAATTTTGACTCAATTAGATTATGTTTAGACTCTAAGCATATCTAATCACATGTGTGAGATGATTTGGATTGATTGATTTCAATTAGTTGAACTTAATTTCAATTTTGACTCATTTAGCTCAAATTGGGCTTAATGGGTTAAGTTCATTTGGTTCAAATGGCCAAATTGGTCAAATTGGACCCAATGAAGGGTTTAATTATGTTTTATTAGCATTTCCAAATAATTTTGGATAATTAATTTGGGTTGATTTTGGTTTGATTTGGATTTGAATCCCATATGGTCCATGTAGGCCCATTTAGTTCAAATGACCTATTTAGCCTAATTAAGGCCTTATTGGATTTTTATTCTCTTAAATTCTTGTTTAAACATGAATATATTATTATTTAAATCATTTGGAATGATTTTATTTGGTCATATTTTGGTGGGTTGACCTTTGACTTTGTGGGACCCACCTAAAAGTCAAACCTATGTTAAAAAGGTTGACCACTTTTGGATCTTAATTTAGATTTGGATTTATTCATGCTCTTAATTTGATTTTATGGTTTCATTTCTGATTTTTACTGCATTTATAGTTTTAGTGAGTTTCTTTAAGTTTAAATGACTTTAAGGGATAAATAGAAGATTAATTACTTATTCACTTTGATTTTAATTTGAGTGTTTTAAATTTCAATTTCTTTATTCTTGGATTTAAATTTGGTTTAGGTCTATCAATTTTTTTGAGTTGGATTAGATCTTAGAAAGGTGTAGACTTGGTGAAGTGTCTTAAGTATATTAGGAGATTCATAATGTAAATTAGGTATCCTAATTACTAGTTTTGAAGTAATGTTAACCTCAAAAATGAGGTCACCATTTGGTCATCTAATGCTCTTTTACAATTAGTTACATGTGTATAGGTTTTGTCTTTCATTTTATGATTATATATGCAAAAATAGTTAGGAGGAAGTGAAAGTATGGTAGATCTAAATTAATGTGTCTTACCCTTATATGAGACTCTTGTGGAGCTATGTAGAAACTAGAACAAGTCCCCAAGTGAAGTGTGAAGGTCCATGTTGTGGAGGCTATGTAAAATGGACTATTAGTGGAAGTGCTCATGGAATTTGAAGTGAGATAGTTCACGTTCTCCCGATCTAGATCACGAACTCCCAAATCCTTGGCCAAGCAAGTTCAAGATTGTAGGTCTAGGACTTGTTGAAGTAGATAAGAATAGTCATAGAGGAGATCTTTGAATGCAAATTTGGCCATCATAAGGATAATAATGCAATTCTACATGATTTAAAGATTACGATCAACATGTTTTAGCAATCTTGAGATCCAAGTCTCTTTTATATAGTGATTAAATATCAAAGGAGGAGGAAGAAGAGAAAGAGAATGAATGAGTACAACTACTAGCTTTTCCTATTGATTGTGTATTTTTCTTCTTTTCTTTTATTTATAATTTATAATTTTTAATTTGTAAGTTTATTTGAAAAAAAAATAAAATTTTCCTTTCTATTATCATTGTGTTGTACGCTTATATATTTTTGTCACTATTGATGTTCTAGGATAAAAAAAAATATAAAATTAAAATTTTTTAACACTTAAAAAAATTTATATCTAAAATTATACTTGTGTATCTGTTAGAAGATTGAAGAACCCAAAGTGAGCTAATAGTTTGCAATGTTGTGATATTATTCTCAAAGAAATTTTTCTAAGTCCTTTTCTCAAATGTAGAAGGAAACACAATATGGCTTATCCTCAAAGTCTGTTGTGGGATTTTATTTTATTTTTTTATGAAAATGTTCTAAGTCATATTCCAAGTGACACGTGGGTATGGCATTTTAACGATGATGTTATGGCATCATGGTGCTATGATATTATCTTAATTGTATTAGGACATGACGTCGAGACACTAATGCTATGGTATTTGTGGTGATAATTTTACACAATGCTTGAGATTCGATTCTTGGTATTGTGGCGACCTTTAAACATGATATATGTAAAATCTAGTGCCTCAATGCTATAGGCCAAATTTTGAATTTAAAGAATGAATTTTTTAAAAACTTTAAAAATTTTCTTAGCATTTCATCTTAGTAGTGCTAGGTTTTAAAATCATATAGTACAAAGCACACTTCTCTCTTATCAATCTAAGATCAATGGAGGGGTTTCAACTTGTGAAAATAAAATTTGTCAGGTCTTTAAATCTCAAGTTTTCACACTTGGATCAAATCAATGGTGAAATTTTTAAACTAGTAGTAAGAAAAAGTGTATATTATTTTTTAAAGTAAAACTTGGGTGAAGTGAGCACTATTTAGAAGAATAGAGTCAAATGGGGAAAAGTCTATTAGTACTGCTCACTCTATTTATAAGTGGGTGATAATATTCCCTCTCAATAGCTAGTGTAGCATCTAGTCACCAAGATCATGATGTCTGATAACTATTCCCTCATCATGGGATTAAAAGTATTTCTCAAGGGAAACGCAAACTTTAAAATTAACTTTTTTTTTTAGAGATATGGATTAAGAATATTTTTAATAAGATAAGATACAATTTTGCAATAGATTCAAAAAAACTAAAATAAAGAGGGTTTTCTTAGTATTACATAAATGTAATAAATATAAAGATATACTATCTAAAAATGAAAATATCATCCAACCATGGATTAAAATAAATAATAATAGAAAAGTTTCAAATTTTTTTAAGCATTCCCATAAGTTCCTTTATTTTAAATTTTATTTTAATTATGAGTGCATAAATTATAGAGAATTAAGTTAATGTGTCATGCATTAAAATTATAAAGTAATTGAGCATAGATTATTCTCAAAATTAGTTTGGATTTATGTTGTGTAAGTCTACTATGGATGTTATACATTTGTTGAGAGGTTCATAAAGTATCAAAGAAAGGAAGATAACCATATGATATTTGTTGATTTAAAGATATCATATGATAAAGTTCTAGAAGTACTTTTGATTCTAATAAAAGGAGTTAATATTTGTATATTCAAGTCATTAAGGATACATATACTTAAGTTGTTACTTGTATTCAAATACAAGGAAGATTGACCAAGTATTTTCCTATTTCAAGTGGATTATATCAAAACTCAACTTTAAGCCCATATATTTTTTCTTTGGCTATGGGTGTTCTATTATAAGAGGATGTACCACTATTGTATGTGTTTTTCTTGATATTTTCTAATTGATAAGATTAAGAATTTAAGAGAAACTTTATTATGGAGCTCAACCATAGAATCTAAAGGCTATCATTTGAGTAAATCTAAAATAAACTACAGTGTAATTTAGTAATAGTTGATCTAGTAGTAGGGTTGTGAGAATGGGTGATCAAGTCATCAAAAGAGTGAATGTATTTAATTCTTGTATATTCTTCAAAGTGATGGTAAAATAGATAGATGTTAGTAATTCAAAATTGAATTGTTGAAGGAATGCATCAGGCCTTTTTGATAAAATTTGCTTAACTTAAGAAAAAAATTTATGATAGTAATTGATACTTACAATGCTTTATAATATTATTTGCCTAGTAAAAGAAGCATAACATTATTTAGTGTTTCAATGATAGGATGCTTATTAACTACTTTACAAATAGAAAAAAAAAATGAATATATACATAAAAAATTAAGCACTATAATAAATAATATTAGAGAGAGTCATCTTGATGGTTTTCACATAAATGATATCTAATGATCTAGTTAATAGATGTATTAGAATTTATGATAAGAAATACAAAAATTAAAAGACTTAGTTAGGAAGTATAAAAATAATTATTTTATTAAAATTAAATGAGAATTTAACATTTAATCAACACAAAAGAAAAAAAAGGATTCATGTAATCTATAATTGGGATAATGGCTTGTTTTGTTGTAATACAAGTTCTTTATAATTTATATGCTAACTTCTCTTGAAGCTAAATAAATTATTATTAAACTTGCAATTACTTAAATGATTATAGTTAAACACACATAATTTTTAAACTTTTGAGGTATCATATATTATGCAAGATAGGTAAGCCCTTTATTAATTAGAAGAAATCTAACTCTAAACTAAAAAGGATCAATATGCAATGCTCACGGCTAATGCTTTATATTTTATTTTTTTTTTTTTCTTGTTTATTACATAACTTTATGCAATTTCATGTCCTAATTTTTGGCCCTAAAATATAACTTCTTTTAAGCCAATGTTATCCTTAAAGATTTATCTATTCATGCAATGGTGATAGAACATTTTAAAAAAGGTTAAATAAATAAATATATTGACAAATTTAAATTACTTTATTTTATCCATAAGTCATTTATTTATTTTATCTTAATAAAAAATTTAATTCAAGTTTATCATGGCTAAACCATGAAAAAATCATAAGCTTGTATATTAAAGCATTTCATTTCATTCAATGTGAAAACAAAATGCAAATACATCAAACAAATTAAATAATTTTAAAAATAATAATAAAGAATTGGCTAGAAACAAATATAATTTAAAAAATTAAAAAAAATTTATAGCTAAGCACTACCTTACACAATAAACCAACTAATAGAGTAAAACTCAATGGCCTTCTTTCTTCATCTTTAAATTTAAAAAAGACTTTAAAGATTCACCATTTATGGTCATCTTTGTTATCTTTTTTTAGTCCTCTAGAATCTCAAACTAAAACTTTCTAAGTTTTAAAAGTGCACTTATAACATCAAAAAATTGCAACCTTTCATTTACAATATATATGTTAGTTCATATGTTATATTCAAAATACACAATCATTCAAACATTCATCATATCAAAAATACGACACATTTACATGTGCCATATCTGATTATTCTTAGGTTAAGTATTTGATTTTAAGTAACACCACAAGTAAATTGATTAATTTCTTGAAAAATAATAATATCACAATAGTGCATTATTTAAACATGATCACCAACAAAAAAACAATTTTTAGTTTAATCTAATAGTTTACAATCCATCAATAAATAATCTAGTACATCTTGCATTACAACATATTATCACAATAATCAGATAAAAGAAATCATTCTAAATGTAATGTTGTGTCTTATTATATATAATGTATGCTAAGTTATGCAAATGTATGTCTATTAGGTTCAATTTTCTAAGTTCAAATTGGATGTTTATTTAACTAGAAATTATTTTAATTTATGATTAGTGATTCAAAGATTTTGTTTGAACTTTATTCTATTTAGGTTTTAATTATTTATTTTTTAAGAATGCACAAAATAGTTAACTTTAGATAAATTGAACATCAAGATTTAGGCATCATAATGTTATAAAACATATACATGAAACAATAAGGTATATGAAACAATTTCTATCCTGATATTTTATTAATTTTAGTATTATCTAATTAATTTTTATTATAATTTTGTAATATTTTTGTAAATGAAATTAAAAAATATCTAAAATATTTTTTAAATTTATAAAACTATTATATAATCAGAGAAAATCAATTTTAAATTTCATAAAATTTTTAAATTACTTTAAATGATTTAATAATTTTAATTAAATTTAAATTTCTTATCATGAAAAATTAAGAAAATAATAAAATAATTTTAAAATATATGGGAATTCTCTTTATCTTAGAACATAAAAGGAATTTTAATAAAAATTGAATTATTCTAATAGAATTCAATATTTTACACTTTAAATACAATTTATTAATTAAATCATATTTTGTTTTATTTTTTAAATTAAATTAATTTTATGATTTATAGAATTTTTTAATGGTCTATATTAACCTTTAATCACACATAAATTTGGAATCAATTTGATTTATTTTAGATTTTTTTTATTAGTTAATTAATAAATTAAATTTATTTTATTATGATACTTTAAATATTATTTAATTTATTTATTTTGATTTTATCTATTTTATATTTTATTTACTTTCTAAAATAATTAAATTTTAAAATTTATTTAAATTATTTATAGATTTTCAAAATTTAAATATTATTTGTATTATTAATTTTTATTTTATCCATTATTTTATTATTTTATGTTTAGCAAAAATTAAAGTTAAATAATTATATTAAGTTATCTCTATTTAATGAAATAATGTTTTATGGATTTTGTCATTTTTTATAATTTATTTAATTTATCTTTAGCTTTAATTTTTTAATTTCTTTTAATAAATAAATTTAAATTTTCTAATAAAATTCTAGATGAAAGAGTTCTAGGGAACTTCATAAAATATTTTGAAACTAGAAGGATTAATAACATTTTATTTTGATTATTTAATATTTAAATTTTCTTTTATTTATCCTACATTACATAATAATGATTTATGGCCTCTATTTTTATTGGACTTCTCTTAGAATAATAAGGACATATTAAATTTTATCTCTAAAATAAATGAATTCTGATTTTAAAATTTTTTGTTGTATTTCATATTTATTAGTTTTGATTTAATGGGCTCTTAATCTATTTAGATTATTTCTCCACAAGACTAGCTACCATAAGATACACAAATGGGGTCCATGTGGATGGCTAATGTGGTAATACTTATGTTTCAAGTTCTAGGCATTGGTTTAAGGTTTGATTTGGATCATTATGAATTTGTCCAATGGTTTGTGTATCATTGTCTTATAATTGGCCATACTAAGATGCCCTTAATACCAAGACAATGATCTCATTAAAATCCAAGATGGAAAGGATTAATATGAAAATGTAGTGGTATGGTTGGATCCTAGTCTAATATTTGGTTTAGAAAGCATGATAATAGAATATTTTCTAGTTCATGAAATTTACCTCACTAGATCCCTATAGTGGTTTAGGCAATCTAGAAACTTTTCATTGGATTAAGCGTCACTAAAAAAAGCTATTTGCCTTATACTCTAAAGGCCAATTCATTGTAGAGATAAGATTTATGTGTTTGCTCAAAATGCTCTAATAAAAGATTGCTATTTCAATTTAGCTTTGGAATGACTTTAGAAAATTCTAAGCATAAATATTAATTTTGAATAAATTCTCCTTGGTTTCTTCCCTCACCTTGGTTGTTTTAGCTCAATTTAATCTAAGTAATTACCATAATGCTAAATTTGTTAGAAATGGATGGTTGATTTTTGGATTACTTTTTTTTGAAAGAGTTATGGGATTGAGGATAGGATTGGTGAGGATTAGTAGAATTAGTTATGTTAGAAAAGATCTTTAACCATTCAATCCATTATAATTTTTTTCTAATTAATCTTTTGGAAAACTAAAGAAACAAGTGGAGGTGCCAATATGTAAATGAATTAATGTTTTTTAATTATAATTATTAGGATCTAGAAATTTCATTTAGATCATTTTAGAATCTAGAAACTTTAGATTAAAATAAAAATAATATTTGTTTTTGGTATTAAAGAATTATATAAGTAGATTATATTTGATGGTTTTTTAATAAAAGATTGATATTTATTTAGCTTTAATGATTTGAAAATTCAAATAAAATTAAAATGAATTATTCTGGTTTTATTTTTTTAGTTTTATAAAATAATTTAATCTAAGATTAATAATAAATTTGTTAGAAATGGATTAGATAGTTTTTTTTGATTACTATTTAAAGATTATGGGTACTTGAAAAGTAATTGAATTATAAATTAGTTATTAGAAAATATCTTTAACATTCAATATTATAAATTTTGTGAGTTCTTTTAAAACTAGAATATATAAATGAATTAAGTTTTTCAATAATTGATAATTTAAAATGGATCAATCATTTTATATCATTTGTAACTCAATTAAGATGTACTATTAAATAGAAAGATATCAAAATATTAGATTTTTTTGGTTTTTGATTATTATTTAAAATTAATCCAATAAGTTTTATAAAATTATAATCATTTGAGATAAAAAGATTATTATGTTATGGTTTAATTGAAATTTATAGTTCTAAAATTAATGAGTTGTAGATTAAAGGCATTGATTTAATTTTGATAATTATTTTTAGAATTCAATTGAATCAAGATTTTATTATATCTTTATACTTCTATTTCAACATGGTTCTTTAAATGATTACATAAATAGATAATTAAATTTAATAAAAAAGTCATTTGAATCAAGTTAAGTTTTGGTTCATATATTTAGCTTAAATGAAAATTAATTTAAGCATATTTAAAACATGCTTAATCAAAATAATGAGATATTTAAGTCACATGTTCCTTTGTTTAATTTGATTTCAATACTTGAGCTTTATAAAATATTTGATTTAAATCTTTAAAGATCTAATAAAATTTAATTTAAATAGAAAAGAACTTTTAAATATGTTTGATAATACACATAATAGGTCATAATTGAGTAAATGGGTATTTGAGTTAACTTAATTTAAGAACTTAGATTTTAAATGATTAGATAAAAACATTTGATTAAGTTTGTGATTATCAATTATTTTGAATTTAATAAAATTTAAAATATAATTTTTTCCTCATTAGAAAATGAGATCAACAATGAGCAATAATCTTATTAGTAAATTGTATGCATCAATTGGAAAAATATTTCTATAATAAAATGTTGTAGAGAATACAAGAAGAATTACAAAGAGATGAAGGGAATATAAATAAAATATAGATCTCAAGTTTAATTATAATCATGACATGTTCTTAAAAATTATAATGCAATAATAAAAAGAAAATATTGCATTGGTATAGATAAGATAAATTTTATAAAATCATGAGATGAATCTTTTAATATATTGATGTTAAAGAAAATTTATAAGTAAAGTGTTGTATAGAAATACATTAAGTTTCAAATTTAAATATGGTTGTGTGGTAAAGAAGCAATAGTTAATTATGGATGGATGTGGGAAAAAAATAGTATAAAATAGAATTAATATAGGAACATGGAATATAGTATTCTTATATTAAATTAATGATTAAATTATAAAGATAAATTTCTTATTATTAGAAACTAAATGGGTTAGAAGAATTAAAGATTGATAGTTTGATTTTAAAAGCATTCAAGTAAGTCATACTAGAAATAATTATAATGATTATAAATGAGTTTGAAAATAATGTTGAATTAATAGATTGGAATAACATTATAAAAATATTATTGCTAATGCTAAAATATTAATGTTATAGTTGCTTATAATAGTTTTAAATGTTCTAAAACTTTGGAATGACCTAAAATGATGAAAATAAAGGTAACATATATATAAAAAAAGATTATTTCTTAATTAAAATAAAAAAAAATTAGAATGTAAGATTTTAAAAGATTCTTAGTAGTTATAATTGAATATTAGAATATATTAGATCATTCTTTAGTATGTAATTTTATAATTATAATATTTATTTATATATATATATATATATTTATATATATTAGTATAAATTACTTATAAGAATGGACCTAATAAAATGTGATCTTATTTATGATAATAGATATTTAGATTATAATGATTATAAGGTCATTCTAGGTGAAACGTTTAAGTATCATCAAATTAGTTTTAGATTTTATGATTATTAAAATATTATCTTAAGATTAGTTGGGAAATAAAAATGTAATATAAATTATTTTAAGAGTAAGATATGAGATTTTAAAATTTGAGATGTTCATAGTAGACTCTAATATTTATGAAAAAGTAATAAGTAAGATTAAAAGTTACAAAAAAATGCTTGGAGAATAAAAAAAAGACTATTTGTAAAAATAATTATTGGTGAAGTCAAAATATACAAGAAAAGATCAAAAATATGAAGTTTTGCTATAAAAATTGATTTAGATATAATAGTTTAGAGAATTGTGAGACATAAAGTTTTTCAAAATGAATTTTGTTTGATGCTAGGTAGATCTACTATAGATGTTATACATTTATTAAGAGGTTTGATGGGGAAGTATAGATAGAGAGAACGAAGGATCTATATATGATATTTGTTGATCTACATAAAGCGTATGAAAAAGTTCTGAGAGAAATACTTTTGAGGGCTTTAAAAAAAGAAAGACGTTAATATTACATATGTTCAAATCATTAAGGATAGGTATATTGGAGTTGTTACTCATGTTCAAACACAAGAAAGATTGGCTAAGTATTTTCTTATTTAAGTTGGATTACATCAAGAATCGCTTTACATATCTTTTCCTTAGTTATGGATGTTTTTACTAGACATTTATAGGAGGATGTACCTTGATGTATGCTTTTTGATGATGATATTCTTCTAGTTGATAAGACTAGAGAAGGAGTTTATGAGAAACATAAATTATGGACATCAATCTTAGAGTCTAAAGGCTTTCATTTTAGTAGATCTAAAATCAAATACATGCCATATAATTTTAGGTGTAAAAGATCTAGCGGTGTGGATGAGATAATGAGTGATCAAGTCATTAAAAAAGGTGAACATTTTAGATATTTCAGCTCTATTATTCAAAGTGGTAGTTAAATAGATGATGATGTTAATAGTAGAATTCATTTTCAATGGTTGAAATAGATTAATTCATGGGACTTATTGTGTGATAGAAACTTATCAATTAAATAAAATTAAGGAAAAATTTTATGAAATAATTGTGAGACTCGCAATGCTTTATGTTGCAAAATGTTGGCCAGAAAAAAGAAAAACATAAAATTACGATTAGTGTTGCAAAGATCAAGATGCTCAAGTGGATTAATGGCTTTACACTTAGAGACAAAATGGGGAATGAATACTATGTGAAAAAGTTGGAGTAGCACTTGTGACAAATAAGATTAGAGAGTCTTCTTAGATGATTTGATTGCATAAAATGTCGGGCATCTAATGACTTAGTTAGATAGTAAAAATATTAGATTTGACATATGTTAAGAAAGGTAGAGGTCAACTTGAAAAGACTTGATTAAGAAGTATAGAAGTGTCAATATGACACAATGGAGAAGAAATATTCAGCATCTGAGCCCACATAGTGGGGTGAAAGCTTGTTGTTGTTGTTATTATTGTTATTGTTATTATTGTTGTTGTTCCTATTGTTCTTGTGAGTCATTTTATAAATAACATTTTAAATAAATGTCTAAGCCACTCTTAGTGTTGATAATTATCTAATTCCTTGTGATATTACATGTTAAATGTAAGTATTATATAAGTGCAAGTTATTTATTATTTTAATCCAGATACACTTGAAGTATATTAACAAAATTTTAAATATAAATTTTGGGATAAAATAACTCCTCTTTTTTCATTTACATCAAATATATAAATAAATAGATAGATAGATAGATACACATATATCATCATGATATCCTTACTTTTTTATTCAGTGACCAGAATCCACATAAGTTGACAACTCCAAAATCTATTGTTGGAAACAATAGAATAGTATTTTTTTTCTTTTTTGGGGAAATATTTGGACCACGCCCACCAATTTCATAGATTAAAAGAAGATTAGATACGAAATATAATCAAAAAAATTGATAAAGAAGAAACCCACAAAATTTCAGTAGATAGAGCTTAGTCCGAATATTTCCCCAAAATGAAAATACATGAGGTGCATCTAATCGAGTATGATGAAAAATGAACAACAATAGAAAGGTTCTCAAAATGCAAAGAGCACCTTAATAGCATCATAGAGTAGATTGCTTCCAAAAATTCTAGCGAAAAGAGAGGTATTAGATCATCCGAGAGGATATTGTCAAGCCAACAGATCAACCACATGCATGTAGAGATAAATGAGCAGATCATAATCAGCAATCAAATAGGCGGCAAACTCAAGGTAACATAAGATAGTCGGTTGAGCTCAAATAAGAGTTGGAGTTTATCATAGCTCACCAAAAAGAAAAGCCCTGAAAACAAAATGTATCTCCAAATGCGAAAGGTAGAACCAAAATAATGAGCAAAACAGAGGCTGAAAAATGCTTTAGATATTGTAGAAGCTTTTGATTTAATCTGGTATGCAATTTTTGAATTTCTACTACCTCATCTTCTATTTCATAGCAAAATGTATGTTTAGGATCTGTAGATTAAAACTGGTAGGAGAGTCCTTGAAAATTCTATTATTCCTTTCCTTTTAGATATAATGGGCAGTGATGTGTATGACTATAATAAAAAAGCTTTTGAATATTTTGCATGCCATGATGTCAGAATGTGCAAGCACTTGATGGAAATTGCATGTAATAAGAAAGAAATATTCATCGAATACAACTTTTAAGTAGTGCATGAGAATGAGGGCTTTTAAAAAATAAATGGATGTGAGATTCTATCATAGAATAGCAAAAAACACAATATTGATTAATGTCAAGACCTCTCTTGGCCAAGATATCTTTTGTCTTTAGATCTCCAATAAGAATTTTCCAAGCAGTTGCTATAAATTTGAGGGAGTGGCCTTTGAACCAAAGATACCCACTCCAATCCTCTTTATCATAATTTTTATAAGAAAAAGAATAAGTAGATTTATGAGAGTAGAAGTCCATTCCCCTCCATATACAGACCTTTTTCTTTTCCCCAATGGGTGTGTTTGAATAAAAGTAGAATAATCTGGTATTTTGGGTATGAGTCAATGAGCTTTGATTCGATAACTTGAAAGTAAAGTGTGAATGATAGGGAACCAATTAAAATTTTAATTGCCAAATCTCTCAAAAATAACAGAAAACCATGGGTCAAAGTAGAAGAGGAAGTTGCTTTTAGAGGTAACTTTTAGTAATATGCAATTCATTTGTCACTTGCATCAGATATTTCCAAAAAGAGATATATTGGATCTCATCTTAAAAAGAGAGCCATATAACTTGCACAGTTAATAAAATTGAAGTTGTAATGTCTCCAAATGATCTTTGATTTGCACATGAGATTGATGACATCAATATTTGGGAGACCCAGTCCACGACATTCTTTTGGTATGGTTGTGATACTCCACTCAATTTTATGCATTTTTCTTTGAGACCCATTATGGTGGAGAAAGTTGTTAATGATGGATGTGAGTTTCTTCCTCAGACCCTTAGGATTGATGGAGGATCTGAACTAATAACAATGGTAGCTCCACATAGTTGATTTAATTAGTTAGAGTCTCCCTAAGAAGGAAAGGAATTTTTGCTTCCATGGAGATAGCCAATACTAAAGTTTATCCATAATTTTGAGACAATCTGAAGCTTTGAGCTTTGAGGACCTGATAGTGACCCCAAGATAGTTCCAAGAGAGAGGCTTGGAGTTAAAACTACTGATTTCATAGATTTGTTGTTGCAAATGAGTGTCAATAGATTTAGAGAAAAAATAGTATATTTTAATAGATTAACACAAAGATTAGAGGCCAAATTAAAAGCATGGAGAGTAGAAGATGAGAAATTAATAGTGTTAAGGTCAGCTTTCCCATAAATAAGAAGATCATCAACATATATGAGATGAGATATATTACAACCATTTATCATAGCACTTCCACTACCAACATCGGGTTGATGAAGGTCCAAGAGTCTAGAGAGAGCATCCATAATAATAGAAAAAAAAAGATAAGGTTTAAGAGGACAGCCTTACCTTAAGCCAAAAGAGGATTTGAAATAGCCTCTTATCCCACTATTAATAATTATAGAAAAATGAACTTGTGCTATGTAGGCTTTGATCCATTTAATGAATAAGAGGGGAGGGGGACAAGGAATTGAAGCCATATAAGAGTTCATTTGATGTTGTCTGTAATATCATGACCAACAATGAAAACTAAGCGGGGTGTATAATAGGCGAGAACAAGTTTAAGCCCAAGTAATTTGGTAATGATTTTATAGATAGTGCAGAGAGATAGTCTATAGTCATTGTGAGAGCTCATATGAATAAGAGTGATCGCAGAGTGTTTAACTCTTTTCAGAAAGTAGAGTCTTTGAAAAGTATTTGATGGCAATGCATGAAGAATGGTGATGGACCAAGTATCTTTAAAGAATTTGGAAACAAAACCATCGAGCTGGACTTTATCAAAGTCAATACTAAAGAAGGCACCTTTAATCTCCATTGTCACTGTTAAGAAGTTCTTCACATTCATGAATTGAAGTGCAACTAACAAGAATATTCACAAGATAGTTATTGGATGCATTTGAGGTTCTATTGAGCATTGAATGAAAGAATGAGATCTTCACCCTATGCCATCTTGAGTGCAAATGTGAGTTTATGAGCTCTCTGAGATGACTCTTGTTGCTTCTTATTCTAATTTTTTTGATAAAATAATTTGACATCATCTTCCCCTTTAGCAAGCCAAGTGCATTTTGCTCATTGTTTAATCCACTTTTACTCACAAACAAATGCTTCATGTAGTTGTCTTTGATACATGATCTCATTTTGTTGATTTTTTAGATCAAAAATTGAATTAGATATGTTATCATATGAGTTCCATGTCCAATTGAGAAGGGCATATTTGATATTTTTTTAATTTGTTTCAAAGTGCAAAAATAAGCTGAAGTTGTCCATATTATCCATGAGTGATTTTAGGAATGATCTGAAGTCTTGGTTATCAGTAGGAAATAAGCTGAAATGCCTATGGAGAAGGGATCGAGATGGAGGAAAGAGTTTAGTTTCCTAGGTAGATAGCCTCAAGCACAATATGACTCTTGACCTCACCAAGATCACCTCAACCTTGCCTTTTTCTCGAGAATGTTACCTTTCTCCTCCCTGAAGCTCCCAAAATCCTCAACTTTGGCATTGAGTGTGGCTCTAGAGGCTATAGCCATGGAATGAACTCTAGCGTGAGCGGCTACCTATGATGGTGAGAGAAAGTGTTGTGTTACATCCATGAAAGATATGGTAGAGTTCATCCAAACGATAGGAAGGCTATGTAATCTGAGATTGATGTGACAACTAATGGTAAGATTACCAAGGCAAAGGAGGGAGGCACATGGTGTGTATTAAATACTCTAAACTAAAATAAAGTTAATCAAAATATAAATATAATTTTAATTTCCAAAATATAAACATAATTTTAATTTTTATAAAATATATTCATATATAAATAGAAGCACTAGTGTCATGTCATCCAGTCATACCCAAGAGCATTATACGATTGTCATACAATGATGAACATTGAAGCATGTAAAGTGCAAGCTTGGACGAAAATGGAGTGATGGTGGTTCTTTGTGACATGCCACACACAAACACCTCGTGGAACTTATAGCTTCAAGAAATTGAATGTGAAGCTAGTGAATGAACCCATTTGTCACTTTTTGCTCAAGGCCACCTTATTTTCATTGGCTATCAGAAGGATATTCCTACCTTCTAGAGTTATCTTCATAATTAGTGTTTATATGTTATATTCTATCTTGTCTCCATTAATTTTTTTAAATTATGTGATCTTAATGTTGATGTGAATTGAATAATTAGTTATGCATGCATGCTATGAATCATATGCCAATTTGCATTTTTGCCTTGTTGTTGTTAGTTTATCTTGAATGATAAAAAAGCATGGATTTAAGAATCATCTTAACTAAAATAATGGAGGATCCAAAAGCATGAAAATAAATTTAATAATGCTTATTTTCTTCATATAAATGCATCCTATATCTCACTTTTTTTATGGTGGTTTTCATGGCTTAGAACTATAACATTTTTTTAAGGATCATTCTAAAAGTTTTAGCACCTCATTAAGAGAAAAATTTCTATTCAATCTTTGATTTTATTTTTTTTATGTTTGACAAGAAAAATAAGTTAATAGAATATGATATTGATCATGAAATATTAATAAATGGAATGAGCTTTGATGGGAGATCTAGAATTATATACACTTGTGGTAAAAAAATTTCTTATAAAGTCACCTTTCAAAATGAGAAATGGAAGAGGACAAGACTATAAAAATTCATCTTTTAAGATACCATAGATCTGATATACTTATTGGTGATCAAATACGTCATCAAGATAGAGTACTATCTCAAGATAGTCTACCCTTCAATGGACCTAATCACCTCAATAGAACTACTAGGATGATGGGTCGCATATATTTAGATTCTTCCTCTACTTTACATGGAAAAGTAAACCTTTTTTTTAAATGGGTTTTGTTAAGTTCCCTATAGGCATGCATAGTTAATTACATTCTTCTCCCTTAGAAAAAATCTCAATTAAGTAAATGATGTTGTCTTTCAATAGGAAAGGACTATCAATCGATTGGTTTATGTTTGAAGATCAAAATGATGATCAAAGAGGGAGTCATTATCAGATGGAAGATTAGTAGGAAATGCCCATGATGCTATAAACTTAGCGAGCATCTCATCTATCTATAGTTGGCTTTACATTTTAGAAATTGATTTAGTTTATTTGAGTTGCATTTTCATTTAGAATTTTAGGACTTAAGATTCCTTAACAAGATTAAGAAAATGCCTAAGAGGTGAGAATTATGCATATGCGTAAAGGGTAGAAGCAACCAGAACCTAAATCTATGGAGCTTTAAGCACAACCTAAATTTAAGGTAAAATGGGTATTTGGTTTGTCTCCCAAGAGAGGACAAACTATGCAAATTGGACTTACAATCCAGGGGTGGCTGCCAACTAACTCCTTCTACAATTTTAAATACATGTAGGCAAGTCTTTATGCTTATGCAAGAGGGCTAGGTTGTTATTTATTAGAAAGAGGCTGAGCCCTTAAAATCACTCCCGAAAGAGACCATATCATGTAAAGGGACATGCTTCAAATGACCTAAATCTAATGCATTTCAAATTTCATTTTATTTTCATTTTGGGCCATTATTTTTTACTCAGGCTAATAGGATTTTTATGACTAATGCATGAGAAAGAATATTATTGGTAAAAATTAGTGAGAATGGAGGAGGTGAGTTTCCACCATGGCTCTCATAAGTCAAGCCAAAGTTCTCTAGCAAAGATGAAAGCCCTCCAATCAAGAGTGAAATAAGATACATTTGTGCATGATACCATGAAGAAATGCTCATCTAGCTAAGGGGTTGATAATTCTTTTATCTTGATTTTAAACCTAAGCATTAGGTGAGATTATGAGTTATTTAATTTCAATTTGAGTTTTTAAGTTGGGTAAAAGATTTATTTTTCCTAAAGAGCCTAATCATCATCCAAGTCATATATAAAGCAAGGAAGAAACTAGGAAAAGCATGTCACTTAATGTAAGGAGTCTTGGCCAATCGAAATCTACAATTTGTTGATTGCTTGGAGAGATAATGCACTAGTATAGTTACTAGCATCTCACTTTTCTCCCCATCAAATGCTCTTCTAGATTTAAAGGTATTGTTGGTTCTTTTCTTGACATAGATGGGATGATGATGATCGTAGCCATGGAATGTTTGGTTTCAAAGAATACTTTCCTACTATTAAGGCTTCAAAGACCCTCATCGAGGTTCGGACTCCTCTATCTCACCCCATGGATGGAGTCTAACCAGGTTTCTTATCATTGATATGTAAGTATATAAAGATGATCCACCCCTTTTGGCATTAGGTGGTGTGTTCCTCTAAATCTAGTTAAAGTCGTCGAATAATATTTGTGATGTCTCATCCCTTCTTTTTTTTATATTCCTATTTTGTCTTTTACATCTAGTGTTTTATCTTCCTTTTTGTTTTGTTGTCCTCAGAACCCTCACATGTAACTTCTTTCTACCTCTCTTTGGAATGATATAGGGCTAAGCCCTTAATTTTTCAAAAAAAAAAAACATTATTATACAAATGTGTTGCCACATAAATCATGATGACCCAAACACTCCAATATTCTTTCTAAAAGATAGCCTCAAGCACAATTATGACTCTGACCTCACCAAATCTAAATCACCATTTTTTTTTCTCAAGGTTGCTCTCCTCCATGAAGCTCCCTAAAATCCTCAACTTCTTTAGCATTGAGTGTAGCTCAACAGAGGCTATAGCCATGGAACAAACTCTAGCAGAGTGTGAGCAGCTACCCCTCGATAGTGAGAGAAAGTGTTGTGTTACGTCCATGGAAGATATGGTTGAGTTCATCCAAACCGATATGGGCAGCAAGAATGTGTAATCTATTGAGATTGATGTGACAAGTAATGGTAACCAGTTGTCACTTTCTGCCAGTGAATGAAATTGAATGTGAAGCCAGTGAATGTAAGCTTCAAGATATAGGCTTCAAGAAATTGAATGTAAAGCCAGTGAATGATCCCATTTGTGTGCCTCAAGGCCACCTTATCTTCATTGGTCTATCAAAGAAGGATATTCCTACCTTCTAAGAGTTAGCTTCCATATTAGTGTCCATTTTATATGTTATATTCTATCTTGTCTCCATTAATTTTACTAAATTATGTGAGTAATCTTAATGTTGATGTGAATTGTATAATTAGTTATGCATGCATTCTATGAATCATATGTCAACTTGTATTTTTATGCCCTGTTGAGTGGTTTATCTTGAATGATAAAAAAGCATGAATTTATCAATCATCACTTAACTAAAATAATGGAGGAACCAAAAGCATGAAAATAAATTTAATAATGCTTATTTTCTTCATACAAATGCATCCTATATCTCCTGCTAGTTTATGGTGGGCTTTTCATGACTCAGAACTTTAATATTTTTTGAAGGATCATTCTAAAAGTTTGATCACCTCATTAAGAGGGGAAAATTTTCTATTCAATCTTTTGGATTTTATGTTATGTTTGACAAGAAAAATAAGTTAAAAGAACATGATATTGATCATGAAATATTAATAAATGGAATGAGCTTTGATTGGAGATCTAGAATTATATACATTGCTCAATAAAAAATTAATATTGATTTTAAATTGTATGAATCCTTTTAAAATTCTCCCAAATGTTATGATCGATTTTATTTTTGAAAATAAAAGAATAAAAATATAACAATCATTTCTTAAATATATTTATATATATATGATGGGCAAAATACCCTTAGTGTGAACCTAAGTCATAGTTTCAATTTATGCTGAACTAAAGTGTTTAAGGTATTGTTTAGTCTCATGTACTTCTCATGAGAAGGGCAAATTTTTTTTCAAAAAATAATATTTACGTTAGAGATCATTAATGCATCCCAAATATTTCGTTATACATGAGAAGCATAATAAAGCAGTACGAGAAAAAAAATCTTATTGTAGATCATGAATTTAAAAATCAAAAGCAAAGGTATAATTCTCAAACACTTTAGAGATCATTAATGCATCCCAAATATTTACTTTAAATCAAATATGAAAAATAATATTTTGAATTTGGGCCAATTATTAGAGGCAAAATATGATATTAACTTAACTAAAAAAAATCAATTTTTAAGATATAGAAAAAATTTTGATTATTAAGGTACCTATTTAAAAAATAAAATATATATTTTTTTAAATTTGTAAAGTTATGTAACAAAAGGTACAAAGACTTGATATAGTGATTGATCATGGATATGACATTTATCATATAAATGCCTTGATTTTGATAGCCTTGAACTTTAATTAATGAATGAGATTGTTAGAAGCTTATCTTACATCATCCAAGCAATCAATTATGTGAAGGATGTTTACTTGAAAAGCAATTTCAAAAAGGTTTTCCATAGAAGTCCAAAGTAGGAGTTATAATGCCACTTGAGTAGATGCAAATTATTTGTGAGTCTATTAGACTAATATATTTTAAAAAAAATAAAAAAAAATCAAAATATAATCAACATAGCTCAAAGCATACTCAAAAATGAGATGATGTCAAAATAGTTTTATGCTAAAGTGATCGTGTATAATCTACTTAACAAAAGATAGAAGTGGAGTAAGAGAATAATAAGATAAGATAATTAATCTCAATAAGAATATATGAAAGCTCGACTTTAATAATACCTTCAAGTGATGGATCAAATGAGAATACACTAATCAACAATCAAGGTGACATTCTACTTTTTGTCTCTTTAATGAAAGTAAGAAGTGGGTAAATACTATGGATGAAGGAATCAAACAAACACAAAGAATAATGCATGATCATATTACACTTCCTCGGCATAAAAGAAGATTGATGCTAAATTGGTATACAAAGTGAAAAACAATACTAAAACATATATGAAGAGATATAAAATAAGATTAATGACTAAAGGATAGATTCAAAAATATGGAATTAACTATGAAGAAATATATGCACATATCACTAATATTAAAACTATTCGACTAATCATTTTTTAGAAGCTTGGTATAAATGAAAATATATCACATGAATGTGAAATCTACTTTTATAAATGGAGTTCTTGAAAAAAGTTATATATTAAATAACCTTCGGAAAGTGAAATGATAAGAAGAGAAAGAATTGAGGTTAAAGAAGCCTTGTATGACATAAAGAAAGAACTAATAGCTTAAAACACTCAAATCAACAAAAACTTTTAATAAAAAATTTTGTTGAATGTCCATATGAATATGCACACTATATTGAGGTTTAAAATGAAGATAGTTTGATTGTGTGTTTATATAAGATGATTATTGTATAGGTTAAAAGTAAGCATCTTTAAGGAGTTCAAGAAAGAAATGGCCAAAATTTGAGAAATGAAAAATATTAAGCTCGTATCTTGTTGCATTGAAGTAAATGTGAAGCAAGAACATAA
Organism: Cymbidium sinense; assembly: GCA_021442155.1. Lineage (NCBI taxonomy): Eukaryota > Viridiplantae > Streptophyta > Magnoliopsida > Asparagales > Orchidaceae > Cymbidium > Cymbidium sinense. Next base: position 30,371,988 of record CM038224.1, read on the forward strand.
AGACATCCTCGTCACTTAAGAAGGCTATGCTAAAGAAGTTCTCAAGTTAGTCAAAAGGTATCACTTTTATTCTCATTGAAATAATAATATGAAATCAAATTGTCAATGATGATGAATGATAAAAAATGATCCAAGTTTATATAAAAGTCTTATTAAAAGTTTGCATAACTTATATACAATCATATATATATATATATATATATATATATATATATATATATATATATATATATATATATATATATATACATAAGCCCATATTGAGTCGTGGTATAATTTAATTGGCTTTTGTAAGTAAATTTGTTTTTTCTTCACTTTTTTTATGATTAGTGAGCTTTCCAAAGTACAAAATCAAGAGCACTCACAAAACTTCTTGTTTTAACCTAATTCTCTTAATATCTTCGAAATGTCTTCTTAATATAAACATCCTTATGAAGTCATAAATCATAATTGCAAAGATGATATCATGATCATCTCAATAAAAGATGTAAAATTACTAATATCATTCATGATGTAAACAAATGTCTAAAATCAAATTTATACATACATTATTTTAATAAAAGATACAATTTATTAGATCACTTTAATCTATGCTATTTATGAATTTTTCAGTTATAACAATAATTTTTGGTAATATACAATTATCTATTACCAAACAAAATCTAGGGTTTTTATGAAGTAGTCATTCTAATACAATGTTAAAAATTACTAATTAAATTTTTCACCAACTTCAACTCATAATCTTATGTCATAAGTATCGTAGTACTAAATAATTACATTAACTAATTTAGAATTACCCTTTAATCCTTATAAATAAAAATATGAAACTAAAAAAAAATTCTGAAGGTGCTAAAATAAAAAATGAAACCAAAGAGTGCCAAAGGAAAAAACAAAACAAAAAGTTAGTTTATACAACTAAAATAAATAAAAAATTATGAAATTAAAATAAATGCAATAAATAATGACTCTTTTAATGGACATCAAACTTCAAGCATTTTTAATTTTAGAAGAGAAAATGAGAAAGAAATTATGATTACATGGTTATAAAGTTAAGAGGCTATGGCACCAAATGGGGGTGGTGGGAGTGGGTTGGGTGAATTGGGTATTGTAAAAAATTATCAAATTAAAACTTAGTTTTTAAAACTTTGTAGAAAAGTTAGTTACAAAATATATATGATTATTTATAATAAAAGATTACAACAACAACAAAAGCCTTTATCCCACTAAGTGGGGTCAGCTACATGAGTCCTTCATCTCCATTGTGTCCTACTATGTGTCAAATTCTCATTTAATTCAAGTATACTAAGGTCATTTTTTATACATCTTAACCAAGTCTTTTTAAGTCTACCTATACCTTTCTTAACATAAGGCAAATCTAATGCATCTACTCTCCTAACTTGGTCATTGGATGGCTGATGCTTTATGTGGCCAAACCATCTAAGGTGACTCTCTCTAATCTTACCTGCCACAGGAGCTACTCCAGTTTTTTCTCAAACATACTCATTTTGCATTTTATCTCTAAGAGTAAAGCCACTCATCCACCTGAGCATCCTCATCTCTGTGACAGTTAACTTAGTCTTGTGCTTCTTTTTTATTGGCCAACATTCTGCACCATAATTCATTTCAGGTCTTACCACCATCTTATAGAATTTTTCCTTAAGTTTAAGTGGAACTTTTCTATCACACAACAGGCCAGATGCATTCCTCCACTTCAACCATCCAACTTGAATTCTACTAATAACATCTCCATCAATTTCACCATCATTTTGAACAATAAAGCCTAAATATCTGAATCGCTCACTCTTATTAATGACTTGTTCACCTAATTTCACAACACTACCATTAGAACTTCTACAGCAACAACCAAATTAAATGCAAAAAAATAAAGAGACAAGAGGCATAAGAATTTTCATGTGGTTCATCCAAACTCAAAAACCATCCTACATCCATACCTAATCACCCAAACTAAGAATTCACTAATCAAATGAGATTACAACCAATCTATCGTACTCTTCTACAATGACAAAGTACAACTCCAACATGTATTTTCCTACATGAACAAGTACAACTTAACACCGTATTTTTCTCCATGGATAAGTACAACCACAACAGAGAACATGAGAATAAAAAAAAAGATACAAAGTATCTAACTCTCAATTTAAAAATATTTTGCACTCGAAATCCAACTAACACAATATTAAGACAAATAGTAAAGAAAGCACAAGGTGATTAAATTTCTTATTTAATTAAACTTAAAGGAATAGTATGGACTTTATATAAAATAATTAAAGTAAACTAGTCTTAAAAAAATTATTTTACTTTAAAAGAAATGAAGACTTGAAATAAAAGAACATAAAGATCTATATTAAATCAAATCACATGGATGATCAAAACATTTGCATAAAAGTGTAATTCAATTATATTATGCAATAAATTTTTTCAAACAAACAATCTAAGATTAACTTCTTATTTGTGAAATCAATTTAATAAAATCAAAAAGAAAATATTTCAAATCTTGTGAGAGAAGAATGAAAACAGATCAAGAGAATATTTTGACAATAAAGCACATAAAACTTTTCATTCAAACAAAACTAATGAACTTAAATATTTAAGAGAATAAATGAAAGCACTTTCTTACTCAAGTCCTTTGTGTGTATGCAAAGATATCTGTGAATTGAAAGTTTCTTAAAAGATGAATTTAAAAAGGAATTTAAAAAATCTTTAGTAATGTTAAAGAAAATCCTTTTACTTGACACAACATGAATGTCAAATATTTTGAATATGAATTTTATGAAAGACAATAAATATGAGAAGTTTTAAAGAGATTATTTCAAATCAATCAAACCAAAAGGAATCACTTGAAGATGAATAAAAAGAGACTATAGAAAAATATTAACCATAAAGCACATAAATCTTTTAATCCAAACCAAACCAATAAAATCAATGATTCAAAAGATTGAAATAAAATAAATACTCTTAATCAAGATTTTGTATGTAAGCAATGAAATCAATTGGCGTGATGTGAACTTTCCAAGGAATAAAAAAGGATTGAAAGAGTTGAGGAAGGTCTCCACTTGAATGTAATTGAAAGAGTGAAGAAGAGAGATGAGCTCTGGCACTTTAACTCCAAGAAATTCACTAGCATAATTCGCACAAGGTGCATACAATTAGATGGGATTAAGTCATGAAATTCACTCTTTAAATAGACTTTAAGCCAAGAGAATTTTGGCCAAGGCAAGAGAGAAAGAGAGGGAAAATGAGACGAAAAAATTAATAAGAAAAGTATTTGATTTCAAACAAATGAACACATGCAAACTAAATTTAAATATGGATATTTGAACTTCGGCCAAGAGAGAGAGAGAGAGAGAGAGAGAGAGAGAGAGAGAGAGAGAGAGAGAGAGAGAGGAGGGAGAGATGAGGGAAGAAAATTAATCAATCCAATTAAATAAAATCAAGAGAATAAATCCAAAGATTTTTATCCAAGCATGAATAAAAGAGAGGGAATATTATTTTGGCAAGAAATTGCGTCCAAGTAATTAATGCATTATTATAATTTGAATCTAACTCAATTTAATTAAGAAGTGTATGATCAAAGCTAAAGAGAGGGGAAAATGCACTTAGCATAAATAACTCAAATCAAATAAGCTAAGTGATCAAACAAGGAATTGATTCAAAAAAATTTTGAATTTGAATCAATTGCATGTAGGAACGACCTAAAAAGGATTCCAAAGAGGGAATCAATCAATAAATTACATTAACTAAGATTGCTTGGAAGAATTAAGGCAAGTTACAAGAAATTAAATAATAAAATAAATCAAGAAAAATCAACAATGGTTTTCGACGACATAGTTTTCAAACATTGATTCAATCTCCATTCAATGTATTTGATCAAGAATCAATTATGGGAGATTAATTTAAGAAATATTTGAATTAATTATAAAAAATCAATTTACTCCAAATAAAATAAAAAAGGGGCTCGCCATATATTTCCATAAAGGATAAAATTAAAATAGGAAAGTGAATAAATACATGACTCATTTGAAATCAATTTTGAATTAACTTAAAATAATTCAATTAACACAATTGACTAAAATAAATCATGCTTGGGTCGGTCAAATCTTTTCATAGATGGTTAAAATTAATTTTTCATTGATATGACAATGAATCATCAAATTAAATTTAAAATAATTTAAATTCAAATATTTTAATAAATGGATTTTTAAAATTTTAAAAAATGAGGGAATTATTATGGAAATAATTTAATAATTCTCACATAATTTAGTAATAAACATTCAATGGAAAATTCGGCCAAAATATTATTGGGATGATAAGGGTGATAGGAGAGAGAAAATAGAATAATAGGAGAGAGAAAAGGATAATTAGAATAATTCTAGAATAATTTTTTTCTCATGCTAGAAATAAACAGGTAAATAATGTAGTTAAGTATGGAAATGATTTAATGAAGTATGAAACAAATTCATCTTACTTGAAAGTACAACAAATGATACTTAAACTTATGCACTTAATTCATGTTATCCAAAATGGATAAATCAAGGATTAATGTAATTTTGATATGTAGAACAAAATGAAGGAATTTAAAAAAATTATTTTGAAATGATTAAATCATTAATTTTATTTTATTGAGCTGTTTTGGCCTTCGAATTGTGAGTCCTAGAAAATTTTCAACCAGTTCAAGTCCAATAGCTTTAGCTTTCCAAATTTAACTGAAAAATTCTGTGTTTAAAGAAATTCCTACATCACTTGAATTAAACCAATTAGTAGCTTCAAGATTATATATTTACCATCAATATAAATCTAAATTAAGAATGACATTCAAAATGATTAATGTGAATAATTTATCCTGTGAAGAAATAATTAGTAAATTGTAAATTTTAAATTTTGTGTATTATATATGTAAATACATAATAATTAGATGTTATATCTATATATATATATAACTCTTGTTGGGATTTAGACCCACATCAATAGAGGAAGGGCAAATTGTTATGTTTATAAGAAAATGAAAGTCCTCACTTCATGAGTTAGCTTTTATGGTTAAGAAGGGCCCAAGCCTCAACAATTGGTGTTAGAACCCAAAGTTGCCGCAACTCCCATGTGGAGGCATGGGATTTTTTTTAGCCCCTAGGCCTGAACAAGGGACCTTCGACTTGAGATGAACATAGATGTCTCCAAGTACATGTCCTAAAAGTCATGTTCAAGGTGGAGTATGAATAGTTTCCCACATCAATTTGGTAGGTGTCTGGATAAGATTAGTTCAAGATGTATCTCCTAGGCTTTAGGCTTGGATGAATGGGTTACATGGTCTAATGTGTGAAAGAAAAGATTGTTAGGATTTAGTCCCTCATCAGCAGTGGAAGGGACAATTGTTATGTTCATAAGACAAGGAAAAATCTCACCTCATGAGCTAAATTTTCAGGTTGAGAGACCAAACCTTAACAAATCTCCCCAAAGCTTTATGTCTAAGTAAAATATTGATAATACTAACTCGAATTCATTCAATATCATACGCTAAAGAGGTATTTGGTCAGTTGAGTTTGGAGTGTAACATAAAGTGAATCCCTGCATTTTGAAATTTATGTTATTTGATCCATCGCATTTAAAGTACATTGTATTTTTAATGCATTTGAAATACTCTAGTTCAAATCTTATGTATTTAGAATTCACTAGATTTAGGTGAATTTCAAATGCATGGTTGGGTTTAAAGAGACCACAAGCCATCAACTGCCTCCTCATGTCACTAGCCCCAACCATCATTGTTGCCCTCCAATGATTGCCAATGTAGCCCAACCCCGGCCATTGGTCATGACCACTCACTGACCATTTTCATCATGCCTTCCACCAATATTGATACCACCTACCTCCAACCATCAACTGCTAGTCATCAATCACAGCCGCCGCCACTACCATTGTCTGTTGCTCACCATAATTGATCATCCCCATCCACCACAACAGCCATTGTTGTCTATTGTCCACCAAATGCCACCACTACCAACCACCCATGGCCATCATCATTGATAGTTGGACACTATTGCCACCACCAACAAACTTATTTCACTTTGCATTATCATAATTTAACCAAATAAAAAAGTAAACTCTTGCATCAATATAGAGTTTTCAACCATGCAATAAAAAATATTCCAATATATTACTTTTATTTTATTCATTTTATACTATATTTCAAAATCAAGTTGGTCAAATAGCCCCAAATCATGTTTTGAAGAATTTCAAATGATAATTAGGGAGGTAAAAATCTTTGAATTTCCACATGGAAAACTTTCATGTAGATATAAATGTAAATGAAATATTATTTTTAAATTCACAAAAAAAAATTGAATTTGTTTAAATTTGAAAGAGCCCTTACACTTTACATTAATTGTACATTCTTCGCCAATGATAATTGAATCCACAATGACATTGTTCTTAAAAAGAAGCCTCAAACTAGGCACAAAGATGACTCTTGACCTCACCAAAGTCACCTCAACCTAGCCTTTGCTCTATTCTGAGAAATCCAAAGTTGCGCCCTACTCCACCAAACTCCCCAAAATTATTATCCTCTTCAGCATCAAGCTTCCATTGAAGAAGACTATAGCTTCCCAATGAACACTAGCATAGTGTGAGAAGTAGCTGCTTGATGGCTAAAGAAAGCATTATGTGACATCTACAAAATCCATGGTGGAGTTCATGGAGGCCAAACTATACGATAGAGAAGTGCGTGTTGTTTATAGTACTATTACAAATATGATAGAAACTAAACTTGATTTTATCCCATTGGATTAATTAAGCTTTAATTGACCCATATTCTAGAATAATATATAAAAAAATTTAGATACATATTTTGGAGTACTAATTAAGATAATCTAGAATATCATTCTATAGTGATCCTTATAAAAGCTTAGAAACATATTTTGATTGATCCTAAAAAATTTTTGGAATAATAATTAATGGCTTTTATAATCAAAGAAAGAGACTTCTAGGTAAGTAATCGTAACTTTTTGATTAAAATGTATTGTCATAATCCTATATAAGGGCAACTAATATAAATAGTGATGATATTTTTGAATTTGTACCAAAAATAAGTGATAAATAAAATAAGTAGCCCCTTCCTTTAAATCCCTCTCATCTCTTTAACATTTTTCTAATTTTAAAAGCTTTTATGTTCCAACAATGTGGTATTAGTTCCCAAAGGATTCATGTTAGAGAGATGACAAATAATGATAATTATTTTTTCAAGTTCCCATGCTCAAGGTGCAATTATGATAGTTGTAGTATCAAGATGAAAACACTTAGCAAAATGATGTTTTAGAGGTTGTGAAGAAATGCTATAGTAAGCCAAGTTATGAGTCAACTCCATCTCAACACAAGGGATAGTTTAAGAAATTTTAGAAAAAGATATATTAAGGCATATTTTCTCATTTATTAAGCTTTAGAATATGATAATTTAGAGAAGATCTCAAAAGCCACTTCTACCAAACAAGAATGAGAGAAACTCCATGTCCCGTATAAATAGAAGAAATGGTTAAAAAGATATGACATATAAACATAATAAGTTAATTTGATGCTTTACATATAGAAGTCAAATTGATCTCTTATTACTTTTCTAGAGTAATTATCATTTCAGATAAACTAAGGATAAATGGTGAGAAAGCATATGTGATTATCATTGAAAAATATTCCTCATCTTTAGAATTAGTGCTAAATCCATGAATAAACCTTCGATAAAATGTGATTAACCCATGAAAACTACACATCATGAATTGTTAGTAGCACTCTTGAATAACCCTAATTTTTTCGGATCAGAGATGCCATCACAAGAAATAATGAATCCTAAGAAGATTACTGAAGATATCATAAATGAGCATTTTTTTATGTGAATATATAGTCTTTCTTTACGAAGCACTTCAAAGACTTGTCATAAATGATTCTCATGATCACTCTTAGTTTGACTAAAAATTAAAATATCATCAAAGTACACAACTAAAATTTTTCCAAAGGAATCGTAAAGATATGAGTCATCACCGCATAAATGTACTTGAAGCATTAGTCAATCCAAAAGGCATTACTAGCCATTCTTACAAACCATCTTTTGTCCTAAATGCTGTTTTCCATTCATCACCTTTTCTCATACGAATTTGATGATATCCACTTCTAAGATTAATTTTAGAGAAAATTATTAATCTAGCCATCATATCTAATATGTCATCAAGTCTAGGTATGAGGAACATATACTTAACAGTGATTTTATTTATAGCACGACTATCTACACACATACGCCAAGTATCATCTTTCTTTGGGGTAAGAAGAACAGGCACTGTGCATGATGATAAACTTTTCCTGATAAATCCTTTTGCTAATAAATCATCCACTTGTCATTTTAGCTCTGCATGTTCATTTGGGTTCATACGATAATGTGGCAAATTTGGGAGTGATAATCCAGAACTATTCTATGACATGTTGGATACTTGTTAATGGGAAGCACACTAAAGTTTCTGGGACAAATATCTTGATATTCCAATAAAAGTTCATGTACTTCAAATGAAAATGATTTAACACAAGGTTGATTTTCAGGTTAGAACAACTAATGCAAAATGATATTCCCATTAATCTCTGTTAAAATTGACATTTATTAATAATATGTAGGATTTTTTTCTATGGGAGGAGAAGAATTTTGGGGTTGAAATGGAGTGACCTCTTTAGGCTTACATTTAAGACAATTCTCTTACCATGAAATTAAAAGCATATGTATTAGATCGCCCATAATTTGTAACATCTATAAAGCCAAGGTCTACCTAAAAGTATATGAGCAACATCGATCTAAGAACATCACACTAAATTTTATCACTATATTATCCTAATTGAATGGGTACAAGATAACGCTGAGATATATAGATAGAGGTGTTATCTACCCAAGCAACGTTATAAGGCTGTGGGTGGGTCTCTAGGGTGAGCTTCATCCTAGCCAAAGCAGAGGTAGCAATAACATTCATACAGCTGCCACTATCATTGATTAATTTAAATGTCTTTTCACCACTCTTAAAATAAGTGTGGAAAATTGATGTGCGCCTCCAATCAATATTAGCTCATGGGATAGCTAAGACACAATGCATAATAGCTATATGAGACTCATCTAATGCTTCTTCTGCATCACTAGCTTCTTCACTAAGGTCAACTGTAATTTGATTATCATTAGTTTATTTGGTTGATCCTTATCTTCATAATCTAATGTAAGTTTCGATGAGGACAAGTACTTGCATAATAACCAAGTTTACCACATGTAAAATAAGTAATGCTAGAAGTCTTAGAACCAGATGTTCCCACTAAAGCTTTTCCTTTTGTTTCACTAAGTCCTTAGAAGCTAAAGTAGAGGGTAACACAGAGAGTTGTTTCCGTGAAGTTGTGAATCTCTTATAAGGTTGTGATCTAAGATATCGTTCAATTTGAGTCGCCACTTGAAATACATCCTCAAGAGAATAAATTTCTCGGGTTATCATTTCATTACAAATATCAGTTCATAACCCAGATCTAAATCTAGAGATTGTGATGCGGTGATCCTCTCTAGCATCACAACGGGTCATCGATTCATCAAACCATGTCATATACTCAATAACAGTTAAAGATCCTTATTTAAGCATAGTCATTTCATCCATAAGATGATCATGAAAATTTAATGGTACATATTTTTATTTTAAAATTTCTTTCATCTCATCCCAAGAAGCAATAGGTGGTTGTCCCAATCGTAAATTTTGTGTGAGATTAATCCAATAAGTCTTAGCATGGCTAGTTAATTTCATGCAAAAATGAACTTTCTTTCTTCCAACATGGGCATCCAAGAAAAAAATATTGGTCCATATCTACTAACCAATCTAAGAAAATTTTAGGACCAAGTTGACCATTAAAATATGGATCAATTTTAACCCTAAATAACATCATCATCAGATTCTTTAAGTGTACGTTGAGGGGCAAAAATTAGATAACCGCTCTTCATAATGTCGAGGATAATGCTCATAAGGAGTTCGATGAGTATAACTTTCATCTCATCATAATTGTGTTCCTATTAGATGAGGTGGGTGAGGAAGCACCTCATCAAACTCGGGATATTCATTAAAGTTATTTTTAGGGAGATAACGGGGTCTAATAGGAGAATGTGGATGAGGCGAGAGGAAGAGGAAAGGATCTTGTGATGACCTTCCCTCTATTCAAGTTGGTGTTCTAGGATTGGGTTAGTTTCTAGTGAATGTGTTGTAAGCGTATCAACTTTTTGTTCTAAGGCTTCAAATCTTTTTTGAAATTCATTATAGGTTTGTTGGTGCATAAGGGTAAGCTTTTCTATTTTTTCTAGCAAAAACTCATAGGAATCATGTTTTTCATCTAAAGATTGATCTTGATATCTAAGACCACTACGAGTTGACATGATGATATTCTTTTAAAATTTTAATATAAGAAAATATTTAATTAATTTTTTTTAAAAAATATGCAATGCAATGAAAATCAAAAACACAATTAAAAAAGTAAGTAAATGCCCTAATTAGATAAAAATTTTGTATGTTTTTTTAAAAAATGAATTACAAGATTACTCTAATTCAAAAATGAAACTCAATACTAAACAAGATGCTCCCAAAGAAACATACTTGCTCTGATACCAAATATGATGTAGGACAAGAGTGTCTTTTATTATATGATATTTATTATATGATATTTATCCAACATAAGAATTACAAGAGCCTCTATTTAGGATTGAAAGAGAGAGTTAAGAATACTCAAACCTAACTCCAAACTCAAACTAACACCATCATAACTATACCTACCACCACCTACTACCAAACCTACCACCGTTATCAAACCTACCACTCATTCCATGCCTATGCAAAATGTCATACCTATTACAATGACTCATGGGCCATGACATAAGAATAGCCCAATGCATATAAGCTCAAGACATATACAAAATATAAAAGCCCAATAACTTAAATTATAACAAAAGGCCCAATCATGGATTTAAGCTTTATGATGATGACATCGACGATAGTGACGATGATGCCTTGCATCACTATGAAAAAGAGAAGTTCTATGCACTAGGGTGAGAGGACCGAGAGAATAAATTTAGGAGAGAATGAGGTGGCATTCAATCATAACTCTAATATAATGTGGAAGGCTCGAATAATAACATGATTCATTCATTACAAAATTTTGAGTATATAGATTTGCATAAAGTTACAAAAAGTAGGTTTTAAATTTTAAATATGGACAAAAAACACTATACTAGAAATTTTAGGATTTTTAATTTAGGATAACTTTTTCTTGTTAAAAGAAAATATTGTCATTTAATTAAAATTTTAACCTATTTTATTTATTTTATTTTTATAAGTAATACAAATTTGGATATTTTGAAATCATTAAAAATAACTTGCTAACATTATCTTCATTTGGCTATCACAACTATCAAAAGTTGTCACTATTAGTAGTCAAATATTATTAGTGGTGACTATCATAACTCCATCAATGAACATTGTTGTTCATCATCATTGTTGTAGCTAGCTGCCACGACAATATTACTATCCCTTCAACTACCACAATTGCTTCTTGTTGACGATCTTCCTCACAATCACATAAATAAATAAAAAAGAGGTTTTCAAAATGCCAAATATGTTTAATTTCAAGCAAGAATTTTAATAAAATAGAAATAAAATAAAATTAAAACCTAAAAAAAGATCTCAAACAATGCCAAAGAAAATAAAAGGGGGTTACAAAAAATAGTTTTTTATTCAATATAAGTAATAACTTATTAATATTCTTACTCCTCTTTCATTATGAAAGTGCATATCCACCAATGATTTGTTAGGTGTAAACAAAAACTTGAAGCAATAACATGGAAAAGTTTGTTGTGAGTATTCAAAGTACATATTAACTATTACTTGCTAATTTAGTAATCATTAGAACTCACCTTTAAAAAATTTTTTTTTTAAAAAAAGAACTTTTCGAAAATGTTCCATATATTTGATCACAATTCTAAATTTTAACCTCAAGATTTTATTAAAAGCCTAAGTTATAAACTATTAAATTAGAATGGCTTGCCAACTTTTCGCAATATTTTCTTGCCTTTGTCCAAACAAAATCTTAAGAAATGACAAAATCAATAATTATTTATTCTATTATAACAACTTTATGAAAATTTTCACAAAAATGCCCTTATTTTGTCCTTAAAAAAATATTAATCCATGACAAAATATATTTTTTTCAACTATTTTCTATTTCTTTTTCCTTATTTCAATTTTATATTTTATCATTTCCTATTTCTCTCATGAGTCACTGTTATACAAATTATATTTATCATATCCTTAGCCTATTTTCAGCCCTATGTGGGTTAATATATTCCATTGATCTGAAAAAGATTCCACATTCTCCAAAAAAAATAAAGATTCTACAACTGCAATAGAGAATAACAGACCAAAAAAAAAGAAAGGGGCACGTATTACATTATCTATCTATCTATCCATTATATATATATATATATATATATATATATATATATATATATATATATATATATATATATATATATATATATATATATATTGCTATCCTTTATTTAGTCTGCAGGAAATCTATTTATCCAATGTATACACCCCTTAATCCTCTCCTTATATTGTATAATATGATCAAAATCAATATTAATTAATTATTTTTATATTTTGCATAATAATAATAATCATAATTATTATAAAATTTTATCTAATATTAAGTAATATTTGACAATAATTTGAAATTATCTTGCACATATAAAAATAATTACTGTTAGCTACTCATCAATAAATATATTTGTTGAATTGTTCAACCATTTGCTACTATATTATCTGAAAAAAATATAATAATATTATCTTTGTTGAATTGTTCAACCATTTGCTACTATATAAAGAGCCCACGAAACAAGACTTAACTCACTCAAAAATCTTTCAAATTTAATCAATCATCACAGTGGATTCTCCCATGGATTTTCTGCTTTCTGCTATCTTCATCCTCACTGTAATTAGCTACTCATCTATAAATATATTTATATCTATCTATCTATATGTAAGTTTCAAGATTCATAGACATGTGAATGGATGGATTATTTGACGTCCTAAATATGTTTTGCCAAAATTATTCAAGTTAAAAAAAAATGTTATTTATGTAAATTCATACTAATTGGAATGATTTTCATCAACTTACAAATTATAATTTAGAATTCTTCTTCCAAAAAAAAACTTTCTTCTTTTGACAATAGAAAAGATGATGCACTCTTTTGAATCGAAAAAGGCACCAACTCTCTTCATTAGTTACAGATGTGCAGCCCTTGAGGAACAAATCCACAATGACCCAAATACTCCACTATTCTTTCTAAAAGATAGCTTAAACCCAGGCACAATTATGTCTCTAGACCTCACCAAGATTACCTCAACCACACCTTCCTCCCTATCAATAAGGCCAAGGCTACACCATTCACTTCCTCAAAACTCCCTGAAATTCTTAGCTACTTTGGCTTCCAGTGGATCACAGAGGTCAGTATGCAAAAAGTTTGGTAGAGTGTGAGGAGTTACCCCGATGGTGAGAGAAAGTGGTATGTTACGTCCATGGAAGACATGGTGGAGTTCATTGAGGCTGAACTAGGCAGCGAAGATGTGCAAACTATTGAGACTTCTATGATAGTGGTAATGATGCCATCGAGCCAAAAGTATGTGGTGGGACCCAAAGGAGGGAGGCATGGTGAGTGCTAAGTGTCTTCTAAATTAATAATGAAGTTAATCAAAGTATAAATATATTTTAATTTGAAATTATATATATATATATATATATATATATATATATATATATATAGGACGCGGATGCACTAGTCTCTTGTCATCCAGAACCATACCCAAGAGCATTATATTATTGTCACAACCATGAACATTGAAGAATATAAAGTGCAATTGTTCGGGAAGATGGTGTGATGGCGGATGCTATAGCACATGCCACACAAACACCTTAGAATGGAACCCAAATTATGCGGTTTCAAAATATTGAACATGAAGCTGAACCGAACCGATTTGCTATTTTCTACCAAGGCCACCTTATTTTATTAGCTTGTCAAAGACAAATACTTCTGTGCTTTAAGAGGCATCTTCCATATTAATAGTATTTTAGTGTCCATGCTTATGTTATGTATATATTGTATGAATCAATGTTTCTAAATAATGTGGGTGGTCTAATGTTGATGATGTGAATTGTATGATTATTATGCATGAATGTTCTCACGCAAAATTAAGAATCGCTTATATTATATGTCTTGTTGAGTTTGTAGATTTTGAATAATACAAAAAGCATGGATTTATCAATCAACACAAGACTAAAATAATGAAGGATCAAAAATCATGACACAATGTTTATTAATGCTTATTTTTTCATGCAAATAGTCATTATTATATATACATGTGTCAAATTCCTTTAGCAATTTTATGGGAGGTAAAGTATAATCCTCATATGCTTAAAGAATAAAGTCCATGAATTCATCTCAAATATTTACTTCACATCAAATATGAAGAATAATATTTTGGGTTTGGGCTAATTATTAGAGAAAGGATTGATATTAACTTAATGTAAAACAATTATTTTTATGATATAATAGAAAATAAATTGACTAATGAGTTACCTATTTAAATAGTATAATATTTTTCTAAAATATTTTATGTGATGTTAAAAAGAATTTAAAGGGTTTCTATAAGGATTAATCATGGCTATTCCATCTATGATAAGAACACCTTAACTTCAATAGCCTTAAATTTTAATCATAGAAAGAGATGGTGAGAGGATTATCTTTCAAAACCAAAGCTACCAATTATTTTGAAGAGGTTTACTTGAAGCCATCATAGCAAAGTTATTTATAAAAGTCAAGATCAAGATTTATAAAGTCACTTAATATAATGCACACTAATATTTATCTTTTAGACGATATCTTTTGAAAATAATCTAATTATTATGAACATAATTCAAACTTAACTTAAAGTATGAAGATGTCAAAGGAATTTTATTCAAAAGTGATCAAGTAACTTAATTAATAATCCCCTACATTATTAAATTGAGGATTGGATAGAACTTATACTGTGGTATATATTATCATTTTCATAATTTTTTTAATATGATATGTTCTTCATTCTTTGGTTGTCTTTTACTTATGCCTAACATGTTTCCTTACCAATCATCTCAGATTAAATATGACTTCATGTTGAAAAGTTTAACAAATTTTAATTCATTTAAGAAATCTAGGTCCTTTTAAATAAAGCTTCAATAAACTTTTTCTTGAAATCTAGATCTGAGCTTAAAATGTAACGTAATGGTATCTTCTTGGAAATATTTATAATGTGACTATGATAGTCCACATGTAAAAACAGTTATCATAAGTAATAAGGAGTGAGTATAGTATGATCCTATGATAATTGCACTCAATTATCAAAATTAGGTTGATTAGATGTTATTTGGATTGTAAAATTAAGGCCCTGAGAAAAACTAAAATCTTCTTCTAGATTAAGATAGTTGTTAACCTTTTTTTGTTAAATTCCTAAAGTTCTTAACTTCTTGTTTTCCTTTCAACATACCTATATTCCAATAATAAATTCAATACAAGAAATATTTGTTAAGTTTTGAATTTTAAAGGGGCATTTAATTCATGAAGAAATAAAAAAATATGTGGAAAACTTGTAAATGAACATTGCTACAATAAATGAAAGAATGAGAAGATAGAAAAAAACTCAAAAATATAGCGATAAGAAAGTCTTCTTTGCTACCTTTGATATTTTCTCTTGAATCTCTAATTGGCTTCTCCAAAAGCTTGAAGAAATATTCATAATTTTCTCTTAGACCCTCCAAAATTGTGAAGAGCTAAAACATGACTACAAAAAGTGTTTGACCTCAATTTTAGTGAGGTGACAATCCTCTTAGACTTAGGATTTAATCTAGGCATTATGGTTCTATTAACCTCAAGAGAAGTTAATAACACAATAATCTCAGTAAATTAGGATCTCCGATCTTAGATCAGGAGCTTCTTAATTATGCACTTAAGATACAATGTACGTGCATAACCTCAACTAAAGAAAATAAAAAATAATAAATTAAAATGAAATTTGATTTCAATAACGATTAAGTTTGATTTACTTAATTAAACCATTTGAGCCAAAAATCAGCTAAATTTTTAAAAAAACAATTCTGTAAAATCAAAAGTAAATCAAATCAAATCAAACAAAAGGTACAGAATCAATACACAAGTATAAATGAACCTAAAAAATAAATTTAGATGGGGTTCAAAGTGGTCAATTTGGTAGTCCGTCTGACCTAGAGTTGACCCATTGGGCCCCACCTAGCTAAAAATCAAACTAATTAAAATTTGATCAATTTAAGTCATCTTAAATTCTTACATTTATCAAATTAATATAATAAACCACAAACTAATTAATTCTTAATTTATTGATGACTCAAATAGCCTAACTGGGTCAACTAGTTTAAAATGAACCCGAAAGGACTCTATTGAACTTAAACTCAAAATAATTTTAAATTAATTTAAATTAAATATTTCAAAATACTTTAAATTTATATTTGAACATAATTTAAACTTTTCTTGATTTTGATTTGATCAAATTGGCTATTTGACCTAATCTTCAACCCATTTAAACCAAATTTTCCCAAAACAAAAGGTCTAAATCAAAATCAAATATAAATTAATTAAAATTAATTACTCCATATCATTTCAAATACTCAATGAAATATAATTGAAGCTTGAACACATTTCAATTTATGTCATATTGGTCATTTAAGCCATGTGAACCCAATTTGACCCATTAAGCCTAATTAGGATAAAAAATGGGTTTAAATCAAAACTTAACACAACCCAAATTAAACCAAATCAATGCTTAAAATTATTCTTAAGTTAATTATTGAATATGACTCAACTTTCAATGGCACTCAATTTAGCCACTTTGGTCAATCGGTCAATCTAACCCGAATTGTCCTAAATTGACCTATATGACCATATTAAGCCAAAATCAAAATAAATTAAAATTAAATCAAATTAATTATTATAAATTGTTTTAAAACTTAATTAAACTTAATTTGACTTATATTTTAAGTCCAATTTATCTAATTTGGTCAACTTGATCCATGGATCAAATGAACCCAAATTGGCCTATTTGACCTAGGTTAAATTGAGTATATTTGGGCTTTAAGATAAAATTACATTAATTAATTATATGTATTATAAATAATTATAATATAAATTAAATTTAATCCTAAATTAATTAGAAAAATAAGACTTACTTGACTCAACCTAACTTAATTTGGGCTAAGATGAGTCAACTCAAATCTTATCCTAAAATGAGTCCAATCACCTCCCCATACATCAAACCAAGTAAAATTTCAGCTTGAATAAAGAAAAAAGCATGCCAAACACAAGAAAAAAAATGGAGGTGAGCATGAGGAGAAAAAAATATGCATTTCTTTCTTCACATGGTGGAGTGGCATAAAAAAAAGCATGATAATGTACACACTTCATTTCTTTTATACTTAACATACCAAAAAGAAAACACATACACATACACACACACACACACACATCTTCTTCCAACTAGTTGAAACCCCCAACATCTCTTGCACTCTCTAAGTCCAAGAGCAACTAATTTTAGCAATGGTAGTGTACGGAGCTTTCCATAGAGTGGCAAAAGAGGAGATCCGTGATCTTTAGCATCCAATAACTTTTAAAGGTAACTTTTAAACTTTATATCAACCATATGTGTCTATGTTTGGTGAAACATTTGCACGAATCTAGGATTTTCTTTTAGATCTCATTTCACTTTCTTTATTTCAACTCCCCAACATGAAATATAGCGACTTTCAGTTAAGATCGTTGGAAGATCATGATATTCAATGATGTTTTTAATGGATCCTATCAATCTAACTCTATTTGGTTAACCTCCAATGAGGGAGACACCTCCTGTCCACTTTTCTTTGATAAAATGGACAACTATGATAAGATCTCATCTTTGATTTATTCTATTAAATTTGACCCAAAACATCAAAAATCATAAAAAATAAAATAAAGAACTAAAGAATACGAATATGTGCTCTATGAATTCATCTTTTCAATAGAACTGATAAACCTAAAATGCCAAATTGGGATGTATATTTTAGAGTAATTTGAGTTTTAGGAAAATCTATATTTCTTTAATTACTCTTAAAATACTAAGCCAATCAACTAAAAGTTTTAGAAAATAAACTTAATATTCTAGCAAACCTACCATAAAAGATATATTAATTTTGAAGGTAATTAGCTACTTTTAAATAAATAAATAATTTAAAAATTATAAAATTATGAAAATTCACCAAAATAATTTAAATCACTTTAATAAATATAAAATCTTAAAAAAATTTATTAGATCTTCTCAATCACACTAAATTACAAAAATAATTAAATTAGAGTTTAATTAAGCATTAATTTATTACTTTGATTACATACAACTTTGAAAATTTATAACTAATTGTAGAAAAATTAAAAAATTTGAAATAAATCTTATATGGAAAGCTTAGACTGATGAGAATCCAAGAAAAATAAAATCCCTGTGTTTCATCCAATGAGCAGTGATTGATTAGGGTTTAAATATTTATTAATTAACTTAATTAAGCTCTAATCACTTGGTTAATTAACTTGAGATTTGACATGTTGAATATATGGGATGACCTCTGCCTCATAATTTTCTTAGGCTAATTTCGAGTGGATTAAAAGAATCAAAATTTTAAACCCAAATTATCACTCTTATGTAATTAAGTAGTTATTAAGATTAAGAAAATTATGAAATTGATTAAAGAGTGTTAATTAATCATTATAATAGTAAGGATAGTAAATAATAATAATAATAATTAGGACCCCTCTTTCTAAATATTTTTCAAGATTACCCTTAAGGTGCTTAATTAATAAATTAACTGATTAGATTAAATTTGAAAATGAAACCATCATAATTAACTCATTTAATAAAAATATATTTAATTGACCCTCCTTATGTGCTTAGTTAGTATAAGGATCATTAATAAAATTATGATTCTTCATTGGATTGTGGAATTATAAAAGTAATTAGCTTAATCTTCTTAATTCAATTATTTATTAAACGTGAGCTTAATTGCATCAGAATCCTTAGGACAATACAAATTTTATTTTTCAAGCATATTGTCATGATTTGTGAGCTCTTGCTTAATAATTAATCAAATTAAGATATTTTTGAGAGGGTAAATAAATGGATTATTACTTGGGAAAACTTAATTAATTCATAAAAGCCACTTAAATTCTCTTTAAATTTATTAACAAACAAATATGGATATAGGTTGAACACTAAGTATTGTTTCACCTCTTCAGATTTCATCAACTTAAATATTCAATTTAAACATTAAAGAAACTTTGATTAGATTTAACGGGTGCTTATCTAACTTGATTGTCCTTATATTCCAATGAAATCAAGTATGTTGTGTGATGGTATTCAATTACTTTCTTTCAATTAGCATAAATGTGCATGCCACATGCTTCATGTATTCATGTTTTAAAGCAAAAAGAGTATGATTACATTTAAATTGAATGAGTTGGGCAAATATTATCATATTGTGTGGTTATTATCATTAGTAAATCTCAAACAATTTTTTTTTCATAATTTTATTGGGAATGGTTACCGAGAAAACTATTTAGCCTATCCTATAGTTTCATATTTAAGGTTGATTATAATTTTAAAAAAATTAGAATTAAATACAAAGCAACATTTGGGGATAAAATATTAGAGTGTAAGCATTAATTCTAGAAAATTTTACATAACGTTTTGGAGTTTAAGTATACCAAACAAGCACTATAGTAGAACTAAGTCAACTCAATCTTATGTTTGGCTGACCTTCAAAATGACTTTTTGTGGGTTGAAATTAAGGGTAAAAATTTTCTAACATAAAGGGGAACTTCAAATACACACCACAATAAAAATATCATAGAAAATAAAATTAAGACTATTCCCAAAGTATCTTAGTAACAAAGATTATCAAATTCTTTTAAGTTGGACAGCTACCAAGCCTTCATCAATGGAGATTTTCTCTTTCAATTTCATTCAAAATGACAATAACTTTTCATTCCACGGTAAATATAAGTTTTATACAAGTCACATCAGATTAAAACTTATAAAAGAAGAGAAAGGAAGGTGAGGAAGGGGTTGACCACAATATGAAAATAACTACTCCCTCACATTCCTCCTTAAGTTGCCCGCCACATGAAGAAATTATTTAAATTTATCATAATTACAATTGATCTCTTATAACATCGAATACGACACTATACTACACATTTAAACATGGATTGAATGCAATAATGCACAATTACATGATACACAATAAAACACATCACACATTAAATATCTTCCATAGTTTTCATTATTTCAAGCTCCTTCCTATATTATCTTTTATTTGTGATTCATCATGATTAGCCTCCATTTCTCTTATTGTAACTCTTGTGACCACATTGTGCATGTCCTCCTTGTGCTACACGAGTTATATCTTTGATTTTCTTGGATTCCTTGCATATGCATTAAACTTATTTGGAGCCCATTCTCTCTCTCTCTCTCTCTCTCTCTCTCTCTTAATTTATTTGAGATAAAATCTTTGAATTTGGTTGAAAATTAGAGCACATGCTTAACTTCTTGATTGAAAACTTTCATGGGTATCCCCTAGTATCTACTTAATGTTAAGAATCATATTATTTTGGGAGACTCATATTATAAAAAATATAAATAAATAAGTACAAAATAAAATATTAAGTAAGATTATTGGATATCATTTTGAAAACTTTTTATGAGTTTTGCTATATGTTGATCTTAAAAATTTTCAAGATGTTATATTCTAAATGCTCACCCAAAATCTCCTTCATGAAATCTTTCATATTTCAAAAAAAAAAGAAGAAGAAGAAGAAGACATACTCCACTTGTAATGTTATATGAGAGAATAAACTTGGTTCATATTTTTCTTTAATAAATACTCACATGTAATCATCAAATTTAAATATATAAAAAACATATAAGTGATTATAAGTTTAATTGTGCAAGAACTATCTCACTTTAATCAATTAATTAAGGGTTGTTTGGGATCATTTTTATTTATTGTTTATGTTTAATAATTTTATTTTATTTATATTTAGTGTATAGTTGTTTTAAAAATACTCAAAATACATAGAAGTTGTTTTGAATATTTTTAAAAATAATACTAGTTGTTTTCAAAATAAAAAATAAAATACAAAAAAATATAATAAATAAAGATATTTTAAAAATAACATAAAGAAAAAAAATGCAAAATAAAATATTTTCTTTGATTGAGCTTCCTTCAACCATTTGGGTATGATGTAGGGGTGTGACTTTGGTTGATTTGGATGGATTGGATGATAAATTTTTAAAACCAATTGGTTTTGAATTCCTAAAAATATTGAACCAAACCGACCAAATAAAATATAAAATCAAATAAAATAAGTAACAACTTGGTTCGATTATTTTGGTTTGATTTTGGATAAACTGAAGTTCGCTACATTTAAAAACTATTTGCATAATATTTTATTGTATAATGAATATGCAATAGTAGTTTATATTTATAATTCTTATTATAAGCCTATAATATATAAATTAATAATACCATATATCATATAATTACTTTAGTTTATTTGGTTCTATCCAAAATTTTATTTAACAAACCCATCCAAAAACCAAAAATCAACATTTTCATTAATTAAAACTAAAATCCAAATTATTAAGTTCAAAACCGAACCAAATTACTCAAAAAATTTTGATTCAATTTGATTTTTTTGGTTAAAATCAAATAATGCACACCCCTAATATAATGTGTGCGAAAGTCAAATAATTATTTAAAGCCCAATCATTAATGTTTTTAAAAGTTGAAAGGGATGCAATCTAAAAACATAAATCATGTAATGGAGTTTATTTTGGTTATCATTGTCTCAAAGATATTCTTTTATAATGTTAAATCTTAATAATAAAAGTATCTCACTCTTATGATACATTCGAGACATTTATAATTATTTATATAAATAATTATTGAATCATTATAAAAAAAATAAAATTTTGAAGTTGATATATATAATATAATTATTTTTTAAAAAATAAATAATAGTTTTCTTATTATTATCACTCATTTAACGTATTTGATTGTGAGAAAATATTTTTTATTTGATAATTTTTTAATAAAAAAAACAACTAAACGGAAGTGTTTTTGAGATTTCTTAAACATTTATTTAAAACATTACAAAGTAATATTTGGGAAAATAGTTTTTTAGAAGTTATAAATAATCTGAGTGAGGCCCATAATAATAATAATAATAATAATGCTGATGGTGAATGCTATTTGTTGTTGAACACAAATCTACCATATATGCCAACTTCGCTCTTATCGATGTGCTATCGCTTCCTTGTTCTTTGACTGTTAGTCTGATTCTATGAAGGGCAGCCAAAACACTTATTATGGTATCGATTTGGATATTTTATGTTGCTTTACTCACATAAGAAATGTAGGTTTGTTGGATGACGAGATGAGTCACATGACCTCGTTCTCTTTTTTTGTGTTTTAGGAGAATGGCCGGTATGATAGGATGGTTGAGAAATGAACGTGCTAAAGAGTTGGATGCTGTACCATTTTAATATTTTCCTATTAAAATGTGAACCATCTAATCTGTCACACTTTCTTCCTATGGATGTTCAAACTTGAAGTAAAACAGATAGTATTTATGTTCCTATAATCTTTGGTTGATTAATTCCTATTCTTGCTTTTGTGGATTTTTGCTTCGGAATATATGCTATTTGTCCTTATTTTAGAATCTTCAGCATACATGCTGTTTGAAGTACATAAGTACAATTGACGACGTAACTCATGAGTTTCATGGTCATTGGATTACTTAATTTGTTCTGATACCTATTATTTTCTTCACAGCAAATGATGGTGCGACAATATTGGAGCAGATGGATGTGGATAATCAGATAGCAAAGTTAATGGTAGAGTTGTCCAGGAGTCAGGACTATGAAATTGGTGATGGTACCACTGGGGTTGTTGTAATGGCTGGTGCAGTTTTAGAGCAAGCTGAGAAGCTACTTGAACATGGCATTCATCCTGTCAGAATTGCTGAGGGTTATGAAATGGCAGCACGGATAGCTATTGAACATCTTGAGCATATAGCCCAGAAATTTGATTTTAGTGTGACCAATGTAGAACCTCTTGTACAAACTTGCATGACAACATTATCGTCGAAGATGTGAGTATGAAATGCTATACTATTCCAACTATTCATTTACTGTTATTTTCTTGTATGAAACTTTTTTTGCTTGTATACTCATTTGTAATTCTTGTGATAACTGTTTTGCTTTTCTTGCTAAATTAGATGTGTACTACACTATTTTTTTAGTGCCTTGTTTTTTTTTCCTTCAGAGCCTAATTTATAAAAAAGGCATTTTGTAAATGTATGGCATT
Source organism: Cymbidium sinense (assembly GCA_021442155.1). Lineage (NCBI taxonomy): Eukaryota > Viridiplantae > Streptophyta > Magnoliopsida > Asparagales > Orchidaceae > Cymbidium > Cymbidium sinense. Next base: position 30,395,544 of record CM038224.1, read on the forward strand.
GTATTTATAGTCCATATATGTCAATATATCAGTTGAAACTCTTATTAGAAGGAATATTACCCTTCATGACCAGTTTTAAGTTGTATTTATGAATTGATCCTTCAGTGATTGTAAATCCTAAGTCCCGTTGGTTTGTGTAATAGTTTTTTAATCAAGGTAGGACTTTTACATATGATCTCATTGAATTGAAAAAGGATATGTAATAGTTGTATTTACAGGACTTTTAATCATAAAAGGATTTGCCATACTTTTGACACAAAACTTACTCCTTTGGGAATTACTTATGATTTGACTAAGTTGCTTGATATATGATTTGAGAGATCAAGAATGAGAAAGAATGTGTATGCGATATGAATGTGTACTTTTATTTCATATATTTCATGTCAAAGTGTAAGTTATGGAAGTGTGATGCGAAACCCAACCCAACCCAACCATGTGTGGGGCTAGCCATGAATTGGCAAATATATAGTCTAGATATCCCAGGGATACAAGGCTTTAAGCAAGCCTAAGGAGGTCTTAGATAATATCACTTTCCTGGTTAAACAATAGCACATACTTGCTTAATTTCATTTATTTGCATGCATATATTAGAATATAAAGTGAAAACCTCTTTTTGCCATTAAGCTTTCATTAAATAAAAGATATTTATATAAAACTCTTTTCATGATTTTATTTCTATGTTTATGTATATGTTTATGTGTATTTGAATTGACAAGTATAAAGTCTAGACATCCCGAGAACACAAGGCTTGAAGTAGCCCCAATGAGGTCGGAGATAATCTCACTTCCTTGAGTTAAGAATGATATGTACTTGCTTAAATTCCTTATACATGTTTGCATATGCTTAAATATCAAACAAAATCCCATTTTTATATTAAATTCATGCATCAATATTATTAAGTGTGTAAAAAATATGAGTACATTGCATGTATATGTATATGTATATGTATATATATATATATATATATATATATATATATATATATATATATATATATATATATATATATATATATATATATATATATATATATATATATATATATTTATTTATTTATTTATTTATACTAAATCAAATATTGAAGAAACTAAAAAGGTAAGGAAAGAATGTGGATATTATGAATAACAAAATGAAGTATTGGAGAATTTAAATAAATATATTTTGGAAAGGCTAAATAGAGGAGAATTTAATAAAAATAATTAAGTAAATTTTAAATTAAACCCTTAATTACTCTCTTAATCAATTTAATGATTATTAAAAATTCTAAACAGTAAAATGTTAATTAATTTAACTTCATTAATCACTTATTAATAGTGAAATAATGAGGGAGGGTGATTAGGACCTATTGTTTAATTACTTTTCCAAATTCATTGCCTTAAAGAGAGTTAATTAATGAATTATTTAATTAAGAAATTAATTAACCAATGAATAATGAAATTAAATCAAATTAAATTGATAATAACATTAGAAAATCAATATTTAAATTAAGGGTTTTTCTTTATGTGTTCAATAACATAAATACCTTTAAGAAAATTATGATTAACACATAAGTGTGGAAAAAATTATAAGCATACTTAATTTGATTCTTTAATCTAATTAATCTCTAATCATGAGCCAATTACATTAGGTCTTTTAGGGGCATTGTAATTTTATTTTTCTCATGTGCATATCATTTATGGCTCATGATTAAATGGTTAATGAAATTAAAAAAGCATAGGAAAGGGTAATTAAATGGATTGTTTAATGGTTCAACTTAATTAACTTATAAAAACAACTTAATTATCTTTCCTTAAACAAACTAAAATCACCAAAATGGGAATGGGATAAAAAAATTTGGCAAATGATCTCTCCTCTTTATGTTGAATCAAAATCCAAAATTAAATTGACAAGAAGCTTTGGTTTTCTTTAAATAATTTAATTTAATGTGATTGTCCTTAGGAATTAATGTAGTTGAATGAATTATGTGGAAATGTTTAGCAATTCCTTTTCAATCACCATAAATATTGTATGTTATGTGACATCATGCATTCATATTTTCAAAATTAAAAGAAATTTACTTATGTAAAATTACATGTGTTGGCTTAATCTTATTATATGTGTGGCTATTATCACTAATAAATTCAAAATTTTTTTTCAAAAGTTATAAATTGGTATTAATATTTGGAGTGATAGTAGTTATGAATATATGTATAGGATTTACATGTGTTTATAGCTTAAGCATGTGAAAGTGGTGCTTTCATTCCTATGTTCATGTATGGATTTACATATATTTGAATGATAATAAGTATATAGCCTGGACATCCTCGGGATTACGAGGATTTAAGTAGCCCCAAAGAGGTCATTTAATTATCTCACTTCCCTGGTTAACAAAGGCACATACTTATTTAATTTCATTCATATGTATCTTTGAATTAGAATTTGGATAGAGCTTTATACTTTACATGTATAAATAATTCAACTAAAAATATAATTTTTTGCATGATTTTCATCCTTATAGTTGTACATACATTCATATGTATTTAAGATAACAAGTATATAGTCTGAACATCTTGAGAATATGAGGTTTTAAGTATCCCCAAGAAGGTCATTTGATTATCTCACTTCCCTAGTTAAACAATGACACGTACTTGCTTACATCTTTTATACATGTGTGTGTATATTTGATTAGAGAATGAAAGTCCTCTTTTCTATTAAAAACAAATGCATCCATAATCATTTAAGTATGCTAAAATATGTTGCATGTATAGGTATACCGAGTGTTAAATCAAATGCATGTTATGGGTGATGAAAAGGAATGGTTCAACATATTCTATATGATGGTAATTCAATCACACTAATCTTAAGATGCCTTTCATGTTGAATAGAATTCTTTAAGTTTAACCTAAACTTAGGATTAACAAAAAATACTTAATAAATCATTCACTAAAAGAAACTAAATCATAAGAATGTGCTTTTAGAAAACTACTTAGGATAGGGATAAGGGAGGTTAAGCCTTTTTCTTGTCTTTACAATACTTAGATGCTAAGTGTAAATCAAATGAAGTAAAACAAAATTTAAATTAAAACTAACTAATCTTCTAAACCACTTGAAATGAAAAGAACCACCATATCAACATAAATGATTTCAAAACATAAAAAATATAATTCAAAAGCCTAGCTAAGACATATGACATGAAGTCTAATCACTCATATTTTAATGCTAAGTCACCACTTCTAGCTTAAGGTTAGGACGGTGTACATAATGATGATGTGTTTTATTTTATGATATCATGTTTTAGACTGAATGTTAAAAATGTGGATCGTAGACTAAATGTTATGAAGTTATTAGTTAATATTATTTTATGGGGATTGTGCTTAATGGGCTGCTCAAAAATAGATATAAATGTTCTATTTGCAGGTTGCTTATGGCCTTATGCATAATCCATATTAGGACAGATGGATTTAGTTACCCATGTTCAGGGTGCTAAAACCAAATTATAAAAAAAAATATAACTACTTGGGATTGTATGTATGTTTAGTTAACATCTATTTTTTAGGTGTAGTTAGATTTACTTTTCCATAAAAATGTAATTTTCCAATAGGAATTAGGATTAGTCCTATGGGGATTAGGATGAGTAGTGGCTAGAAGGCTTAGTTCTAGGGTACCCTGTGATGCCTTGGAGCAAAATCAAATCAAGAGAAAGAAGAAATGAAGAAGTGAAGACTCCTCATAGCATGTATTCAATTCTAAATTATAATATTATTTTATAATATTGGGTTGTATAAGGGTAGAGCTCCAATTTTTCTTTCTATAGTGTATGGTGGTACCACATCGACCTCTTATTCTTTCATGGTAGTCTATAAAAGATTATTGTTATGTTTAATTTGCATTTAGAACAACATGATTTTCATAGTTTCTTAGTGATTGATGATTGAATTTGTGGCCTGGATGTTGTAGCCTCTGAGGATAAAATTAATTTTTCTACTCAACTAATAGCTCATAATAAAATTTAAACAACTTCCAACCTCACTTTAAATACTAGGCTATAATCAAGAGAAATAAAATTTTTAGCAACTCCTTAGCTATATTTTGTATGTCTCATAGCATGCATGTCATATTATACCACTCTTGCAAAAATAAGGGCCTCTATTTCAACACTTTAGGAATTGCTTAACTTATAAGAGCAACCCCTTATGATGAAGCTTCACCCTTTTCTCCTCTTGATTTGGCCAACAACCAGATTTCATCATGCATTTAGGCATAAGCAATCCCAAAGCCTTTGTCCTAAATATTGTGTTAAAATTATATAAAAAAATTGTAAAATATTACCCTTTTAGACTAAATCATATACTCTTGCCAGTCATGGTGTAGTCTCTTAGGGAGTGAGTTTAGGACTCTAGCCTCTTTCCAAATTATGTAACAGCTTAAATTATCTTATAATTTCATAAGACCGGCTTACATAGTTTGAATCGTTTGAGGTGTTAGGTGGCAGCCACTCCAGGCCATTGTAAGTCTAAAAAAGTCGAACGAGATTATTCTCTCCTGTAGAAGTTAACCATTATATCCTATTTCACTTAGATTTATGACATACTTAAACTTATGTTAAGGCTCCCTAGATCTGGAATCAGAGGTTACTTATCTCGTTTGGGCTATGAGCATAAATCCTATCCTCTTAGGCATCTCTTTAATCTTGTGCTGATGGATTATAAGCCTTAGGAATCTATTAAAATTTTAACTCAAACAAATAAATCATCTCTTTCAAATATATAAAGCCTCACCATAGGATAGGCTAAAATGCTCACTAGGCTTCCTAGTATCATGAGCATTTTCTACTCAATTTCCTATAGATTCTAAAATAACTCTTTCAATTGAGCAATCTCACTTGATTTTCCAAAATAGTCAATTTATTGATAGTCTTAACCTTAAAATCTTTGGAGATATTAATTGACTACTTTAATCAAGAATTTTCTTAGAAAATCCCATTTCCTATGATGTAATTAACTATGGAGGCTTGCCTCATTAAGGAATTAAAGAACCTGATATTAAATAAACCCTACTAATTTCTCATGTAAAGTAGGGGAATAATCTTTGATACATATGAAGACCCATAATGCCTTAAGAGTCCTTATTCGATGATTAGGTCCATTGTAGGGTGATATTTCTATTTTTTAAGATAGTACATCATACCTTAATGTCACACCTGGTTTCTTCAATAATTACCCTCTAAGATCTGCATGGTGTTCACATAGTGCATTCAAAAATAAACACTACAGTCACCACTTCTAGCTTTAGGTTAGGACGGTGTATGTAATGATGTTTATTTTGTTTAATGATGTAATATTTTCTACTGGATGTTAGGATTATTGAGCGTAGAGTGGATGTGAGGCCATTGTTAGCCAAATATTATTTTTTGTAGTGGATTATTGTTAAGGGGCCGCTGAAAATAAATATAAATGCATTTTCTTGCAAGTTGCTTATGCCCGTAAGCATATTCCACATTAGGAAAAATGGGTTTTGTTACCATGTGTAGGGTGTTAAGTCCAAATTATACAAAGTAACTGCTTAATTTTGTATGTATGTTTAGCTAACATCTATTTTGCAAGTGCAGTTAGATTTACTTTCTATAAAATATATTTTTTTGCAATAGGGATTAGGATTAGTGCTATGAGATTTAGGATGAGCAATGGCTAGAGGGCATAGTACTCTTTGGAAGATGCTGCCATAAAGGGTTCATTCATAAATTTTGGGGTTCTAGTTGATTTATTATGATTCATTTATGTTCAAATTAATCATTTGAATTAATTAGTTCAATTAAATGCCAAATTAGGTCATTTTATAATTAATTAGGCTTCAATGTGTTTTCATGATGTATTTAACTTCATTCGGGTATGGTTTGATGTTTTGGATCATTTCCATATTATTCTTAATTTATTTGAGTCATATTTAAGTTTTTTTCATTAAAATCTAGGTTTTAAATTAAAAATTTCACATATTTAGATTTATTATTCAAAAATCCATGAAAAATTCTCCAAATGTGTATCCTAACACCAATTTCAATTTCTTAAAGTTTCAAATCATTTTGATCAATGGTTTGGGATTAATTTAGGTTTCAAAATTTTTAACCAAACCTAAATTAATTTAAAAGTACACAACAATTAATTGGGATTTTAATTTTAATGGATTCTTCTCATCAACATGAATCAATAGAGCTCTCATTTGTATTTTTTTGATTTTATATTTTTTTTCTATGAGTTTTTGAATTTTCTAGCATTTTCTTTAATTTTTAAATTCAAAAAATCTTGAATTTCTTCTTAACCGCATCGGGTCCACATGGATCCAACATGATGCCACGGTATTTGTCCACGTAGGATCCACATGGATTCTGCATCAAAATGATGGCGCAACCGGGATTCTTACGTGCTATCCGATCGAATATTAAATGGCTCTTATCAATCAATGGTTTTCCTTAAAGGATTTAATCAAATGATCTGCCTCTCAGTCATCAATTCCTAACAAAAGGAATGGATGGTGGAGATTATCTCTTCTTCGATGAAGAAGAATGTCAAGAGTCGTCTGTCGATTTGAGGTGATTTTTTGTGATTCAGCAATTGAAATTGCTCGAATTCGATTCCAAAAGCATCAATGAATGAAATCGGAGGGACATATACAGTTTGATCTTCTTTAAGATCAAATTCATTTTGAAAAGTTCCAAACCCTAAAGTTTAAGAGGTGACTTAAATGGCATACCTTAATCCTGGTGATCTCCAGTGGTGGGGTTGACTCCAATATCTTCGGAATGGTGCATTGAGGCTATGGAAAGAAGGAATTGGATCCTCTCTTTGTGGATTGCTCTATAGACCAAGCTCGACCTCTTTCCCATTGGCTTTGGTCATTCTTTGGCCTCTCGATGGTGAGGGAATCAAGGGAAGATTGGGATCAGGTTTTTATGAGGCGGGGAAGGTAATGGAATGGTTTATTTGGATCAAGATGCTCTCTAGCTCATTTTTCCATTAGAGCCTCTTATGCATTTTCCTTTATTCTTGGTCGGCCATGCCTAATTACTGTCCTTGAAAGCTAGCTCTAAGGTTTATCAATTATTTAATAGTTGTCTAGACGTTATGAGGTGGGAAAGCAAAGGGGATGAGGGATTGGAGAATTTGGATTTGGCTTCATACTCTCTTTGCTTGCCATGGCATATTACATCCTTTTGGATTTTAGTTAAGATTGATTTAATCTTCTAAGTTTGATCTCAATCTCTCTTAACCTAAGTTAGGATGAGTTCAGATGAGTTTAGGTGGTTTTGAATGGGTTTGATTCAAGCTTGGTAGTTAATTATGCCATTGGATTCAATTTCATTTTAAATGCTTTAATCACATTTCTTTTTATCGATTCACTTTAGATTTAAGTTTAAATCATCATTGATTTTCTATTAGATAATTAATAATCTAATTAGCCAATGCCACATAAGGATTTAATTCAATTCTAAGTCAATTTGGCCCATTTTACCTTAAATGGGTTAAGTTAATCGATTGAGTCAAATGACCAATTTTGACTCAATTAGATTATGTTTAGACTCTAAGCATATCTAATCACATGTGTGAGATGATTTGGATTGATTGATTTCAATTAGTTGAACTTAATTTCAATTTTGACTCATTTAGCTCAAATTGGGCTTAATGGGTTAAGTTTGGGTTCATTTGGTTCAAATGGCCAAATTGGTCAAATTGGACCCAATGAAGGGTTTAATTATGTTTTATTAGCATTTTCAAATAATTTTGGATAATTAATTTGGGTTGATTTTGGTTTGATTTGGATTTGAATCCCATATGGTCCATGTAGGCCCATTTAGTTCAAATGACCTATTTAGCCTAATTAAGGCCTTATTGGAATTTTATTCTCTTAAATTCTTGTTTTAAACATGAATATATTATTATTTAAATCATTTGGAATGATTTTATTTGGTCATATTTTGGTGGGTTGACCTTTGACTTTATGGGACCCACCTAAAAGTCAAACTTATGTTAAAAAGGTTGACCACTTTTGGATCTTAATTTAGATTTGGATTTATTCATGCTCTTAATTTGATTTTATGGTTTCATTTGATTTTTATTTTCATTTATTTTAGTTTGGTTTGAGTTTCTTTAAGTTTAAATGACTTTAAGGGATAAATAGAATAATTGGATTAATTACTTATTCACTTTGATTTTAATTTGAATGTTTTAAATTTCAATTTCTTTATTCTTGGATTTAAATTTGGTTTAGGTCTATCCAATTTTTTTGAGTTAGATTAGATCTTAGAAAGGTGTATTAGGCCACTAAGTGAAGTGTCTTAAGTATCTAATTAGGAGATTCATAATATAGAATTAGGTATCCTAATTACTAGTTTTGGAAGTAATGTTAACCTCATCCAAAAATGAGGTCACCACCTTTTTGGTCATCTAATGCTCTTTTACAAGCATTAGTTACATGTGGTATAGGTTGGATTGGTCTAGTCTTTCACATTTTATGATTATATATGCGAAAGCCTAGTTCCAAGGAGGAAGTGAAAGTATGGTAAATCTACATTAATAATAAATGACTTACCCTTATATGAGACTCTTGTGGAGCTATGTAGAAACTAGAACAAGTCCCCAAGTGAAGTGTGAAGGTCCATGTTGTGGAGGCTGTCGTAAAATGGACTGTTAGTGGAAGTGCTCCCATGGAATTTGAAGTTGGAGAGAGTTCACGTTCTCCCTGATCTAGATCCTGAACTCCCAAATCCTTGGCCAAGCAAGTTCAAGATATTGGTAGCCAGGTCTAGGACTTGCTGAAGAGGGTAGATAAGAATAGTCATAGGCGGAGATCTTTGGAATGCAAATTTGGCCATCATAAGGATCAATGCATTTCTCCTACATGCCCCAGTTCAAGATTGCACTGATCAACATGTTTCATAATTGCAATCTTCGAGATCCTAGCCAAGTCTCCTTTCCTACGATACCTCAATATCAACCCTGTGTGATTACCCCACCACTATCAAGCACGGAGGAGGAGGAAGAAGAGAAAGAGAAGGGTGGCAATGAGTACAACTACTAGCTTTCCTATCGATTGTGTATTTTTCTTCTTTTCTTTTATTTATAATTTATAATTTACAATTTGTAAGTTTATTTGAAAAAAATAAAATTTTCCTTTCTATTATCATTGTGATGTATGCTTTTATAGTTTTGTCACTATTGATGTTCTAGGATAAAAAAATATAAAATTATAATTTTTTAACACTTAAAAAAATTATATCGATGTAGTGCGTTAATGTGTCACCTCGTGGGAGATAGATTGAAGAACCCAAAAGTGAGCTCCATGACACTGTCTTGCAGCGCCACGTTGTTGTGAGATATTATTTTCTCCCAAACAGAAAATTTTCTAAGCCCTTTTCTCAAATGTAGCAAGGAAACACAACGCTATGATGCTATCATCACAGTGCCACGGTGTTGTGGGATTTTATTTTATTTTTTTATGAAAATGTTCTAAGTCATATTCCAAGTGACACGTGGGTATGGCATTTTAGTGCTGATGTTATGGCGTCGTGGTGCTATGATATTATCTTAATTGCATTAGGACATGACACTGTGACACTAATGCTATGGTGCTATAGGATTTTATACAAGCACTGGGGTGCTGATTCTTGGGTGTTGTGGCATCGACCTTGTAACATGAATACCTGAGAGTGCGATGCCGATATCCAGTGCCTCAACGCTATAGGCCAAATTTTGAATTTAAAGAATGAATTTTTTAAAACTTTAAAAATTTTGGTAGCATTTCGTCTTAGTAGTACTAGGTTTTAAAATCATATAGTACAAAGCACACTTCTCCCTTATTCTAGTCTAAGATCAACGGACGGGAGGGGGCTTTCAACTCGTGCTAAAATAAAATTTAATGGCGGAGACCTTTAAATCTCCAAGTTTTTCACACTGGATCAAGGATAAATGGTGAAATTTTTGTTAAACTAGTAAGAAAAAGTGTATATTATTTACCTAAAGTGAGAAAACTTGGAGTGAAGTGTGAGCACTATTTAGAGAGAATAGAGTCAAATGGGGAAAAGTCTTTTAGAGTGAACTGCTCACTCCTATTTATAGGAGTGGGCTGATAACTATTCCCTCTCAATAGCTAGTGGAGCATCTCGTCACCAAGATCATGATGCCTCGGCTGATAACTATTCCCTCTCACTCGGCTAGGATTAAAAGTATTCCCTCTCAATAGGGAAACCTGCAAACTTTAAAATTAACTTTTTTTAGAGATATGGATTAAGAATATTTTACTGTCTCGAGAGATAAAAGATACAATTTTGTAATAGATTCAAAAACTAAAATAAAGAGGGTTTTCTTAGTATTGTACATAAATGTAATAAATATAAAGATATACTATCTAAAAAATGAAAATATCATCCAACCATGGATTTAAATAAATAATAATAGAAAAAGTTTCCAAATTTTATCTACTCTGCATTCCCATAAGTTCCTCTATTTTAAATTTTATTTTAATTATGAGTGCAAATTATAGAGGAATTAAGTTAATGTCATGTGCATTAAAATTATGGGAGTGGAGGAAGTAATTGAGCATAGATTACGATTTCTCAAAATTAGTTTGGATTTATGTTGTGTAAGTCTACTATGGATGCTATACATTTGTTGAGAGGTTCGATGAAGAAGTATCGAGAGAGAAAGGAAGATATTCATATGATATTTGTTGATTTAAAGATAGCATAAGATAAAGTTCCTAGAGAAGTACTTTTGAGAGTTCTGGAATAAAAAGGAGTTAATATTTGTATATTCAAGTCATTAAGGATACATATACTTGAGTTGTTACTTGTATTCAAATACAACGAAGATTGACCAAGTATTTTCCTATTTCAAGTGGATTATATCAAAACTCAACTTTAAGCCCATATATTTTTTCTTTGGTTATGGGTGTTCTTACTAATCATTTATAAGAGGATGTACCGCTACTGTATGTGTTTTGCTATTGATATTTTTCTAATTGATAAGACTAGAGATTGAGTTTAAGAGAAACTTTATTATGGAGCTCAACCATAGAATCTAAAGGCTATCATTTGAGTAAATCTAAAATAAACTACACGGAGTGTAATTTTAGTAGTAGTAGATCTAGTAGTAGGGTTGTGAGAATGGGTGATCAAGTCATCAAAAAGAGTGAATGTATTATAATTCTTAGGTATATTCTTCAAAGTGATGGTAAAATAAATAGAGGGGTTAGTAGTAGAATTCAAGTTGAATTGTTGAAGGAATGCATCAGGCCTTTTGTGTGATAAAAAGTACTGCTTAACTTAAGAAAAAAAATTTATATGATAGTCGACACTTACAATGTACAGACATGTTGCCTAGTAAAAGAGAAGCATAACATTATTTAAAGTGTTTCTATGATTAGGATGCTTAGGCGGCTAACTAGCTTTACAAATAGAGAAAAATTACAAAATGAATATATACATAAAAAAGGTTGAAGCACTATAGCGGCAAATAATATTAGAGAGAGTCATCTTTGATGGTTTGGTCACATAAAATGTCAGTCATCTAATGATCTAGTTGGCAGAGTAGATGTATTAGAATTGGCCTATGATAAGAAATACAAAGGCAGACTTAAAAAGACTTAGTTAGGAAGTCTAAAAAAATAACATTATTTTATTAAAATTAAATGAGAATTTAACATTTAATAGAACACAATAAAGAAAAAGGATTTATGTAGTTGACCTCATATAGTGGGATAATGGCTTGTGTTGTTGTTGTATGAAGTACAAGTTCTTTATGGAGGTAATCCCTTATATGCTCCAACTTCTCTTGAAGCTAAAATAGGTCAGACTCTATTAAACTTGCAATCCTACTTAAAAATGATTATCAGTTAAACACACATAATAGTTTTAAACTTTTGAGGCCAAGTCATATATTATGCAAGATAGGTAAGCCCTTTATTAATTAGAAGAAATCTAACTCTGGAAACTAAAGCAAAAGGATGCAGGGTATGCAATGCTCCTGGGCTAATGCTTTATATTTTATTTTTGGGTTTTTTTCTTGTTTATTAGACATAACTCTAATACGTGATGCAATTTCATGTCCTAATAATTTTGGCCCTACCTAATGCGTAACTCCCTCTTTTAAGCCAATGTTATCCTTAAAGATTACGTGACCTCTATTCATGCAATGGTGATAGAACATTTTAAGAAGGAGAAGGTTGTAAAATAAATCAAATATATTGACAAAGGTTTTGGAAATTCTACTTTATTTTATCCATAAGTCATTTAATTAATTTTAATCTTAATAAAAAAATTTAATTCAAGTTTATCATGGCTAAACCATGTTAAAATCATAAGCTTGTCGAATAAATTAAAAGTAAGCATTTCATTTCATTCAATGTGTACAAACAAAATGCAAACACATCAAACAAATTAAATAATTTAAAAAAATAATAATAAAGACTAGTGTGGCTAGGAAACAAAATATAATAATAAAAAATTAAAAAAATTTATAGCTAAGCACTACCTTACACAGCCTAGCTTAAACCAACTAATAGAGTAAAACTCAACTTGTGGGCCTTCTTTCTTCATCTTTAAGCTTTTCTGGCTCAAAAGACTTTAAAGATTCACCATTTATGGCTCATCTTTGTTATCTTTTTTTAGTCCTCTAGAATCTCAAAGGCTTATAAGACTTTCTAAGTTTGTTAAAAGTGCACTTATAACATCAAAAAATTGCAACCTTTCATTTACAAAATATATGTTAGTTCATATGTTATATTCAAAATACACAATCATTCAAACATTCATCATATCAAAAAATACCTGACACATTTACATGTCAGGCCACCTATCTTATTGATTATTCTTAAGGGGCCTTAAGTATTTAAGATTTTAAGTAACACCCACAAGTAAAATGATTCATTTCTTAGAAAAAATAATAATAATATCACAATAGTGCATTATTTAAACATGATCACCAACAAAAAAAAAAATAGTTTTAGTTTAATCCTAATAGTTTCCACAATCCATCAATAAACTAATCTAGTACATCATTGCATTACAACATATTATCACAATAATCAGATAAAACAAATCATTCTAAATGTATAAGGGTTGTGTCTTATTATATATCTAGTGTATGCTAAGTCATGCAAATGTATGTCTATTAGGTTTCAATTTTCTAAGTTCAAATTGGATGTTTAATTTAACTAGGTATGGTTTTAATTTAGGTGATTAGTGATTCAAAAGATTTTGTTTGAACTTTATTCTATTTAGGTTTTAATTATTTAAGAGTTTCTAAGAATGCACAAAATCCAGTTAACTTCACTAGATAAGTGAACATCAAGACCGTTTAGGCATCATAATGTTATAAAACATATGCTACATGAAACAATAAGGTATATTTCATAACAATTTCTATCCTAGATGGATTTTATTAATTTTAGTATTATCTAATTAATTTTGATTATAATTTTGTAATATTTTTGTAAAAGAAATTAAAAAATATCTAAAATATTTTTAAATTTATAAAACTATTATATAATCAGAGAAAATCAATTTTAAATTTCATAAATTTTTAAAATTACTTTTAATGATTTAATAATTATAATTAAATTTAAATTTCTTATCATGAAAAATTAAGAAAATAATAAAATAATTTTAGAATATATGGGCAAATTCTCTTTATCTTTGAACAATAAAAGGAATTTTAATAAAAATTTAAGAATTATTCTAATAGAATTCAATATTTTTACACTTTAAATACAATTTATTAATTAAATCATATTTTGTTTTAATTTTTAAATTAAATTAATTTTATGATTTATAGAATTTTTCTAATGGTCTATATTAACCTTTGGAATCACACACATAAATTTTGAATCAATTTGATTTATTTTAGAATTTTTAATAGTTAATTAATAAATTAAATTTAATTTATTATGATACTTTAAATATTATTTAATTTATATATTTTGATTTTATCTAATTTTATATTTTATTACTTTCTAAAAATAGTTAATTTTTTAAAATTTATTTAAATTATTTATAGAATTTTCAAAATTTAACTATTATTTGTATTATTAATTACTTATTTTATCCATTATTTTATTATTTTGTTATGTTTAGCCAAAATTAAAGGGTTAAATAATTATATTAAGTTATCTCTATTTAATGAAAGTACTAGAATGTTTTTATGGATTTTGTCTGATTTTTATAATTTCTATTTTAATTTATATACATATATACTATCTTTAGCTTTAGTTTAAATTTCAATTTCTTTTAATAAATAAATTTAAATTTTCTAATAAAATTCTAGGCATTGAAGAGTTCTCTGAGGACTTCATAAAATATTTTGAAACTAGAAGGATTAATAACATTTTATTTTGATTATTTAATATTTAAATTTTCTTTTATTTGTCCTACATTACATAATGTAATTTATGGCCTCTATTTTTATTGGACTTCTCTTCGGATGCTGAATCCAAAAAGGACATATTCAGAATTTTTATCTCTAAAATAAATGAATTATGATTTTTAAATTTTTTTTTGTATTTCATATTTATTAGTTTGATTTAATGGGCTCTTAATGCTATTTAGATTATTTCTCCACCAGACTAGCTACCATAAGACCCACAAAATGGGGTCCATATAGCATGGAGGCTAATGTGGTAAGTACTTATGTTTCAAGTTCTAGGCGTTGGTTTAAGGCTTTGAAGTTTGGATCCGATATATGAACTTGTAATCCAATGGTTTGTGTATCATTGTCTTCCTTAAACTAGGAACCTTGGCCATACACTAAGATGCCCTTAATCCCGACCAAGACAATGATCTCATTAAAATCCAACTCAATGGAAAGGATTAATATGAAAATGTAGTGTTGCCTATGGTTGGATCCTAGTCTAACTCACCTTTGGTTTAGAAAGCATGATAACCTAGAAGATTTTCTACGGTTCATGAAATTTACCTCACTAGATCCCCTATCTAGTGGTTTAGGCAATCTAGAAACTTTCATTGGATTAAAACGTCACTCCAAAAATAGTTCCCCGCATGCCTCCTCGTTGGTTAAGTATTGCCTCAATTTGATGGTGTTCGTGCTCAAAATGCTCTAATAAAAAGATTGATATTTCAATTTAGCTTTGGAATGACTTTAGAAAATTCTAAGCATAAAAATTATTTCCAATTTTGAATAAATTCTCCTTGGTTTCTATTTCCCCTCACCTTGGTTGTTTTAGCTCAATTTAATCTAAGTAATTACCATTCTACCCTAAATTTGCTAGAAATGGATGGCTGAGATAGTTTTTGGATTATCGTTTATTGGATGAAAGAGTTATGGGTAGCTTGAGGAGAGTAGGATGGTGGTGAGGATTAGTAGAATTAGTTATGTTAGAAAATGATCTTTAACCATTCAATCCATTATAATTTTTGTTTAATTAATCTTTTGGAAAACTAAAGAAATAAGTGGAGGTTCCAATATGTAAATGAATTAATGTTTTCAATAATTATAATTTATAGCTTATGGATCAATCATTTATATCATTTGAACTAACTCAATTAAGATGAGGGTAGCTTTTAACCATTAGAAAGATACTCTAAAACCATCCATTAGATTTTAGTTGGGTTTAGATTAATTAATTTAGAATTAATCCAATAAGTTTTTGATCAAAATTATTAATCATTTGAACCATAACCAAAAGCAGTGTAATGTTATGGTTTAATTGGCTTTATAGTTCTAAAATTAATGAGTTGTAATAGATTAATATGGCATTGAGTTTAATTTTACTCTAATTAATTTTAAATTCAACTTGAATGATCAACTTAAATTTCTATTATATCTTTATCCAACTTCTATCTCAACATGGTTCCTTAGTGGAAGTTGATTAATGGCCTTATTAGATAATTAAAGTTTCATAGTGAAGCACTTAAGTCATTTTGAATCAAGTTAACTTTTGGTTCATATATTTAGCTTAAACTACTAAAATTAATTTAAGCATATTTAACTTAAACATGCTTAACTCAATATTACCATAATGGGGATATTTATAAGTCACATGTTCTTTTAGCTTTAATTTGATTTCAACTACTTGAGCTTTATAAAATTATTTTAGATTTTAAATCTTCATTAAAGATCTAATAAAATTTAATTTAAATCAGAATGAACTTCTAAATATGTTTGATAATACACCATAATAGGTCATAATTGAGTAAATGAAGTATTTGAGTTAACTTAAATTTAATTGAACTTAGATTTAACTTAAATGATTCATAGCATTACCAAAAAAAACATTTGATTAAGTGTGTGTTTTATTATCAATTATTTTGTAATTTAATAAAATTTAACCCAATATAATTTTTTCCTCATTCTAAAAAATGAGATCAACAATGAGCAATAATCTTATTAGTAATTGTAAGCATCAACTTCAGAAAAATATTTCATAATAACAATGTAGCATGTAGAGAATACAAGAAAGAGACTCTAACAAAGAGAGACGAAGGGACCCAATAAAAATATATAGACCTCTCAAGTTTAGAATTATAATCAGGTTTGACATATTCTTAAAACATTATCAATGCCTGGTCCCAAGTCCCGAATAAGAAAAGTGGAGGGTTGCATTAGGTAGTCGATAAACAGCATAAATTTTGTCTAAAAATCATGACATGAATCTTTTAATATATTGTGTCAATGCTAAGGCATTTCGTTGAAGTAAAGTGTTGTATGGCCGAAATACAATGTAAAGTGTTCAAGAGTCACTACATTCACATATGGATGTAATGGTAAAGAAACACGGTTCCCACATTATGGATGGATGTGGGCAAACAAACTAGCCTATAAAACTAGAATTAATATAGGAACATGGAATATAGGTATTCTTATACGTAAACTAATGAAATTAATAGAAACTATGATTTATAAAAGATAAATTTCTTATTTATTCAAGAAACTAAATGGGTTAGAAAGAAGGCCAAGCAGATTGATAGTTTAGATTTTAAACTTTAGCATTCAAGTAGGATTCATGCTAGAAATAGTGTAAGTGTGATTATAAATATGAGTTCGAAAAATAATATTATGAAAATTAATAGGATTGGAGATAGCATTATAGCTTTAAATATTATTGCTAATGCTAAAATTATTAATGTTATAGTTGCTTAAGCCCTCAAGTAGTTTTAAATGTTTGCTCAAAAGAAAACTTTGGAATGACCTAAAATGATGAAAATAAAGGCAACATATATAAAAAAAAGTATTTATTGGAGGAGATTTAAACGAAAAAAGTAGAATGGCAGAAGATTTTAAATGCATTCATAGTAGTTATGGAATTGAAGAGACTATTGAAAAAAATAGAATCATATTAGATCATAATTTAGCATGAAATTTTATAATTACTAATACTTTATTTAATATATATATATATATATATATATATATATATATATATATATATATATATATATATATATATATATATATATATATATATATATATATATATATATATAGTATAGAATTACTTATAAGAATGGACATTAATAAAATATAGATCTCTTATTTTATGATAAGAAAATAGATAGTTTAGATTATAATGATTATAAGGTCATTCTAGGTGAACGTTTAAGTATCCAACATCGACAATTAGTTTTAGATTTTATGATTATTAAAATATTATCTTAAGATTAGTTGGGAACACTTAAAAATGTAATATAAATTATTTTAAGAGTAAGATATGAGATTTTAAAATTTGAGATGTTCATGATGAGGACTCTAATATTTATGAAAAAAAGTAATAAGTAAGATTAAAAAGTTACAAAAAATATGCTTGGAGAATAAAAAAAGCTTCTATTTGTAAAAATAATTATTGGTGAAGTCAAAATATACAAGAAAAGATCAGAAATATGAAGTTTTACTATAAAAATTGATTTAGATATAATAGTTTAGAGAATTGTGAAACATATAAAGTTTTTCAAAATCAATTTGGTTTAATGCCAGGTAGATCTACTATAGATGTTATACATTTATTAAGAGGTTTGATGGGGAAGTATAGATAGAGAGAAAGAAGGATCTATATATGATATTTGTTGATCTACATAAAGCATATGAAAAAGTTCCGAGAGAAGTACTTTTGAGGGCTCTAAAAAAAGAAAGACGTTAATATTACATATGTTCAAATCATTAAGGATAGGTATATTGGAGTTGTTACTCATGTTCAAACACAAGAAAGATTGGCTAAGTATTTTCTTATTTAAGTTGGATTACATCAAGAATCGGCTTTAAGCCCATATCTTTTTTCCTTAGTTATGGATGTTCTTACTAGACATTTATAGGAGGATGTACCTTGATGTATGCTTTTTGATGATGATATTCTTCTAGTTGATAAGACTAGAGAAGGAGTTTAAGAGAAACATAAATTATGGAGATCAATCTTAGAGTCTAAAGGCTTTCATTTTAGTAGATCTAAAATCAAATACATGCCATGTAATTTTAGGTGTAAAAGATCTAGTGGTGTGGATGAGATAATGAGTGATCAAGTCATTAAAAAAGGTGAACGTTTTAGATACTTCAGCTATATTGTTCAAAGTGGTAGTTAAATAGATGATGATGTTAATAGTAGAATTCATTTTCAATGGTTGATATAGATTAATTCATGGGATTTATTGTGTGATAGAAACTTATCACTTAAATAAAATTAAGGAAAAAATTTATAAAATAATTGTGAGACTCGCAATGCTTTATGGTGCAAAATGTTGGCCAGAAAAAAGAAAAACATAAAATTAAGATTAGTGTTGCAAAGATCAAGATGCTCAAGTGGATTAATGGCTTTACACTTAGAGACAAAATGGGGAATGAATACTATGTGAAAAGGTTGGAGTAGCTCCTGTGACAAATAAGATTAGAGCATCTTCTTAGATGATTTGATTGCATAAAATGTCGACCATCTAATGACTTAGTTAGATAGTAAAAATATTAGATTTGACATATGTTAAGAAAGGTAGAGGTCGACTTGAAATGACTTGATTAAGAAGTATAGAAGTGTCAATATGACACAATGGAGAAGAAATATTCATGCATCTGAGCCCACATAGTGGGATGAAAGCTTATTGTTGTTGTTGTTGTTGTTGTTGTTGTTATTGTTGTTGTTGTTGTTGTTGTTGTTGTGAGTCATTTTATAAATAACAATTTAATAAATGTCTAAGCTTCTCTTAGTGTTGATTTCCCAAAGTGTATGATAATTATCTAATTCCTTGTGATATTACATGTTAAATGTAAGTATTATATAAGTGGAAGTTATTTATTATTTTAATCCAGATACTCTTGAATTATATTAAAAAATTTAAATATAAATTTTGGGATAGAATAACTCCTCTTTTGTCATTTACATCAAATATATAAATAAATAGATAGATAGATAGATAAGCATATATCATCATGATATCCTTACAATACTTTATTCAGTAAACCGCAGGAATCCACATAAGTTGACAACTCCAAAATCTATTGTTGGAAACAATAGAATAGTATTTTTTTTCTTTTTTGGGGAAATATTTGGATCACGCCCAGCAATTTCATAGATTAAATGAAGATTAGATACGAAATATAATCAAAAAAATTGATAAAGAAGAAACCCACAAAATTTCAGTTGATAGAGCTTCGTCTGAATATTTCCCCAAAATGAAAATACATCATAGAGTAGATTGCTTCCAGAAATTCCAACGAGTATGAAGAAAAGTGAACAAAGGCAGAAAGGTTCTCAAAATGCAAAGAGAACCTTAATAGCATCATAGAGTCGATTGCTTCCAGAAATTCCAGCAAAAAGAGAGGTATTTGATCATCCGAGAGGATATAGTCAAAAACAAGATCAACCACAAGCATGTAGAGATAAATGAGCGGTCACAATCAAAATCAAATAGGCAAATTCAAGGTAACAGAAGTTAGTCGGCTGAGCTCAAATAAGAGTTGGAGTTTCTCATAGCTCACCAAAAAGAAAATCCTTGAAAACAAAATGTATCTCCAAATGCGAAGGTAGAACCAAAATAATGAGCAGAGGTGAAAAATGCTTTAGATATTGTAGAAGCTTTTGATTTAATCTTGTATGCAATTTTGAATTTCTACTACCTCATCTTCTATTTCATAGCAAAATGTATGTTTAGGATCTGTAGATTAAAACTGGTAGGAGAGTCCTTGAAAATTCTATTATTCCTTTCCTTCTAGATATAATGGGCAGTGATGTGTATGACTATAATAAAAAAGCTTTTGAATATTTTGCATACCATGATGTCAGAATGTGCAAGCACTTGATGGAAATTGCATGTAATAAGAAAGAAATATTCATCGGGAATACAACTTTTAAGTAGTGCATGCATGAGAATGAGGGCTTTTAAAAAATAAATGGATGTGAGATTCTATCATAGAATAGAAAAAGAACACAATATTGATTAATGTCAAGACCTCTCTTGGCCAAGATATCTTTTTTCTTTAGATCTCCAATAAGAATTTTCCAAGTAGTTGCTATAAATTTGAGGGAGTGGCCTTTGAACCAAAGATACCCACTCTAATCCTCTTTATCATAATTTTTATAAGAAAAAGAATAAGTAGATTTATGAGAGTAGAAGTCCATTCCCCTCCATATATAGACCTTTTTCATTTCCCCAATGGGTGTGTTTTAGATAAGCTGAGTAGAATAATCTAGGGTATTTTGGGTATGAGTCAATGACCAGCTTTGATTCACGATAACTTCGAAAAGTAAAGTGTGAATCGGATAGGGGAACCAATTAAAATTTTAATTGCCAAATCTCTCAAAAAGATAATAACCAGAAAACCATGGGTCAAAGTAGAAGAGGAAGTTGCTTTTAGAGGTAACTTTTAGTAATATGCAATTCATAATTCTGGTTGTCACTTGCATCAGATATTTCCACAAAAGAGATATATTGGATCTCATCTTAAACCAAAGAGAGCCATATAACTTGCAACACCCGTTAGCGAGATAAAAATTGAAGTTGTGATGTCTCCAAATGATCTTTGATTTGCACATGAGATTGATGACATCAATATTTGGGAGACCCAGCCCACGACATTCTTTTGGTATGGTTGTGGTACTCCACTCAATTTAATGCATTTTTCTTTTAGACCCATTATGGTGGAGAAAGTTGTTAATGATGGATGTGAGTTTCTTCCTCAAACCTTTAGGATTGATGGAGGATCTGAACTAATAACAATGGTAGCTCCACATAGTTGATTTAATTAGTTAGAGTCTCCCTACGAAGGAAAGGAATTTTTGCTTCCATGGAGATAGACAATACTAAAGTTTATCCATAATTTTGAGGCAATCTGAAGCTTTGAGCTTTGAGGACCTGATAGTGACCCCAAGATAGTTCCAAGAGAGAGGCTTGGAGTTAAAACTACTGATTTCATAGATTTGTTGTTGCAAATGAGTGTCAATAGATTTAGAGAAAAATAGTATATTTTAATAGATTAACACAAAGATTAGAGGCCAAATTAAAAGCATGGAGAGTAGAAGATGAGAAATTAATAGTGTTAAGGTCAGCTTTCCCATAAATAAGAAGATCATCAACATATATGAGATGAGATATATTACAACCATTTATCATAGCACTTCCACTGCTAGCATCGGGTTGATGAAGGTCCAAGAGTCTAGAGAGAGCATCCATAATAATAGAAAAAAGATAAGGTTTAAGAGGACAGCCTTGCCTTAAGCCAAAAGAGGATTTGAAATAGCCTCTTATCCCACTATTAATAATTATAGAAAAATGAACTTGTGCTATGCAGGCTTTGATCCATTTAATGAATAAGAGGGGAGGGGATGAGGAATTGAAGCCATATAAGAGTTCATTTGATGTTTTCTGTAATATCATGACCATGAATGAAGCGACTGCGGGGTGTATAATGCGAGAACAAGTTTAAGCACTGCCAGTAATTTGGTAATGATTTTATAGATAGTATTGTAGAGAGATAGTCTATAGTCATTGTGAGAGCTCATACGAATAAGAGTGATCGCAGAGTGTTTAACTCTTTCAGGAAAAGTAGAGGTGCTGAAAAAGTATTTGATGGCCTAAATGCATGAAGAATCGGTGATGGACCAAGTATCTTTAAAGAATTTGGAAACAAAACCATCTGAGCTCGGGACTTTATCAAAGTCAATACTAAAGAAGGCACCTTTAATCTCCGTATCATTGACAGTGTTAAGAAGTTCTTCACATTCAGATGAATTAAGGGTGCAACTAACAAGAATATTCACAAGATAGTTACTGGATGCATTTGAGGTTCTATTGAGCATTGAATGAAAGAATGAGATCGCTTCACTACCTATGCCATCTTGAGTGCAAATGTAAGAGTTACTTCCTGAGAGCTCTCTCAGATGATTCTTGTTGCTTCTTATTCTAATTTTTTGATAAAATAATTTGACATCATGTTCCCCTTTAGCAAGCCAAGTGCATTTTGCTCATTGTTTAATCCACTTTTACTCACAAACTAATGCTTCATGTAGTTATCTTTGATACATGATCTCATTTTGTTGATTTTTTAGATCAGAAATGGAATTAGATATGTTATCATATGAGTTCCATTTCCAATTGAGGAGGGCATATTTGATATTTTTTAATTTGTTTCAAAGAGCAAAAATAAGCTGAAGTTGTCCAGGTTATCCACTTGAGCCAGATTCGACTGTTAGGAATGATACTGAAGCTGTCCTGGTTATCTTTAGTAGGAAATAAGCTGAAATGCCTATGGAGAAGGGATCAGAGATGGAGGAATGGGAGAGTTTAGTTTCTAGTAGGCAGATAGCCTCAACCCAGGCACAATTATGACTCTTGACCTCACCAAGATCACCTCAACCTTGCCTTTTTTTTCTTTATCGAGAATGTTGTACCTTTCTCCTCCACGAAGCTCCCTAAAATCCTCAACTTCTTTGGCATTGAGTGTGGCTCAGCAGAGGCTATAGCCATGGAATGAACTCTAGCAGAGGGTGAGCAGCTACGCCTCGATGGTGAGAGAAAGTGTTGTGTTACATCCATGAAAGATATGGTAGAGTTCATCCAAACCGATCTGGGCAGCAAGGCTATGTAATCTATTGAGATTGATGTGACAACTAATGGTAACCAGTTGCCAGCAAGGCAAAGGAGGGAGGCACATGGTGTGTATTAAATGTACTCTAAACTAAAAATAAAGTTAATCAAAATATAAATATAAATATAATTTTAATTTCCAAAATATAAACATAATTTTAATTTTCAAATTATAAAATATATTCATATATAAAAAATAGAAGCACTAGTGTCATGTCATCCAGAGTCATACCCAAGAGCATTATACGATTGTCATACAATGATGAACATTGAAGCATGTAAAGTGCAACTGTTGGAAGAAAATGGAGTGATGGTGGTTGCTGTCGCGACATGCCACACAAACACCTCAGCTTGGAACTTATATAGGCTTCAAGAAATTGAATGTGAAGCTAGTGAATGAACCCATTTGTCACTTTTGCCTCAAGGCCACCTTATTTTCATTGGCCTATCAAAGAAGGATATTCCTACCTTCTAAGAGTTATCTTCCATAATTAGTGTTTGTATATATGTTATATTCTATCTTGTCTCCATTAATTTTTTAAAATTATGTGAGTGATCTTAATGTTGATGTGAATTGAATAATTAGTTATGCATGCATGCTCTATGAATCATATGCCAATTTGTATTTTATGCCTTGTTGAGTCGGTTTATCTTGAATGATAAAAAAGCATGGATTTAAGAATCATCACTTAACTAAAATAATGGAGGATCCAAAAGCATGAAAATAAATTTAATAATGCTTATTTTCTTCATATAAATGCATCCTATATCTCCAACTTTTTTATGGTGGGCTTTTCATGGCTTAGAACTATAACATTTTTTTAAGGATCATTCTAAAAGTTTTAGCACCTCATTAAGAGAGGAAAAATTTCTATTCAATCTTTTGAATTTTATTTTTTTATGTTTGACAAGAAAAATAAGTTAATAGAATATGATATTGATCATGAAATATTAATAAATGGAATGAGCTTTGATGGGAGATCTAGAATTATATACACTTGTGGTGAAAAATTTCTTATAGAGTCACCTTTCAAAATCTATGGGAGAAATGGAAGAGGACAAGACTATAAAAATTCATCTTTTTTAAGATGTCGTCATCTCTGAGATGTACTTGACCGGGTGATGAGTAAAATCATCAAGAAAAGAGTATCTCGAAGATAGAAGTCACTCTTCAATGGACCTAATCACCTCAATAAGAACTACTAAGGATGATGCATATGTAGAGATTCTTCCCTACTTTACATGGAAAAGTAAACCAGGTTTTTTTAAAGCTGGGTTTGTTAGTTCCCTATAGGGGCATGCCCCATAGTTAATTACATTCTAAGGGGATGATCCCTTAGAAAAACTCTCAATTAAAGTAAATGATTGTTGTCTTTGAAGATTTCAATAGGAAAGGACTATCAATCGATTGGTTTATGTTTGAAGATCAAAATGGGATTGATCAAAGAGGGAGTCATTATGAAGCCAAGATGGAAGATTGATAGGAAATGCCCACAATGCTAGAAACTTAGCATCTCACTATCTATAGTTGGCTTTACATTTTAGAAATTGATTTAGTTTATTTGAGTTGCATTTTTTATTTAGAATTTTAGGACTTAAGATTCCTTAACACAAGATTAAGAAAATGCCTAAGAGGTGAGAAATTATGCATATGGCTCGTAAAGGGTAGAAGCAATCTTAGAACCTAAATCTATGGAGCTTCAGTGAGGGCAGGAAGCACAACCTAAATTTAAGGTAAAAATGGGTATTTTGTTTGTCTCCACAAGAGAGGACAAACTACGACCGGACTTACAATATACTGGTGGTAGCTAACTCCTCCTACAATTTTAAATACATGTAGGCAAGTCTTTATGCTTATGTAAGAGGGCTAGGTAGTTATTTATTAGAAAGAGACTGAGCCCTTAAAATCACTCCCTAAAGAGACTAGATCATGTAAAGGGACATGCTTCAAATGACCTAAATCTAATGTATTTCAAATTTCATTTTATTTTCATTTTGGACAATTATTTTTTACTCACTAATAGGATTTTTTATATGCATGAGAAAGAATGTTATTGGCAAAAAATGTGAGAATGGAGGAGGTGAGTTTCCACCATGGCTCTCAAGTCAATCCAAAGTTCTCTAGCAAAGATGAAAGCCCTCCAATCAAGAGTGAAATAAGATACATTTGTGCATGATACCATAAAGAAATGCTCATCTAGCTAAGGGGTTGATAATTCTTTTATCTTGATTTTAAACCTAAGCTTTAGGTGAGGTTATGAGTTATTTAATTTCAATTTGAGTTGTTAAGTTGGGTAAAGATTTATTTTTCCTAAAGAGCCTAATCCTCATCCAGGTCATACATAAAGCAAGGAAGAAACTAGGAAAAGTATGTCACTTAATGCAAGGAGTCTTGGCCAATCGAAATCTACAATTTGTTGATTGCTTGGAGAGATAATGAACCACTATAGTTACTAGCATCTCACTTTTCTCCCCTATCGAATCGCTCTTCTAGATTTAAACTGGGTATTGTTGGTTCTTTTCTTATGGGACAGATGGGATGATGATGATGATCAGGCTAGGCCATGGAATGTTTGGTTTCAAAGAATACTTCCTACTATTAAGGCTCTTTGGAAGACCCCCACTGCAACTGAGGTTCAGGACCTCCTCTATCTCACCCCATGGATGGCAGAGTCGCTAACCATAGGTTTGCCTTATCATTTGATATGTAAAAGTATATAAAGATGATCCACCCCTTTTGGCATTAGCTGGGTGGTGTTGGCCTCTAAATCTAAAATTTGTCGAATAATATTTGTGATGTCTCATCGCTCTTTTTTGATATTCCTATTTTGTCTTTACATTTGTTTTATCTTCCTTTTTTTTGTTGTCCCTCAAGAACCCTCACATGTAACTTCTTTCTACCTCTCTTTGGAATGATATCGGGCTAAGCCCTTAATTTTTTCCAAAAAAAAAGTACCAACTGTCATTATCAGTACAAATGTGTTGCCACCGACAAGCAAATCATGATTAAACACTCCAATATTCTTTCTAAAGATAGCCTCAACAATTACTCTTGACCTCGGATCACCTAAACCTCTCCATTTTCTCTATCGAGAAAGCTTCTCCTCCATGAAGCTCCCTAAAATCCTCAACTTCTTTTGGCATTGAGTGTGGCTCGAGGCTATAGCCATGGAATGAACTCTAGAAGAGTGTGAGCGCTACCCCTCGATAGTGAGAGAGAAAGTGTTACATCCATGAAAGATATGGTAGAGTTCATCCAAACTGATCTGGGCAGCAAGGATGTGTAATCTATTGAGATTGATGTGACAAGTACTGGTAACTAGTTGTCACTTTCTGCCAGTGAATGAAATTGAATGTGAAGCCAGTGAATGTAGGCTTCAAGATATAGGCTTCAAGAAATTAAATGTAAAGCCAGTGAATGATCCCATTTGTCACTTTCTGCCTCAAGGCCACCTTATCTTCATTGGTCTATCAAAGAAGGATATTCCTACCTTCTAAGAGTTAGCTTCCATAATTAGTGTTCGTTTATATATTATATATTATCTTGCCTCCATTAATTTTACTAAATTATGTGAGTAATCTTAATGTTGATGTGAATTGTATAATTTGTTATGCATGCATGCTCTCTATGAATCATATGTCAACTTGTATTCTATGCCTTGTTGAGTCAGTTTATCTTGAATGATAAAAAAGCATGAATTTATCAATCATCACTTAACTAAAATAATGGAGGAACCAAAAGCATGAAAATAAATTTAATAATGCTTATTTTCTTCATACAAATGCATCCTATATCTCCTGCTAGTTTATGGTGGGCTTTTCATGACTAAGAACTATAATATTTTTTGAAGGATCATTCTAAAAGTTCGATCACCTCATTAAGAGGGAAAAATTTCTATTCAATCTTTTGGATTTTATATTGTTATGTTTGACAAGAGAAATAAGTTAAAAGAACATGATATTGATCATGGAATATTAATAAATGGAACGAGCTTTGATTGGAGATCTAGAATTATATACGCTAATAAAAATTAATTTTGATTTTAAATTGTATGAATCCTTTTAAAATTATCCCAAATGTTATGATCAATTTTATTTTTGAAAATAAAAGAATAAAAATATAACAATCATTTCTTAAATATATTTTTATATATATGATGGGCAAAAGACCCCTTAGTGAGAACCTAAGTCATAGCTTCAATTTATGCTGAACTAAAGTGTTTAAGGTATTGTTTAGTCTCATGTACTTCTCATCAGAAGGGCAAAAAAATTTTCAAAAAAAATATTTAGAGATCATTAATGCATCCCAAATATTTACGTTACTTCTAAGCATAATAATAAAGAGAGAAAAAAAAATCTTATTGTAGATCATGAATTTAAAAAATCAAAAGCAAAGGTATAATTCTCAAACACTTTAGAGATCATTAATGCATCCCAAATATTTACTTTAAATCAAATATGAAAAATAATATTTTGAATTTGGGCCAATTATTAGAGACAAAATATGATATTAACTTAACTAAAAGAAAAATCAATTTTTAAGATATAGAAAAAATTTTGATTATTAAGGTACCTATTTAAAAATAAAATATTTTTCTTAAATTTGTAAAGTTATGTAACAAAGTGTACAAAGACTTGATATAGTGATTGATCATGGATATGACATTTATCATATAAATGCCGCGGTTTGATAGCCTTTGAACTTTTAATTAATAGAATGAGATGTTAGAAGCTTACCTTACATCATCCAAGCAATCAATTATGTGAAGGATGTTTACTTGAAAAGCAATTTCAAAAAGTTTTCCATAGAAGTCCAAATTAGAGTTATAATGTCACTTGAGTAGATGCAAATTATTTGTGAGTCTATTAGACTAATATATTTTAAAAAACTAAAAAAATAAAAATATAATCAACATAGCTCAAAGCATACTCAAAAGTGAGATGATGTCAAAATAGTTTTATGCTAAAGTGACGTGTATAATCTACTTAACAAAAGATAGAAGTGAGAATAATAATAAGATCCCATTACATAATCTCAATAAGAATATATGAAAGCTCAACTTTAATAATACCTTCAAGTGATGGATCAAATGAGAATACTAATCAACAATCAAGGTGACATTCTACTTTTGTCTCTTTAATGAAAGTAAGAAGTGAGTAAATACTATGGATGAAGAAATCAAACAAACACAAAGAATAATGCATATGATCATATTACACTTCCTCAAGCAAAGAAGATTGATGCTAAATTGGTATACAAAGTGAAAAACAATACTAAAACATATATGAAGAGATATAAAATAAGATTAATGACTAAAGGATAGATTCAAAATATGGAATTAACTATGAAGAAATATATGCACATATATACTAATATTAAAACTATTGACTAATCATTTTTAGAAGCTTGGTATAAATGAAAATATATCACATGAATGTGAAATCTACTTTTATAAATGGAGTTCTTGAAACAATTTATATATTAAATAACCTTCGGGAAGTGAAATGATAAGAAGAGAAAGAATTGAGGTTAAAGAAGCCTTGTATGACATAAAGAAAGAACCAATAGCTTAAAACACTCAAATCAACAAAAACTTTTAATAAAGAATTTTATTGAATGTCCATATGAATATGCACACTATATTGAGGTTTAAAATGAAGATAGTTTGATTGTGTGTTTATATAAGATGATTATTGTATAGGTTAAAGTAAGCATCTTTAAGGAGTTCAAGAAAGAAATGGCCAAAATTTGAGAAATGAAAAATATTAAGCTCGTATCTTGTTGCATTGAAGTAAATGTGAAGCAAGAACATAAAGACATCCTCGTCACTTAAGAAGGCTATGCTAAAGAAGTTCTCAAGTTAGTCAAAAGGTATCACTTTTATTCTCATTGAAATAATAATATGAAATCAAATTGTCAATGATGATGAATGAGAAAAAAAAGATCCAAGTTTATATAAAAGTCTTATTAAAAGTGTGCATAACTTATATACGATCATATTATATATATAATTTAATTGGCTTTTGCAAGTAAATTTGTTTTTTCTTTACTTGTTTTATGATTAGTGAGCTTTCCAAAGTACAAAATCAAGAGCACTCACAAAACTTCTTGTTTTAACCTAATTCTCTTAATATCTTCTAAATTTCTTCTCAATATAAACATCCTTATGAAGCTCATAATCATAATTGTAATGATGATATCATGAGGCTCATCAATCAATACAAAGATATAAGAATTACTAATATCATACATGATGTAAACAAATGTCTCAGTAACTACATTACAATAAATTTCTTTTTGAACAATTGGTAAAGTCAACTTCAACTTTGCACTAAAATTTGCAAAGGTATCTCTCTTGACTTCATAATTATAATTAGCAAGAAAATTAAGTAACACCATGCAATTTCCTTGATTATATGATTTAAATGACTTCTCATGACCATGGAATGACAATCCTGATGTAAAAAGAATTAAATGCAATCAATAGAAGTAGTCAATATGATCCAATATTCTTTTTTATTCACCTCATCTTTACTCAAACCTAAGGACACTCTATTCTTGAGTCTTTACTAAACCCTCACATTTTCTTCTAGCTTTATTGTGATCAATATTATGCCTTTTCCATATGTACTAGAATTTTTTTTTCTCTTCTAATTTTGACCCTTCTAACAATAAATTTAGACCAGCTTAACTTCCTATAGCTCCCTCTTAAAACTTAGAAATGTAGTAATAAAGTCAAAATATAATGTTCTTTTAGGCGTGTGCACCAACCATTTAGACATATTTAAACCAATTTGAGTTAAACTTCCTTGCAACATTGTTAATCATTGTTTGGAAGAAAGAATAATTTTTTGGCTAATTTGATCCTCTAATCAAATATGCTCATCGAACCCTATCCTTTAGTTAACATTATTGGTCTAAATCAAAGGTCAAACTTCAGCTCTATAAATAGTTTATCAATATCATTCTCAATAAGTTATTTCTTCTTTAAATAGTGATCTATTTTTTAAAACCAATTTGTCTATGTCAAACCTAAATCACAAATTTATACATACATTATATTAATAAAAGATACAATACATTAGATCACTTTAATCTATGCTATTTATGAATTTTGCAGTTATACCAATATTTTTTGGCAATCTCCAATTATCTATTACCAAAATAAATCTAGGATTTTTATGAAGTAGTCATTCTAATACAATGTTAAAAATTACTAATTAAATTTTTTACCAACTTCAAAATCTTAATATTTAGAAAAGTAGTACTAAATAATTCCATTAACTAATTTAAATTACCCTTTAATCCTTATAAATAAAATATGAAACTAAAAAAATTTAAGGTGCTAAAATAAAAAATGAAACCAGATGCTAAAGGAAAACCAAACAAAGTTAGTTTATACAACTAAAATAAATAAAAATTATGAAATTAAAATAAATGCAAATAATGACTCTTTTAATGGACATCAAACTTCAAGTATTTTAATCTAGAAGAGAAAATGAGAAAAAAAGAAACATGGTTATAAAGTTAAGAGGCTATGGCACCAAATGGGGAGAGGGGTTGGGTGAATTGGGTAAAAAAATTATCAAATTAAAACTTAGTTTTAAAACTTTGTAGAAATGTTAGTTACAAAATATATATGATTATTTATAATAAAGATTACACAACAAAGTTCTTTATAACTAAGTGGAATTACATGAGTCCTTCATCTCCAAATTTGTGTTATGTGTCAAATTCTCATTTAATTCAAGTATACTAAGGTCATTTTTTATACATCTTAACCAAGTCTTTAAGTCTACCTATACCTTTCTTAACATAAAGGAAAATCTAATGCATCTACTCTCAATTCATATGGTGATGCTTTATGTAAAAAATGACTCTCTAATCTTTAGAGCTACTCAATTTTTAAGAACATACTCATTTAGATTTTATCTCTAAGAGTAAAAGCCACTCATCCACATCCTCATCTATGATGGTTAACTTAGTCTTGTGCTTCTTTTTTTATTGGCCAACATTCTCATTCAGTCTTACC
The DNA here is from genome assembly GCA_021442155.1 of Cymbidium sinense. Classification (NCBI taxonomy): domain Eukaryota; kingdom Viridiplantae; phylum Streptophyta; class Magnoliopsida; order Asparagales; family Orchidaceae; genus Cymbidium; species Cymbidium sinense. Next base: position 30,426,621 of record CM038224.1, read on the forward strand.
ACCATCTTATAGAATTTTTCCTTAAGTTAAAATTGGAACTTTTCTATCACATACAATGCATTCCTCCACTTCAAATCCAACTTGAATTCTACTAATAACATTCATCAATTTCACCATCATTTTGAACAATAGAGCCTAAATATCTATCGCTCACTCTTATTAATGGCTTGTTTGTCCAAGAACTTCTACAACAACAACCAAATTAAATGCAAAAAAATAAATAGAAAAAGAGGCACAAGGATTTTCAGTTTACCAAACTCAAAACCATCTACATCCATACCAATCACCCAAATGAATTCACTAATCAATGAGATTACAACCAATCTTCTTTTCTACACAAAGTACAACTCAACATGTATTTTCCTACATGAACAAAAACTTAACACCTTATTTTTCTCCAGGATAAATTTAATACAATAGAGAACATGAGAATAAAAAAAAAGATACAAAGTATCTAACTTAATTTAAAAATATTTTGCACAAAAAATCCAACTAACACAATTAAGACAAATAGAAAAGGTGATTAAATTTCTTATTTAATTAAACTTAAAATAATAGTCTGGACTTTATATAAAATAATTAAAGTAAACTAGTCTTAAAAGAAATTATTTTACTTTAAAAGAAATGAAGACTTGAAATAAAAGAACTTAAAGATCTATATGAAATCGAACAAACAATTTGCATAAAAGTGTAATTCAATTATATTATGCAATAAATTTTTTCAAACAAACAATCTAAGATTAACTTCTTATTTGTGAAATCAATTTAATAAAATCAAAAGAAAATCTTTCAAATCTTGTGAGAAGAATGAAAACAGATCAAGTGAATATTTTGACAATAAAGCACATAAAACTTTTTTTCATTCAAACAAAACTAATGAACTTAAATATTTAAGAGAATAAATGAAAGCACTTTCTTACTCAAGTCCTTTGTGTGTATGCAAAGATATCTGAATTGAAAGTTTCTTAAATGATGAATTTAAAAAGGAATTTAAAAAATCTTTAGTAATGTTAAAGCAAATCCTTTTTACTTGACACAACATGAATGTCAAATATTTTGTATAAGAATTTTATGAAAGACAATAAATATGAGAAGTTTTAAAGAGATTATTTCAAATCAATCAAACCAAAAGGAATCACTTGAAGATGAATAAAAAGAGACTATAGAAAAATATTAACCATAAAGCACATAAATCTTTTTTTAAAACCAAACCAATAATCAATGATTCTGATTGAAATAAAATAAATACTAATCAATTTTGTATGTAAGCAATGAAATCAATTGGCGTGATGTACTTTCAAGGAATAAGGATTGAAAGAGTTGAGGAAGGTCTCACCAATGTAATTGAAAGGAAGAGATGAGCTCACTTTAACTCAAGAAATTCACTAGCATAATTGCACAAGGTGCATACAATCAGATGGGATTAAGTCATGAAATCCACTCTTTAAATAGACTTTAAGCCAAGAAAATTTTGGCCAAGGCAAGAGAGAAAGAGAGGGAAAATGAGACAAAAAAACTAATAAGAAAAGTATTTGATTTCAAACAAATGAACACACGCAAACTAAATTTAAATATGGATATTTGAACTTTCAAGAAAGAGAGAGAGAGAGAGAGAGAGAGAGAGAGAGAGAGAGAGAGAGAGAGAGAGGGAAGAGGAGAGAAAAAATTTCAATTAAATAAAATCAAGAGAATAAATCAAGATTTTTATCCAAGCATGAATAAAGAGAGGAATATTATTTTTAAAGAAATTCAAGTAATTAATGCATTATTATAATTTGAATCAACTCAATTAATTAAAGTGTATGATCAAGCTAAAGAGAGGCAAAAATGCACTTAGCATAAATAACTCAAATCAAATAAGCTAAGTAATCAAACAATGATTCAAAAATTTTGAATTTGAATCAATCACATGTAGGAACGACCAAAAAAAAATTCCAAGGGGAATCAATCAATAATTACATTAACTAAGATTGCTTGGAAGAATTAAGGCAAGTTACAAGAAATTAAATAATAAAATAAATTAAGAAAAATCAACATTGGTTTTTTGACATAGTTTTCAAACATTGATTCAATCTCCATTCAATGTATTTGATCAAGAATCAATTATGGGAGATTAATTTAAAAAATATTTGAATTAATTATAAAAAATCAATTTACTCTAAATAAAATAAAAAAGGTCTAGCCATATATTTCCATAAAGGATAAAATTAAAATAGGAAAGTGAATAAATACTCATTTGAAATCAATTTTGAATTAACTTAAAATAATTCAATTAAACACCACTAAAATAAATCATGCTAGGGTCGATCAAATCTTTTCATAGATGGTTAAAATTAATTTTCATTGATATGACAATGAATCTTCAATTAAATTCAAAAATTTTAATAAATGGATTTTAAAATTTTAAAAATGAGGGAATTATTATGGATTTAATTTTAATTCTCACATAATTTAGTAATAAACATTCAATGGAAAATTCGGCCAAAATATTATTGGGATGATAAGGGTGATAGGAGAGAAAATAGAATAATAGGAGAGAGAAAAGGATAATTAGAATAATTCTAGAATAATTTTATTCTCATGCTAGAAATAAATAAATGGGTTAATAATGTAGTTAAGTATGGAAATGATTTAAAGTATGAAACAAATTCATCTTACTTGAAAGTACAACAAATGATACTTAAACTTATGCACTTAATTCATGTTATCCAAAATGGATAAATCAAGGATTAATGTAATTTTGATATGTAGAACAAAAATGAAGGAATTTAAATAAATTATTTTGAAATGATTAAATCATTAATTTTATTTTATTGAGCTCTTTTGGCCTTAGAATTGTAAGTCCTAGAAAATTTTCAACCAGTTCAAGTCCAATAGCTTTAGCTTTCCAAATTTAACTGAAAAATTTGTGTTTAAAGAAATTCCTACATCACTTGAATTAAACCAATTAGTAGCTTCAAGATTATATATTTATCATCAATATAAATCTAAATTAAGAATGACATTCAAAATGATTAATGTGAATAATTTATCCAGTGAAGAAATAATTAGTAAATTGTAAATTTTAAATTTTGTGTATTATATATGTAAATACATAATAATTAGATGTTATATATATATATATATATATATATATATATATATATATATATATATATATATATATATATATATGATATAATAACTTGTTGGGATTTAGACCCACAGAGGAAGGGCAAATTGTTATGTTTATAAGACAATGAAAGTCCTCACTTCATGAGTTAGCTTTTATGGTTAAGAAGGGCCCAAGCCTCAACAATTGGTGTTAGAACCCAAAGTTGCCCTCCCATGTGGAGGCATGAGACAGGCTGAACAAGGGACCTTTGACTTGAGATGAACATAGATGTCACCAAGTACATGTCCTAAAAATCATGTTCAAGGTGGAGTATGAATAGTTTCCCACATCGATTTGGTAGGTGTCTGGATAAGATTAGTTCAAGATGCATCTCTGGGCTTTTGGCTTGGATGAATGGGTTACATGGTCTAATGTGTGAAAGAAAAGATTGTTAGGATTTAGTCCCTCATCGGTAGTGGAAGGGACAATTATTATGTTCATAAGACAAGAGAAAATTCCACCTCATCAGCTAAATTTTCAGGTTGAGAGACCAAACCTTAACAAATATCCCCAAAGCTTTATGTCTAAGTAAAATATTGATAATACTAACTCGAATTCGTTCAATATCATATGCTAAGGAGCTATTTGGTCAGCTGAGTTTGGAGTGTAACATAAAGTGAATCCCTGCATTTTGAAATTTATGTTATTTGATCCATCGCATTTAAAGTACATTGTATTTTTGCATTTGAAATACTCTAGTTCAAATCTTATGTATTTAGAATTCACTAGATTTAGTGAATTTCAAATGCATGGTTGGGTTTAAAGAGACCACAAGCCATCAATTGTCTCCTCACTAGCCCAAACAATCATTGTTGCCTCAATGATGATGTAGCCAATGACATTGGTCATGACCACCACCATTTTCATTCATTTCTTCCACCAATATTGATACCACCTACCTCAACCCTAATCAATCACGTGCCACTACCATTGTTATGCATTTGCTCACCATAATTGATCATCCCCATCCACCACAACCATTGTTGTCTATTGTCCACCAAATGCCACCACTACCAACCACCCATGGCCATCATCGTTGATAGTTGGACACTATTGCCACCACCAACAAACTTATTTCACTTTGCATTATCGTAATTTAACCAAATAAAAAAGTAAACTCTTGCATCAATATAGAGTTTTCAACCATGCAATAAAAAATATTCCAATATATTACTTTTATTTTATTCATTTTATACTATATTTCAAAATCAAGTTGGTCAAATAGCCCCAAATCATGTTTTGAAGAATTTCAAATGATAATTAGGGAGGTAAAAAATCTTTGAATTTCCACATGGAAAACTTTCATGCGGATATAAATGTAAATGAAATATTATTTTTAAATTCACAAAAAAAAATTGAATTTGTTTAAATTTGAAAGAGCCCTAACACTTTACATTAATTATACATGCTTTTCCAATGATAATTGAATCCACAATGACATTGTTCTTAAAAGAAAGCCTCAAACTAGGCACAAAGATGACTCTTGACCTCACCAAAGTTACCTCAACCTAGCCTTTGCTCTATTAGAAATCCAAAGTTGCCCTACTCCACCAAACTCCCCAAAATTATTATCCTCTTCAGCATCAAGCTTCCATTGAAGAAGACTATAGCTTCCCAATGAACACTAGCATAGTGTGAGAAGTATTTTGATGGCTAAAGAAAGCATTATGTGACATCTACAAAATCCATGGTGGAGTTCATGGAGGCCAAACTATACGATAGAGATGTGTGTGTTATTTATAGTACTATTACAAATATGATAGAAACTAAACTTGATTTTATCCCATTGGATTAATTAAGCTTTAATTGACTCATATTCTAGAATAATATATAAAAAAATTAGATACATATTTTGGAGTACTAATTAAGATAATCTAGAATATCATTTTATAGTGATCCTTATAAAAGCTTAGAAACATATTTTTGATTGATCCTAAAAAAATTCTGGAATAATAATTAATGGCTTTTATAATCAAAGGTAGAGACTTCTAGGGAAGTAATCGTAACTTTTCGATTAAAATGTATTGTCATAATCCTATATAAGGGCAACTAATATAAATAATGATGATATTTTTGAATTTGTACCAAAATAAGTGATAAAAAAAAAGTTGCCCCTTCCTTTAAATTCCTCTCATCTCTTTAACATTTTTTTAATTTTAGAAGCTTTTATGTTCCAACAATGTGGTATTAGTTCCCAAAGGATTCATGTTAGAGAGATGACAAATAGCTGCATAATTTTTTTTTTTCAAGTTCCCATGCTCAAGGTGCAATTATGATAGTTGTAGTATCAAGATGAAAACACTTAGCGCAAATGATGTTTTAGAGGTTGTGAAGAAATGCTATAGTAAGCCAAGTTATGAGTCAACTCCATCTCAACACAAAGGGATAGTTTAAGAAATTTTAGAAAAAGATATATTAAGGCATATTTTCTCATTTATTAAGCTTTGGAAGATGATAATTTAGAGAAGATCTCAAAAGCCACTTCTACCAAACAAGAATGAGAGAAACTCCATGTCTCGTATAAATAGAAGAAATGGTTAAAAAGATATGACATATAAACATAATAAGTTAATTTGATGCTTTACATATAGAAGTCAAATTGATCTCTTATTACTTTTCTAGAGTAATTATCATTTCAGATAAACTAAGGATAAATGGTGAGAAAGCATATGTGATTATCATTGAAAAGTATTCCTCATCTTTAGAATTAAGAGTTATTGGTATCACAACAATTATTGAAGAGATCAAAGATCTAGGACAAAAGAGCAACACTTGGATTTATTATAAGCTTATGAAGGAAAAAAAGATGAATAAAGAGATTATCCAATAACTCCTCAAAATGGATCTTCAATCACATAAGAAGAGCAAAAGCTTCAACAATAAAAGGAACATGAAGTCGGGGACAAGAATAAAGTCATTCTAATGAGCAAGGATCATATTCTAATAACAATCGAAACCATCGAGGAGGATAAAGCTCAATAAGAGAATATAAAAAAAACATTCAAAATCAAAGAATGAAAATTTTCAAGTTATTATAGTAACATATTTAAAAATTATTGTAAAGAAAGTAGAGTACTAAAATATAAACTACATGAAAGAGTCAACTATATAGATGATGGAAGAGAAGAGGAAAGCACTCTGATGATGCTAGCTTATAAGGATAATAAAACACCTAAAGATGAAATATGATTTTTAAATACTAGTGTGAGCATCCATATATGTTAAAAAGAAGCATATTTCTAAAGTTTGATAAATTGATTTAGTGATCATATATCTTTCAGAGATGAATCAAAGATAAAGACAGATAATAATAATTTTTATTCGCTTGAAGAATGAGAAGAATCAATTTATTTTCAATGTTTATTTTGTGTAAAATATAAAGCATAATATATTGTGTTTAAAAAATTATTTAGAGTTTTCAAGAAGTTTAAAGCTATTGTAGAAAAAGATTGATGATTCAAAATCAAAGTAATATTAAGAAGGAAAATTCAATTCAAAAGAATTTGAAGATTTTTATAAAGAAGATGGAATACATGAACCTAAAATAGTTTCTAAATCATCTAAATAAATAAAACGTAGTAGGAATAAAGAATAAAATAATCTCAACACGGTGAGAAGCATGCTTGCAAAAAATTGCTAGAATAGTTTTAGACAAAAGCAACTATATCAAAAACCAACAAAAGAGCTACATCACAAATCCTATGTGAATTTTCAATATCTTTTAAGGAACCAATTATGCACTCTAAACTCCTCTCTTATAGATTTTTTTAGTAAAAATTTATGTTTAGATGAGGCATCTAATCACTTCAATTATGATAAAATAGTTGTCGTAATAAAGCATAAGCTCTTTTGGCCTAACTTTAAGAATCACAAACTACCTTCCCCTTTCCCACTAAACATAATGACATCCATATCTTTTTTCTCATTTTACTTATTTATAGTCCTTTGGATTCCCCTCTTCCTTAAGCTATTTGACCTTAAAACTTTTCTAAAGCCCTTACGTGAAATCTTTGAATGATTTTGAAACTTACATTAGTTAGGCTCTCTTCCACCTACAACCTATTCTCATGATATGTAAATTGAAACTTTTCATTCTACATCAAAAAGTGATCCAAATTCCTACCACATTTTGAATGCAAAACAAAAAAGATTTAGCTATTTTCATACAAAATGAAATCTCTCCAACATCAAATTTTCTTATAATCTTCACAAAATACCTGCAAACTAAATTTCATAGAAGATATAATGTATATTTCTTAAATAAAACATAAGATATATTATCATTAAATAGAATTCGTACAAAAAGATTTCCAAATGTTTCAATACCTAAAACTTTTTTTGAGTTGATGAGCAATTTACTACCTCTAATCCCAACAAGTAATTCAACTAAATATCGTGAGTTTAACAGTGGAATTGTCTGGAGTCGCATCATTGAACAGAAAACCCAGCTACAGAAGAATAATTTTGAACCAGTAGATAAAAAATGGTCCAATAGAAAAAATAGATGGGAAGTTACTAAAATCATTAAAATATTACTTGAATAATTAGCCCATAAATTCGAGCACAACACAAATAGCTAAACATCTAAAAAGATCAAATTAAAATCTAACCCCAAATGAATAAAATGGTGCTCAAATGATTTTATTGAACAAACTCAAAACTTTGTAGAATGATCAATCCCATCAAATAATCAAACAAGAGCTTAAATATGCCTAAATCAATCCACTATAAATCCAAGTAACCAGGCTCAAGCCAAACAGAGCCAACTTCACCCAATCAAAGCCAAATCAAACACCATAATTAGAGTATGGTTTAGGGTTTAGGGTTTAGGGTTTAGGATTTCAATTAATATCAAATTATAAATTTTGATTAAAGTTTTCATCAACTAAGTATATCTACAGCGAAAACTTTGAAAATAAAATCAACATAGAAGAGTAATATATTACTTGATCTCTACTTATTGAAGACATTTTATTTGAGTTAAAAGTTAAAATGATAATCATCATATAATTCATTTACTATTGGATCAATCTAATACAAGTAAGATATATAATTGCAAAAAAATTTCAGCATAAAAAATATTTAGACATCTCTTTTAATGAATGGACATAAGAAGTGTATGAGTTAGGACAATTAAACTCTAAATTTTGAATTATTTTTTGTATTTTAAATATGATGATTACATGCATGTATCTACATATAAGACCAATAAAAGTAATATGGGATAGACTTTTCCTCACATATAAGAAAATTAATTTGGTAATCTTACATTAATACATGATTATAAATTGTTTTTATCCAACCAAATGAATCAATTTCTAACATACTATACTAAAATCATTACAAACAACACTCACTTGGCAAAGAGTACACAAATATAAATGACATTAATAAATCGATGCATGACTAATTTTTAAAATTCACTAGTGAAAATGATGACTCAACGGGTGAGTTAATAAAGTTAGCATCATTTTCTTCAAGCACATCTCTTATAAAAAAGTAATATAGGAAATATTTACATGTTGCATCTTCTTCCTCTAAGGACTTAGAAAGCATAAAAATATTAGCTAATGAACACAATTGTAGAGTGCACACAATCAAAGAGAAATACATTTAGAGTTTAAAGAAGCCATAAATAAGTGTGTCAAGAAGCCATCATTAAGTGTGCCCGAATGCTTTTTAAGAATATGTTGATTGAACAGTTTAGGAGAAGATTTGAGGGCTTATGCCTTAGAAATTTAGGGTGATTTGGTCTAGTTGGTTAAGGTAGAAAGAACTAACCAAGGTCAAGGTTCAAAAATGATTTCAATAGTTGAGAAACTCAAAAAGAAACAATAGGAAGCTATTAGTATAAACTTAAAGTACAATTAGTGTGAGTGGAAAAATGCATGCTAGCTAAGGTCATATGAAGAAGCATATGTAGGCAATTGGCACTATATGGTTCGGATAGAAGCAAGCATAGAGATCATAAGGAAAGTGCAAGTAACATGTATCATGCAATTCATGGGTTATAATAAATGGGATTGATCATATGTGTGTGTGAAGAGGATAATGGCCTTTATGTATGTAAATTAGAGGAGTGATGGACTCATCTTAAGAGAAATCAGATTATGATCGGTACTACCTCTTCACATTAATTAAAAGATAGTACTAAGTCCTTAATGTAGTTTTAGACTTTTTGTACTACCTTTCAAATTAATGAAATTTTAGTTTTGCTAAAAAATTTTAGCTTTGCTATTTATAGTTGTTCATAACCATCTCCTCCAATAAATCATAAACTTATTCTTGAGTTTTTGATCAATGTCCTTGTTTTCCTAGCCAACCGATTGTACAAAGTTTGATTTGTATTCATTTTGGAAGGTCATGATGAGTGCATCTCCTTAAAGGGTCTTTGAACTTATCCCGATCATCATAAAGAGTATCTACTTCCATCTATATAAATTTAGAGATTTTAATCCTCATCAATTTTGTCTTCATTTTCAAAATGCACTTATATCATAGCTTCTTCATCAAATCATCCCAACCTATAATACAATTCTTGGTCAAAGAGTTCAGCCAATTTTTGACTTCCCTTAGAGACAAAGAGAACAACCCCAGTTTGATTATCCATCTAAAATTTCATTATATTTGATAGTATAACAAAATTTAATGAAAATTGTGATATCATTGTTTGGTTCTTTAGTTGTTACACCCTAATATTAGGAACTAAGCCTTGACTATAGCCTAAGAAATTCAATACACTATAGGCAATGGACTGTCATGTAACACTTTAGTCACCATTGTGATTTCTCCTTAATCTTCTAGGTTGGCCATTTTACCAATTTAGTCAAATCAACTTACATCTTCTTCCAAAGTCTTTTTATGAGAGTATGCACAATTTTATTTTGATCAGTGAGAAATAGTGACTTAAAACTATAATAGTCCACAATCTAATTATCTCTTTTAGATAGATTCAATATAAGAAAAATTATCTAAAGTACTTTGAATCTCAATATGGATAACATAAGGCATCATTGAAGTTATGTTTAAGAACTCATCACCATAGTATTTTATTTATGATGAGTTTATCCTCCACTTCTTGATTTTGAATAGACCTCCTAAACAATTCATAGATTGTGTCAATCAATAGGCAAAAAAACTCAACGACATATAGTATAAAAAAGCTTTAACTTTTATTAAATCAAAATCAACACAAAAATAGCATTTTTGCATCCCTATAAGGAGAGTTTAGTTCATGAAAAATATAAAAGATCATCATTAAACACTTCTAAATGAATATTAATAAAATAAAAGAAACAGGAGGGAAGAAAGAAAACATGGAGATAAAGCACTAAGAAAGTTTTCTTCATCGCCTTTGGCTCTCTTCCTTTGAAATTTCTCCTAATAAATTCCCCTAAGAGCTTGAAGCATCCTCTACAATTTCTCACTTGGGTCCCTTTAAAAGCTTGAGAAAAAGAGCTAAAAGGTGGTAAAAAAGATAATTTTATCCATAGATTTGTTTAAATAAGGATGCATTAGCTCCTCCTAAATAAGGAAGAAATTCTTGAGAAATTAAGGCATATAATAGCAATTGTCAGGCCTGCACCTAGGTGTAGAACTCTCTATGTGTGCATTTCTATCTTATGGGCAAGGCATCTAGGCATTAGAATTTGGAGTCTAAAGATCGAACTCTCTATATGTGTGCTAATGCTAGCATTATGCTGCAAGTAAGTACCTAGCTTGGTGATGGCTCCTAGGCACTAGCTTGGGTGTCTAAGCACTAGGCTTAGTTCCAAACACCAATTCAACCTCAAATTGTGTTTTTTCTACTCTAGATGATTCTCCAAATTATTTTACAAATTAATTGCTGAATTTCACCACCATGATATATCTACCTGATTTAAAATTTAAATTATTGGTACAATTAAATTCTCAATTTTATGTAAAAATATTTGTTTGATACATAAATCTAAGATGAAAAAAATGTGTAGCTTTCACACTTATATATTTTTAGTCTCCTCTAATAAAATATTGTAAGAATTAGATTCTTGTGGGATAGTCTTATGGATGAATACACATCTAAAAGTTCCACCAATTTTATTTTTGAACTAAACATCATTTGATTCTTATGAGGGTCTATAAACACCTGAAAATAGTCTTACATAGAATAGAATTGGTTCTCTTTGTTTCAGTTTTCATTTGGTAATATGAGTATTTTTATCTAAGTTAAAAAAATATGAAGCATATTTTTATTTTTATTGGCATAATGATCCTAAATATTATGCATAATTTTTACCTATAGTTTGTAAGATAATAACTTAAATAATTATAAATTTTATTTAACATAAAAAAGGTTTGAATTTATAAATGATCAAAATTCTCTTACGAAAAAAAAATCACCTGTGTTCTTATTAATAAATTTTAATTTAAAAATGAATATAGGAACCTTATTTTTCTCGATCTATAAAGCCATAGCATTCTATATAAATCCACAGTAGAACTATTAACTCATTGAAAACCTTCGGTTATGAGATTTGGGTCATATGAGATCATTATAGATCATCTTGTGCTAGATTAAGTTTAAATATTATTTAGGATAATCCAATAGAAAATTAAACTCAAGTTAACTATGATTAACTTATGTTGAAATTTAGTTTGAAAGTATTGCACCCTTAGTTGGTCAAATGTGTTAACATTGATTGACATCTGATTAGCTAGATGAGATTGAAATTTTCAAATAAATGTCCTTTTTGTCATTCTTAAAAATTACAGGCTGTGTAACAAAGAGAGAATTTAATCTACAATTTTCTTTCTCTTTCTCCCTTATAACTTTTTATACTTTATATTATCTCATTTTTTGGTTCATGAGCTACTGTGATACAAATCCAAAAGGAGGAGAGCATCAATTTCAAGCCAGATTTTTTTAAAGCCTTTCTGAATGCATAGTAATATCCCATAATGCAGGCCGTAAAGTTTAGCAAAAAGAATATAACAGGGTCTTAAAGGAATAGCAAATGCAACAATCATCTTGCCTTTAAAATCTCTTAAAATACCCCCACAATCACAAAACCCATTAGCAACAGATCCATCAATATTAACCTTAAAAATATGATAGTGGGGTTTTATCCAATAGATAGTCTTACAAATAAAATCAACTTCAGAAGATAGGAGGAAAATCCCAAAGTTGGCGGCCAGATGCTTAACATCTTTGAAGCTAGAAGGAGGAAGAAGGTTAGCTTTATAAAGGGATGTAATTTTACATTTGGTTCTAGTAATAACACGGTAAAATTTCATGGGAATGTCACTATGTTTAGCATCATTTCTTTCCAACCAGATATACCACAGTAAAGAAATAGCCAGAACACATTTGACATGTCTTTTCGAGGAAGAAGATAGAAAATTATTTAAAAGGCACAATGCAGAAAGGGATCCATCAAACAATAAAGTATTAAACAAACTATCATACCAGTGCCAGAATTTAGCAGTAATGGAGCCATTAACGAAGACATGATCCAAATTTTCAATGTGGAAGCAACATTGACATTTGGATGGAAGATGAAAGCCTTTTTTCAGGAGAATGGCATCCACAGGAATGTAGTGTTTAATGATACGCCAAGCAAGGACCGATAAGGAGGTAGGGATAGAATTACTCTAGATTTTGGGAAAGATTAGAGAATTTTGACTTTTGAATCTAATAGCTTGCCACACATCCTTAAAAACAAAATCACTAGAGGGGGAATTGTTAAATAGGATTTGATCAATTCTATTGGAAGTTGGATTAATATTAAGCATTTTGTTAACAATCACATTGGGTACATAAGAACCTAACTGTGCTATATCCCAAGAATTCTAAGTAATGAAATGGCTAACTTTGAGCCTGTCAATGGAATGAGTATTGAGTAATGAGTCAATAGAACCCAAACCCAGCCAATTATCTTGCCAAAAGAAGAATGAAGCAGAATTCACACCCCAGGAGATCAGCTCCTCAGCAGCCCACTTGATGTTACAAAGTCTTCTCCACACAAGAGAATCCCCCATTTTGAAAGCACAAATGAGGGATGATTACCCTTACAGTATTTGACAAGAATAAATTTCAACCAGTAGCTGTGATTGCTTCCAAGATTCCACCACATTTTCTAAGAAAAGCATTTAATGGAATATTCTAAAGTTTTACAACCTAAATCACCTTTATTCAAAGGGCCACAATGGGTGTACCAACTAGCCCAATGAGTTATTTTGGAGGATGAAGTAGATCCCCAAAAGAATTTGTTGAAAAGATGGTTAATCTTATTAATGATAGATGTGGTAGGGACAATTGTGGAAAGCATATAAAAGGGTAAGGAGCAGAGAATGCTTTTAATCAGCACAAGTCTGGCTCCAAAAGATAGAAGGTGGAATTCCCAGGAGGAAATTTTCTTATAGATTTTTTGAATAACCTCATCAAAAAGGGAAGATCTTTTAGTACCACAGTATAAAGGAATACCCAGATACTAAATAGGGAGAGTATAGTGGGAAAAACCCATGATACTCTTAATAGTATTGATCCTAGGAAGAGGAATCGATTTACTAGAAATGAAGTCACTTATGTCAGGGTTAATTTTTAAGCCACTCTCCCTACCAAAGTGACTAAGAAACTTATATAGTTTCTTTATCTAACGGGTAGACCAATTGCAAAAAATAATGAAATCATCTGTAAAGCTGAGGTGGGAGATAGCAAAACCACCCCTAGTCTTGTTAAACATGTTAGGCATTTTGAGAAACAAAAGTTTAAGACTTCGAGAAAGATATTCCACCGCGATAATGAAAAGGGCCGGAGAAGGGGGTCCTCTTGCCTTATCCCATGGGATGAAGAAAAGAAGCCATGAACCTTGCCGTTAATAAGTAATGAGAACCCAAAGTTTTCAATACCATTCTTGGTTAAAGTAATAAATGGATTGGAAAAGCCAAAGAGAGATAGAATTTTTTGTGAAAACTCCAACCAATATTATCATAGGCTTTGGAAATGTCCAACTTAAAAACTAGATTCCCACACTCAACTTTAGTGTTTAAATCATGGAAAATTTTTTGAGCTAACAATACATTATCAAAGATAGATTGACCTTTGACAAAACCCATTTGATTGGGGGAAATGATTTTCAAAAGTAAACTACCTAATCTTATGGCTAAGATCTTAGATATGAGCAGTTGCTTGGTCCAACTGGAGAGGCAAACCGAATAGAGCAGCCACAACATAAATAAATTTGAGATTAAAGAAATGCACGAAGGTTAGGAGTAGACAACCAAACTGGAACAATAGGAGATGCCTCATTGTCAAAAAAAGGAGTCCATTTCAATAACCACATTTGGCAATTAAAAACAAAATACGATCATCTTGCAAAAACATGAGAATAATCCAAATCATTAGATAATTGAATCAATAAATGCCGAGAATCAATCAGACCCACCGAAAATCTGATGTGGGGTTCCCCCAAGGGGGAGCCAAGGTAGAATCCATGATCAGTAATAAAACAAAATAGAGAAATGAAAATGGCCTCTGGTTCGAGATCAAGTGTGATCGGAATCACACACTACAGTAGGGAAGGAAAATCGCCGAGGAGGGACGGCGGCTAGGGTAGAGGTTTGAAGAGAAAAGAGGAGCTCAGAACCCTGAAGCAATTTTAATAAAGTAGCAATTTGAATATCTTTGCATGACTGCAGTATTTACTTTTTTTATTGTAGCAATTTAAAAATCTTTGCATAAATGCAGTATTTACTTTTTTATACAAATATATTTCACGACAATACATTAATTGTTAGAGTTTTATGGTACAATCTATTGTGACGATTTAAACCACTGAAGTTCTATAGATATAGCAAAATTAATATCACATAAAATAATTTATTATTATACTTATTAAAAAACCCTCTTGAATATATATATATATATATATATATATATATATATATCCACTTTCATCAAAGTATAGCAGCAATTTATTAACCATTTTAATGCATGTTTGCACATAAGCTGACAATTCTAAATCTAATGATTGAAATTGTTGAAAGCAGTAATATTCCTTACTCTCTTCTCTGAGATTTTTGAATTGAGGATATGATGGTAAGGCTTGTATAGTAGTAAATGTTATCTTTTTTTAAAAAAAATAGAGAATATTCTTTAAGTGTGTTTTTTTTTTCTTTTAATTATTGAAATCACATACTTATACGAAAATACTGGAAATAGGATTTTTTTAATTTTGAGAGGCATGATATTTATTTATATGTTATTCAAAAATTCACTTAATCAAGCATGATGCTAAATATAATTTTTAAATAAATAATGTTATGTATAAATTTTACTCGAAGTATTTGATGCCAAATCAACTGCAAAACTAAACCGACAAGGCAAAATTTACAAGCTATGATTAATTTGTAGATAAATATAATTTAAATAGCTTTTTATTTAATTTTAAATTTATTTATATATAAATTGGAGTCCGTCATCCTTCAATATATTGAATTTTGAAAGCCCTTATGTTTGAATAGTAAATGTTGAATTTATCCTAAGAATAATGATAAGATCAAAAATTTGTCCACCTGAATAGGGATAAATATTAATATTTAGTCCAATATCTTAAATGATGGACATAATATCTAGATTGTTAGTGTATGAAGAGATCTATATACGTACATAATTATATAGAAATCAAGGGAAAAATTTAATTCAAATTATGTGGATAATCATCTCTGGAGCTTAAGGGTATAGAGGGTGGAATTATATAAGTAATTCTTACTGTCATTTATTATCAGGTAAAATTTTAAAGATATATATGTGAGGTTAAAGAAATTCTTGAGTGTAGTTTAGGTAGTTTTACACTTTTCACAATATCATTATTTTATAATAAAAAAAATCTTCATCTTAAACAAATTTGAAATTAAATAAAAAGCCATTTAATTATATTTATCTACTAGTTAATGAAATACTTATAAAATATAGCATAAAAATATGCACAGATCATTAAAAACATGCCTATTTAAAATTTTCATCAAAATAAAATAAATTAACAAATTCATATATTTATGCAATTTGAGATAAAACATTAAGAATTTAATAAAATATTGATCAGGAGAATGAGAGACTTTATATAAGCATCGGAAAGTTGGAGCAACTCCAATGACAGATAATAGTGAAACCTAAATCCAACCAAATTGACAAAATACTTTTAAAAAATGATTACATGCAAGTTGTCCGTTTAACGCGCGACTTTCATATAACACTGCAAGTCGTCCATTATACGACTTCCATATAACACTACAAGTCGCCCGTTAAACGGGCGACCAGATTAGACACTTAAATAGGTGATTAGCATCGTCAGATTCGACGCGGAAAGCAAGTCGTCCGTTAAATGGGGTACTATAACTATATCTAATTTTTAAGATACTTAAATTGTTAATTACATTTGAAATCATATTTATTTTAAAAATTTTGCCGACCGACAATAAGGATGAATGATAATGTTGCGTTAGTAAGAATCTGTTAAGAGTTACTGTATAAAGTTCTGATTTGAATTTTTCCTAGTTGCTGTGCAATTGTTATATTCAATTCAGTCTCGCAATGAGAACTCAAAGAAAAAAATGATGGGAAAAAAAAGATATATTAAATTTATATTTTTTATTTTTAATTAAAAATAAAAAATTAAATTAACATAAGTAAGAATAACTTATAAATTAAGAAAAATTATGATTAAGTATTTTAAATTATGCATGTTGTTATTTTTATGCATCAAAATCACAATTATTAATTTTATTTTAGAATATATTGCAATATCCTTCTCAAAATATATTATCAATGAACTCACAAAAAAATTAGAATAATCTTATCATGATAATATTTATTATTAAAAATATATATTCAATTATTGTAGTCAGAACAGGTAGTATAATGATCTATCTAATTAATTAATTAATAAGAGAATATATGATCTATTTTTGTCTTAGCTAATATTTGACATAAATTAAAAATTATGAAGAACTTTTAAAAAAAAAATTGCTTTTAATGAGCTTCAATTTTAAAATGTTCTAATTAAAAGTTTAAGTATAGTATTTTTTATGTCAAGTCTTCAAGATAAAATTTAGTTATAATTTAATAAATATTATCAATTTTGATGATAGACATCCATCTTAAGAACTTAATACTAAACTCAATCAATAATTCAACAACATTTTTTAAATCTATTATTAATATCTTGTAGTATATTTAAAGTGTACAAAATAATATTAACTTTATAGTATTGCTTTATTGAAATAATATTCTTTATGTGATAAAATTATTATTGAGATTGTGAAATCTTTAGTGTATTATACAATATTAATGAGCTCCATAAAATTTTAGGGGTTGTGACTGTCTCCCTTAGTCACCCATTATTTCACCTCTGATTCAATGAAGAGGGTGAACTAACAAATATAGAAAATTTTACATAATCAATGAAATTCGTTAATTAAAGATAATCAGTATTTTTGAAGCACTTGGTCAAATGTTTGTATCAATGGTCTTTGGGGTAATTGAAGCAAATTGTTAGATGCTCCATTACGTAAAGATTGATCAAGTAAAGTAAGGCCATCCACGTACTTTTTTTTAATCATTTATTAGCCTTCAAAATCAGAAGTGGATTCTAAACTCAGTTTTTGTTTACACAGAAGCAATTGAAATGACCTTATGTAAAGAGAAAATACTTAAAATCTGCTAGGATATGGAATGAGTGTTGGGTTGACGAGGCTGACGGACAGTTGATTCTGGGTTAAGTGTTAGAATGAGTGCTAAAATAGGGGGATTAAGGATTTTAAGGTGGTATAGGTGTAAAAATAATGTTTTTGATGTTAGATATGAAAATAAGAATATTTTGAGTGGTATGTATGACAATCTTTAATTATTTTCAAGAATTTTATCTAAATTTTGTATGATAATAGTGAAATCCTTATAAAATTTTATTTTACATTAAAAAGAGTAGGGTATTTTAAATCAATATAATCTTCTTGTGTAAAAAAGAATCACTTGTGATAAATTTGTAACATATATTACAATATCATTAGTCTGAATTTCTCACTTTTGGCCATCTTCATCATCATGGTAAGCTACTCATCAACCAATAGATAGAATCAACCATATTCAAAGAAGTTAACCAAATATGTCCTAATATTTTAAGGAATTTTTTTTGTTTAAATTAAAAAAATTTTGTTGGTCAATTAAGTGTCTTTACTTTTGGTTGATGCATCTCATAAGTGTCCATGTAGGGACATAAGAAGTAATGTCAACACAGCTTACTAGTAAGTTATCCTTCCCCAAACTCCAATCCCTACAACATCTTGCAGCCTCTACACACTTTCCCCTTGTGGTTTTTATAAATGAGTGTGCAAGATTAATACTTACACACTATTATAAGTGCACACTTTATAATTTTAATTTAAGTCAAATTCAATTGGACTATAGCAAGAGAATAAGTAATTTGACTTCATTTCATTAGTAGACATTGACATTGATATCTTTAATGAGCATCAATATTAATGTTGATCAAGATCATTAGCTTCATTTTTGATGATAGGTTTTGATATCAATGTAGACAATGAGTGTGAGAAAATTTAGGGAAACCCTCAAACATTAAAATTAACTTTATTTTAGTGATTAAATATGCATTAGGAATATTTTATTGCCTTGAGAGATAAAAGATACAATTTTGTAATAGATTCAAAAACTAAAATAAAGAGGGGTTTCTTAATATTGTACATAAATGTGATAAATATAAAGATATACTATCTAAAAAATAAAAATATAATCCAGCCATGGATTTAAATATAATAATAGAAAAAGTTTTCAAAATTTTTCTATTCTGCATTCCTAGACGTTTCTTTATTTTAAATTTTATTTTAATTATGAGTGTGTAAATTATAGAGGAATTAAGTTAATGTGTCAAACATTAAAATTATGGGAGTGAGTAATTGAGCATTGATTATGATTTCTTGAAATTAGTTTGTATTTATGTTGTGTAAATCTACTATGGATGTTATACATTTGTTGAGAGATTTGATGAAGAAGTATCGAGAGAGAAAAGAAGATATTTATATGATATTTGTTAATTTAAAGATATCATATGATAAAGTTCCCAGAGAAGTACTTTTGAGAGTTCTTGAATAAAAAGGAGTTAATATTGTGTATATTCAAGTAATTAAGGATGTATATACTTTAGTTGTTACTTGTATTCAAATAAAAGGAAGATTGACCAAATATTTTCTTATTTCAAGTAGATTATATCAAGACTCAGCTTTAAGCCCATATATTTTTGCTTTGGTTATGGGTGTTCTTACTAATCATATATAAGAGGATGTACCACTACTATATGTATTTTGCTATTGATATTTTTCTTGTTGATAAGACTAGAAGGGAGTTTAAGAGAAACTTTATTATGGAGGTCAACCGTAGAATCTAAAGGTTATCATTTGAGTAGATCTAAAACAAACTACACGGAGTGTAATTTTAGTAGTAGTAGATCTAGTAGTAGGATTGTGAGAATGGGTGATCAAGTCAATAATACAAAAGAGTGAATGTATTAGATTACTTAGGTATACTCTTCAAAGTGATGGTAAAATAGATAGAGGAGTTAGTAGTATAATTCAAGTTGAATTGTTGAAGGAATGCATCAGACCTTTTGTGTGATAAAAAGTACTGTTTAACTTAAGAAAAAATTTATGTGATAGTTGTGACACTTACAATGCTTTATGGTACAGACATGTTGCCTAGTAAAAGAGAAGTGTTTTGGTGATGAGGATGCTTAGTGGCTAACTAGCTTTACACATAGAGATAAATTGTGAAATGAATATATACATAAAAAAAGGGTGAAACACTCCAGTGGCAGATAAGATTAGAGAGAGTCATCTTTGATGGTTTGGTCACGTGATCTTGTTATGAGAGTAGATGTATTAGATTTGGCCTATGATAAGAAATACAAAGGCAGACTTAAAATGACTTAGTTGGGAAGTATAAAAAATAATCTTATTTTATTAAAATTAAATGAGAATTTAACATTTAATAGAACACAATAGAGAAAAAGGATTCATGTAGCTAACCTCATAGTGGGATAATGGCTTGTTGTTGTTGTATGAAGTACATGTTCTTTATAGAGATAACCCCTTATATGTTCCAACTTCTCTTGAAACTGAAATAGGTCAGACTCTATTAAACTTGCAATCCAACTTAAAATGATTATCGTTAACACACATAAGAGTTTGAAACTTTTGAGGTCAAGTCATATATTATGCAATATAGGTAAGCCCTTTTTTAATTAGAAGAAATCTAACTCTAGCAACTAAAGCAAAGGATGCAGGGTATGCAATGCTCCTGGGTTAATGCTTTATATTTTATTTTGGGTTTTTTTTCTTGTTTATTAAACATAACTCTAATATGTGATGCAAATTTCATGTCCCAATAATTTTGGCCCTAACTAATGAGTAACTACTTCTTTTAAGCCAATGTTATCCTTAAAGATTATGTGACCTTTATTCATGCAATGGTGATAGAACATTTTAAGGAGAAGGTTACAAAATAAATCAAATATATTGACAAAGCTTTTGGGAATTCTACTTTATTTTATTCATAACTCTTTTATTAAATTTTAATCTTAATAAAAAAAATTTTAATTCAAGTTTATCATGACTAAACCATGGGAAAATCATAAGCTTGTCGAACAAATTAAAAGTAAGCATTTCATTTCATTCAATGTGTACAAACAAAACACAAACACATCAAACAAATTAAATAATTTTAAAAAATAATAATAAAGACAAGTGTGGCTGGGCAACAAATTATAGTCCTAAAAAATTTAAAAAAATTATAGCTAAGCACTACCTTACACAGCCTAGCTTAAACCTACTAACAGACTCAAACTTAACTTATGGGCCTTCTTGCTTCATCTTTAAGTTTTTATGGCTCAAAAGACTATAAAGATTCACCATTTATGGCTCATATTTGTTATCCTTTTAGTCCTCTAGAATCTCAAGGGCTTATAAGAATTTCTAAGTTTTCAATAAGTACACAATCATTCAAACATTCATCAGATCAAAAAATATGTTAGTTCATATGTTATATTCAAAATACACAATCATTCAAACATTCATCAGATCAAAATTGCAACCTTCCATTTACAAAATATATGTTAGTTCATATGTTATATTCAAAATACACAATCATTCAAACATTCATCAGATCAAAAAATACTTGACACATTTACATGTCAGGCCACCTGTCTTATTGATTATTCTTAAGGGGCCTTTAGTATTTAAGATTTTAAGTAACACCCTCAAGTAAAATGATTAATTTCTTAGAAAAATAATAATAATAATATCACAATAGTGCTTTATTTAAACATGATCACCAAAAAAAAAACAATTTTAGTTTAATCCTAATAGTTTCCACAATCCATCAATAAACTAACCTAGTATGTCATTGCATTACAACATATTATCACAATAATCAGATCAAACAAATCATTCTAAATGTATAAGGGTTGTGTCTTATTATATATCTTGTGTATGCTAAGTCGTGCAAATATATGTCTATTAGGTTTCAATTTTCTAAGTTCAAATTGGATGTTTAATTTAACTAGATATGGTTTTAATTTAAGTGTTTAGTCATTCAAAAGATTTTGTTTGAACTTTATTCTATTTATGTTTTAATTATTTAAGAGTTTTTAAGAATGCACAAAAACAAGTTAACTTCACTAGATAATTAACATCAAGGCTTTAGGCATCATAATGTTATAAAACATATGCTACATGAAACAATAAGGTATTTCATAATTTCTATCTATTGTAGATGGATTTTATTAATTTTTCTATTATCTAATTAATTTTGATTATAATTTTGTAATATTTTTGTAAAAGAAATTAAAAAATATCTAAAATATTTTCTAAATTTATAAAACTATTATATAAGCAGAGAATTTCAAATATAAATTTCATATCTTTTTAAAATTACTTTAAATTATTTAATAATTTTAAATTTCTTAACATGACAAATTAAGAAAATAATAAAATAATTTTAAAATATATGGGCAAATTCTCTTTATCTTAGAACAACAAAAGGAATTTTAATAAAAGTTTAAGAATTATTCTAATATAATTCAATATTTTTACACTTTAAAAATTATTTATTAATTAAATCATATTTTGTTTTTATTTTTATATTAAATTAATTTTATGATATATTAAAATTTTCTAATGGTTTATATTAACCTTTAGAATCACTAATATAAATTTGGAATCAATTTCATTTATTTTAGATTTTTTATTAGTAAATTAATAAATTAAATTTGGATAAAGAAGTTACCTTTTATATTTAAGAAAAATTGGATAAAGAAAACCTTTTTTACTTAAGAAAAATCATGCACATCAAACTTCTAAATTTTCTTAAATGGATTACTCAGCATGCATCATAAAGTGTGTTAAATGCTCTCATTTGCATATATAGATATGCTTAGGGTCCATCTATATGCATGCTATATATGTTGGGGAAAGAATTGAAGTAATGTGAGTTATGTGAATTTTGATTCATTTTTCTTAATCTTAAAATGTCTTTCTTTTTGGATAGGTTTATTTAGAGTTTATCTAAACTTAGGATTGATTAAAAGATTGAATCAAAACATTCACCTAAATGAAACTAAAATGTGAACCTACTTTAAAAATTACTTAGGTTAAGGATGGAAAGAGAAGTTCTCTTCTCTTTCCCCCTCTTCATAACTTAGTAATTAATTGTAGGATCCACCTAAACCAAATCAAAACATAAAATAAAATCAACTCAAAATAATTAAACAACTTAAATGAAACCATCCCCTAAGTTGAACATGTTCTTCACACTTAGAAAATTTAAACCTAAAGCTATAGCTAAGCATACCACACAACCCTTCAAAGCACACACATTTGCCTAAGTCACCACTTATAGCCTTATGTTAGGTCAGTGCATGGTTTGAAGATTATTTTATTTTGTGATGTATGTTAAAGGGTATATTATTGTAGAATGAATGGTAGAACGTTCTTAGTCTAACTATTCTTTTCTATAGGGGATTATGCTTAAGGGGCACTATCATAAATAAAAATATAAATGCTTTCACTTGCAGGTGCTTTATACCCCTAAGCATAATCCATAGGCTAGGTGAACTTAGTCACCCATGTGTGGGGTGATAAGTCCAATATACATGCTTGGGATTTGTGTGGTGTGTTTTAGCTAAACTTTATTTTGTAGGTGTTAGCTAGATTTCTACTTTTCCTTTTCTTGTAAAAAGGTTGTATCATTAGGATTTTGGAATGATTTGTTATGGGGATTAGGATGAACATTGGTCATAAGATCCTATCTTATGCACCACGTGAAGCCTTGGAGCATCCACCTTCCAACCATCCCAAAGGAGGAACCAAAGAAGAAAGAAAGAAGAAAGAAGAAAGAAGAAAAGAAGCTTGAAGACCCCCATAACAATGAATTCCTTTGCTTAATTGTAATTTAATTTATTTGTAATCTGGGTTGTATAAGGGTAGAGCTAGGCTCTAAAAAAAGAAAGATGTTAATATTACATATGTTCAAATCATTAAGGATAGGTATATTGGAGTTGTTACTCATGTTCAAACACAAGAAAGATTGGCTAAGTATTTTCTTATTTAAGTTGGATTACATCAAGAATCGGCTTTAAGCCCATATCTTTTTTGCTTTAGTTATGGATGTTCTTACTAGACATTTATAGGAGGATACCTCGATGTTTTGCTTTTCATGATATTCTTCTAGTTGATAAGACTAGAGAAGGAGTTTAAGAGAAACATAAATTAGGGAGATCAATCTTAAAGTCTAAAGGCTTTCATTTTAGTAGATCTAACATCAAACACATGCCATGTAATTTTAGGTGTAAAAGCTCTAGTGGTGTGGATGAGATAATGGGTGATCAAGTCATTAAAAAGGTGAATGTTTTAGATATTCCATCTATTGTTCAAAGTGGTAGTTAAATATATGATGATGTTGTTAGTAGAATTCATTTTCAATGGTTGATATAGATTAATTCATGGGACTTATTGTGTGATAGAAACTTATCACTTAAATAAAATTAAGGAAAAATTTTATAAAATAATTGTGAGACTCGTAATGCTTTATGGTGCAAAATGTTGGCCAGAAAAAAGAAAAACATAGAATTAAGATTAGTGTTGCAAAGATCAAGGTGCTCAATTGGATTAATGGCTTTACACTTAGAGATAAAATGGGGAATGAATACTATGTGAAAAGGTTGGAGTAGCTCCTGTGACAAATAAGATTAAAGAGTCTTCTTAGATGATTTGATTGCATAAAATGTCGATCATCTAATGACTTAGTTAGATGAGTAAAAATATTAGATTTGACATATGTTAAGAAAGGTAGAGGTCGACTTGAAAAGACTTGATTAAGAAGTATAAAAGTGTCAATATGACACAATGGAGAAGAAATATTCATGCATCAGCACATAGTGGGATAAAAGCTTGTTGTTGTTGTTGTTGTTGTTAATCATTTTATAAATAAGTGTTGATTTTGTTGATAAGTATATGATATTAAATTGTAAATTATTATATAAATGCAAGTTATTTATTATTTTAATCCAGATACTCTTGAATTATATTAAAAAAAAATTAAAATATAAATTTTGGGATAGAATAAGTTCTTCTTCAGGCATTTACATAAAAAAAAGAAAAAAAAAACTTTATTTAACAGACAATTCCAAAAACTTATTGTTGAAAATAACATTATTTAACTCTTAACAATTCTCTCTCATAGGGTTGAATACTTGAATAGGAGGATAGGGTTGGAAGGGTTTATAATATTTTTTTTCCGCTTTCTTCCATCCTTATTCTTTAATTTTATATTTAATCATATATTTCTCTATCATGAGTCATTTTAGTCAATTAAGCCCTTAATCTTTACTTTTCAGCCCTAATGTGGAATAATATATTTTATTGTTATGAAAAAGTATTCCACAATAGCAATGCAGCATTGAACAAAGATATATGGACAAGATGCTCGGACAGAAAGAATTATACACGTAAAACACACATATGAAAATAAACCTTCCACAAGTTTTTGAATTATAATACATGGTGTGGCAAATATATATTTATAGTTTTATAAAGTAATACTTCAAATAAAAATTTCTCTTTGTGTTGATTTCAGTATGCATACAATAATGATCTAATTCAGTGGTAAATTTATATGCTAAATGCAAATTATTTACTCTTTCAACAATCACTCAAAAATGATACTTGAAAAGATATTGAATTGTATTAAAAAATAATATATATATATATATATATATATATATATATATATATATATATATATATATATATATATATATATATATTATATATTATATATAGATAGATAGATAGATAGATTATATATCATCATGAATTTTATATTAATTTTCTTTTCAAATACTAAAAAAATTCTTGAATTTAATTTACATTTATAAATAACTACAAATTATTTTAAATACAAATTCCTTCTATTGAATTTAATTTGTATTCTTTTTTAAGCCCACGAAACATCCCATTAGTAAAAACTCTCCACTTTTAATTCTTAATTCCTTTAATATAGTGAATGATTTGTGAGTGATTTATAGTGTATCTCTTCGAGTTTTTCTACTTCAGTTTATAACATTAATATACATACAAATTTCTACACATTTTAGAAATATATTGGGATTTGTTGCAACCAAATTCCAATTATCTCAAAATAAATTATTATTAATTTGACTCAAAGTTTTGATTCAAAATGAAAATTTTAAATTGAGGGTGGCTCACTCAATCTGACGGGTTATTTTTTTGTCCTAATTCTTTATTTTACTCTATCTTTTTTGAAAACATATTAAACATATTTATTATCTATTTTACAGCCTTTGGTCAAGAATTAGTTTTATTTCCTATTTTTCTTCTTGGAAAAACAAAATGGTCATTTTCTTAAGTTTTGTGATCAAGCAAAAGAAAATTGATATAAATTTGCACTAATATATATATATATATATATATATATATATATATATATATATATGAGAGAGAGAGAGAGAGAGATATCTATTAATTTTCATTATTAATTTTTATTATTATGAATTTAATTAAACTCAGTTCCAACATCAAAGGATTCTCTCTCTCTCTCTCTCTCTCTCTCTCTCTATATATATATATATATATATATATATATATATATATATATATATATATATATATATATATATATATATATATATATATATGAATTAATATTTTAAAAGAAAATATTATAAATGAATTATATTTTTAAAAACTGAATGAAAATGTTGCTGGTTGAAGAAAGAGATGGAATTTAAGTTAAATTTTCTATTGTTGGAAACAATAGTATATATATATATTTTTTTTTTTTTTTGGGAAATATTCGGACCACGCCCAGCAATTTCATAGATTAAAAGAAGATTAGATAAAAAATATAATCGAAAAAATTTATAAAGAAGAAACCCACAAAAAAGCTATAAAAAGTAAATACAAAATTGAAATAAGAGTGAGCTCGGGAATCCAAGTCAAATTTCAGTAGATCAGAGCTCCATCCCAGACTATCTTAGATAGGTTTGCACAATCCATGAGTTTAATGCCCCCAAAATGAAAATACATGAGGTGCATCTAATGCATGGAAAAATGAACAAGCATAAAGATTCTCAAAATGCAAAGAGCACCTTAATAGCATCATAGTAGATTGCTTCAGAAATTCCAGCAAAAGAGAGGTATTAGATCATCCAAGAGGATATAGTCAAAATATGAGATCAACCACAAGCATGTAGAGATAAATGAGCACACCACAATCAGCAATCAAAAAGGCGGCAAGCTCAAGGTAACATAAGATAGTCGGTTGAGCTCAAATAAGAGTTGGAGTTTATCATAGCTCACCAAAAAGAAAAGCCCTAAAAACAAAATGTATCTCCAAATGCGAAAGGTAGAACCAAAGTAATGAGCAAATTAGAGGCTGAAAAAAGCTTTAGATATTGTAGAAACTTTTGATTTAATCTGGTATGCAATTTTTGAAATTCTACTACCTCATCTTCTATTTCATAGCAAAATGTATGTTTAGGATCTGTAGATTAAAACTGGTAGGAGAGTCCTTGAAAATTCTATTATTCCTTTCCTTCTAGATATAATGGGATGTGTACAAATAATAAAAGCTTTTGAATATTTTGCATGCCATGATGTAGAATGTGCAAGCACTTGATGGAAATTGCATGTAATAGGAAAGAAATTTTCATCGGGAATAAAACTTTTAAGTAGTGCATGAGAATGAGGGCTTTTAAAAAAAATAAATGGATGTGGGATTCTATCATAAAATAGCAAAAAACACAATATTGATTAATATCAGGACCTCTCTTGGCCAAGATATCTTTTGTCTTTAGATCTACATTAATAATTTTCCAAGAAATTGCTATAAATTTGAGGGAGTGGCCTTTGAACCAAAGATACCCACTCCAATCCTCTTTATCATAATTTTCATAAACAAAAGAATAAGTAGATTTATGAGAATAGAAGTCCATTCCCCTCCATATACAGACCTTTTTCTTTTCCCTAATGGGTATGTTTTAGATAAGCTGAGTACAATAATCTGGGGTATTTTGGGTATGAGTCAATGGATAGGGGAACCAATTAAAATTTTGATTGTCAAATCTCTCAAAAAGATAATAACCAGAAAGCCATGGGTCAAAGTAGAAGATGATGTTGCTTTTAGAGGTAACTTTTAGTAATACAATTCTTAATTACGGTTATCACTTGCAGATATTTCCAAAAAAGAGAGATATTGGATCTCATCTTAAGCCAAGAGAGCCATAGATCTTGCAATACTAGTTAGCCAGATAAAAATTGAAGTTGTAATGTCTCCAAATGATCTTTGATTTGCACATGAGATTGATGACATCAAAATTAGAGAGACCCAGCCCATGACATTCTTTTGGTTTGGTTATGATACTCCAGTCAATTGTATGCATTTTCTTTCAGACCCATTATGGTGGAGGAATTTGTTAATGATGGATGTGAGTTTCTTCCTCAAACCCTTTAGATTGATGGAGGATCTGAACTAATAACAATGGTAGCTCCACATAGTTGATTTAATTAGTTTGAGTCTTCCCACAAGGAAAGAAATTTTTTCTTCCATGGAGATAGCCAATACTAAAGTTTATCCATAATTTTGAGATAATCTGAAGCTTTGAGCTTTAAGGACCTGATAGTGACCCCAAGATAGTTCCAAGAGAGAGGCTTGGAGTTAAAACTACTGATTTCATAGATTTTTTGTTGCAAATGAGTGTCAATAGATTTAGAGAAATAAATAGTATATTTTAATGGATTAACACAAAGATTAGAGGCCAAATTAAAAGCATGGAGAGTAGAAGATAAGCAATTAATAGTGTTAAGGTCAGCTTTCACATAAATATAAAGATCATCAGCATATATGAGATGAGATATATTATAACCATTTATCATAACACTTCCACTGCCAGCATCGGGTTGATGAAGGTCCAAGAGTCTAGAGAGAGCATCCATAATAATAGAGAAAGGTAAGGTTAAAGAGGAAAGCCTTGCCTTAAGCCAGAAGAGGATTTGAAATAGCCTCTTATCCCACAATTAATAATTATAGAAAAATGAACTTGTGCTATGCAGGCTTTGATCCATTTAATGAATAGGAGGCGAGGGGAAGAGGGGAGGGGAATTTATTAGAAGCCTTCATTAAGTCAATTTTGATAGAATTTCTTTGGAGAGGATGAGGAATTGAAGCCATATAAGAGTTCAATTGATGTTGTCTATAATATCATGACCAGCACTAAAGGCAGCCTAAGCAGGGTGTATAATACTAGGCATAACAAGTTTAAGCCTGTTAATAAGTAATTTGGTAATGATTTTATGGATAGTATTGTAGAGAGAGATAGTCTATAGTCATTGTGAGAGCTCATATGAATGAGAGTGATCGCAGAGTGTTTAACTCTTTCAGGAAAAGTAGAGTTGCTGAAAAAGTATATGATGGCCTGAATGCATGAAGGATTGGTGATGGACCAAGTATCTTTAAAGAATTTGGAAACAAAACCATCTGAGCTCGGGACATTATCAAAGTCAATACTAAAGAAGGCACCTTTAATCTCTGTGTCACTGATAGTGTTAATAAGTTCTTCACATTCAGATGAATTGAGGGTGCAGCTAACAAGAATATTCACAAGATAGTTACTGGATGCATTTGAGGTGCTATTGAGCATTGAATGAAAGAATGAGATTGCTTCACTAGCTATGCCATCTTGAGTGCAAATGTAAGAGTTGCTTCACGAGCTCTCTCGATGATGATTCATGTTGCTTCTTATTCTAATTTTTTGATAAAATAATTTGATATCATCTTCCCCTTTTAGCAAGTCAAGTGCATTTTGCTCATTGTTTAATCCACATTTACTCACAAACTAATGCTTCATGTAGTTGTCTTTGATACATGATCTCATTTTGTTGATTTTTTTAGATCAGAAATGGAATTAGATATGTTATCATAGGAGTTCCATTTCCAATTGAGGAGGGCAGATTTGATATCTTTTTAATTTGTTGCAAAGAGCAAAAATAAGCTGAAGTTGTTCAGGTTATCCACTTGAGCCAGATTTGAGTATTAGGAATGATATCGAAGCTGTTCTGGTTATCTTTAGTAGGAAATAAGCTGAAATGCCTACGAAGAAGGGATCAGAGATGGAGGAAAGGGGAGAGTTTAGTTTCCAGTAGGCAAATAAGGTCAATCTTAATATTTTTAATAAGGTTTCTGCGGTCAGTGATGTGAGCATCACTATTGAAATCATGAACATTCCAAATAAGGATGTTGGGGTAGAACATAGTTCACTATTGAGATTAGGAGGATTCTCCTTTGGGTTTGCCTTTCTTAGGCTTTGGGGTGACAAGCAGGGAGGAGGAGGTGGAGGAAGTAAGTTTGGTTGTGAGGGCTTAGTTGGAAGTTGTGAGGTTGTAAAGTAGATTAAAATGGGCCCTCTTAGATGAGCTCTTTTAGAGAGGTCAATTGATCAATATGTTTAGATGAGGTGATGTCATTCATATTGGTTGGGAATCATCAATAGTGGATTCCACACTGTTGGAGGGGTCAGAGGCAGGTATATTGAGGTCAGGGGCAGAGGGAGGTGGTTGTTGCTATGGGGAATAGTGGGCTTGGGTAGGCCAACTAATGCTACGATTGAGTTGCTGCTTAGTTCTAGCTTTGCTAAAACTTCTGCCATGATGGGGAAAAGAAGTAGAGGGGGGTTTTTGATTAGGTAGTTTAGGGAAGTTGGTGGGGTAATGAGCAAATGTGCCACAAGTTTGACATGAGGAGGGCTGCCATTCATAAATAACATGATGTAATATGTCTTGTCCTTTAATCATAATTGTAATAAAATCAGGGAGGGTAGAATTAACATTGATATGAATGCTAACTCTAGCAATGTGAGGTGAGTGCCTTTGTCAATGAGAGGATCCACTAGAGGAATACTAATTTTGATAGCAATCATGAAAAAACCATTTTCTAACCCGTAGTAGAGGGGGAGATTTGGGAACTTAACTCATATAGGTACCTCTTTAAAGTCTTCCTTGATAGGTTTAAAATCAGGAGACCACTTCTAAAAAATGAAAGGGTTGCCATGAATAAACCAAGGGCCACCAGCCAAAATGATGTCCACATCCTCAGCACAGTTAAATTTAAAGAGGAAAAAACCTTTGGCAAGAGAGATTAGCTCAACCGTACTTCGTAGTTTCCAGATATTGTTGATATCTTGGAGAAGATTACCATAAAAAGGCACTTACCTAAAGAATAGCAGACCAAAGCAAGTTTCCATTGCTTAGAGCCTTCCTCGATCTCTTCATCAAAGAAGGAAATTTTTCATTAGCACATAGGAAAAAAATGTATTTAATTTCATGAGAGGCTGAATAATTTTTAATATTTTGCAAAATTTTATTTATATTTTTTATAATAGTAATAATCAAAACAATTACAAATTTTAAATATTAATTGATCTAGCAAAATGATTAGAAATATCTTGTATATATAAAAATATCGCTTGTAGTGTAAAGAAAATTTAATCTAAAATATATATAGTAATCCTATTTATGTTGAATTATTCAGCAATAGGCTACTATATAAGTGGCCCATGATAGAGTCATTAACTCGATCAAAACCTTTCAATTTTAATCATTAACCATAGTGTTGTTTCTCTCATGGATTTCTTGCTCTTGACTATCTTCAGCCTCACTGTAATTAGCTACTCATCCATCAAAGAAAGAAAATCAAATATATAGACATCCTCAGATTTATGATGGCTTTTCCCAAATTATAAATTTCAAGATTCACATATATGGATGGATGGATCATTTGATGAGCTAAATATTTTATGAGAAATTTTGTTCCTAAGCTTTGACTCCTGGCAATATTTTTTATTTATTTTAATTGTCACAAATCACAAGAGTTCATGCAGCGACATTCAAAGTACTATCTTCCCAACATTACTAGCGAAGTGTCCTTCCCCAAACTCCAATCCCTGCCAGTCTCTCTCTCTCTCTCTCTCTCTCTCTCTCTCTTTCTCTCTCTCATTTTATAATATTTAAGTGTCTCGCAAGAACAGCGCACAAATTGTATAAAATACCAATAACTCAGAAGTCACATATATATGAACCTAACAAAATAAAACTACATCAAAATTGTCTTTGGCACAATGTTTATTTAGATCTTTTTATGATGTTCATGATTATGATGCCTTAGTATTATTACTATTTAAAAAATAAAATTTTTTTTCTAAAATTTGTAAAGTTATGTAACAAAGTGTACAAAGATTGATATAGTGATTGATCATGGTGAATTTATCATATAAATGCCTTGATTTAAAGAACTTTACTTAATAATGAGATATAAATGCTTATCTTACATAAACAAATCAATTATAAATATTTTACTTGAAAAGCCATTTCAAAAGTTTTATAGTAGTCCAAATTAGAGTATAATTCCACTTGAATATAAAATTATTTGTGACACTATTATACTAATATATTTTAAAAAAATAGACAAAATAAATATAATCAAATAGCTCAAAGATACTCAAAATTGAGATATTTAAATTTTATGCTAAATGTTTATAAATCTACAATAAAAAAATAAGATTAAGAATAATAATAAGATCCCATGAATCAACTTTAATAATATATATGGATCAAATGAGACCTAATCAACAACCAATGACATTCTCTTACATGTTATGAAAGTAAGAAGTGGATAAATACTATTGATGAAGGAATCAAACAACAAGAATAATGCATATGAGCATATTACACTTCCTCAGTATACAAGAAGATTGAAGCTAAATTGGTATACAAAGTGAAAAACAATACTAAAGCAGATATGAAGAGATATTAAATAAGATTAATGACTAAAGGATAGATTCAAAAAAAATGGATGCTATAAATATATGCATATCCTTGTATTAAAACTATTAGACTAATCATTTTTTAGAAGCTTGATATAAATGAAATATATAATGAATGTGAATTCTACTTTTATAAATGTAGTTCTTGAAAAATGTTATATATTAAATAACCCTTGGGAAATATTGAAATAATAAGAAGAGAAATATGAGGTTAAAGAAGCCTTGTATGGCCTAAAGTAAGATCCAATAGCAAAACAAATCAAAAAAAACTTTTAAGAAAAAATTTTGCTAAATATCCATATGAATATGCACACTATATTGAGGTTTAAAATAAGATTTGATATTGTGTTTATATAAGATGATTTCATAGGTTAAAAGTAAGCATCTTTAAAGTTCAATAAAAAATGTAAAATTTAGAAATGAAAATATTAAGCCATTATCTTGTTGCATTGAAGTAAATGTGAAGCAAGAACATAAAGACATACATCACTTAAGAGGCAATGCTAAAGAAGTTCTCAAGTTAGTCAAAAGGTATGACTTTTATTCTCATTGAAATAATAATGTGAAATCTTGTCAATGATGATGAATGAGAAAAAGAAGATCCATGTTTATATAAAAGTCTTATTAAAGTGTACATAAGTTATATGTCATCATATATATATATATATATATATATATATATATATATATATATATATATATATATATATATATATATATATATATATATATATATATATATATATATATTAAAAATATATTAAAATTAGAGCATAATTTAATTGGCTTTTTTAATAAATTTGTTTCTTTTTTACTTGTTTTATGATTAGTGATCTTTCCAAAGTACAAAATTAAGTGCACTGAACTTCTTGTTTGAACCTAATTCTCTAAATATCTTCTAAATGGATTCTCAATACAAATATCCTTTTTGAAGCTTATAATCATAATTGTAAAGATGATATCATGAGGCTCATCCATCAATACAAAGATAATAATAATTACTAATATCATTCATGATGTAAACAAATGTCTCAATAGCTACATTACAATTAATTTCTTTTTGAACAATTGGTAAAGTCAACTTCAACTTTGCACTAACATTTGCAAAGGTATCTTTCTTGACTTCATCATTATAAGCAAGAAAATTAAGTAACACATGCAATTTCCTTGACTATCGATTTAAATGACTTCTCATGACCATGAAATGACAATCTTGATGTAAAAAGAATTAAATGCAATCAATAGAAGTAGTCAATATGATCAAATATTCTTTTTTTATTCATCTCATCTTTACTCAAACCATACCAAGGACATAATTCTTGAGTCTTTACTAAGCCTTCACATTCTTTTCTAGCTTTATTGTGATCAATATTATGCCTTTTCCATATATACTAGAATATTTTTCTCTTCTAATTTTTAGACCCTTCCCTTGTAATAAGTTTTGACTAGCTTAACTTCCTATAGCTTGCTCTTAAAACTAAATGTAGTAATAAAACAAAAATATAATGTTCTTATGTTACCAACCATTTAGACATATTTAAACCAATTTGAGTTAAACTTCCAAACATTGTTACTCCTTGTTTGGAAGAAAGGAAAATTTTTGGCTAATTGGATTCTCTAATCAAATATGCTCGAATATCCTTTTGTTAACATTATTGGTCTAAATCAAGGTCAAGTTTAATATAAATAGTTTATCAATATCATTCTTTTAGCCATGTGAGTTAACAATTAAACTCTAAATTTTGAATTATTTTTTGTATTTTAAATATTATGATTACATGCATGTATCTACATATAAGACCAATAAAATTAATATGGGATAGACATTTCCTCACATATAAGAAAATTAATTTGGTAATCTTACATTAATACATGATTATAAATTGTTTTTGTATCCAACCAAATGAATCAATTTCTAACATGTGCATATACTATACTAAAATCATTACAAACTACACTCACTTGGCAAAGAGTACACTAATATAAAAGACATTAATAAAACGATGCATGACTAGTTTTCAAAATTCACTAGTGAAAATCATGACTCAACGGGTGAGTTAATAAAGTTAACATCATTTTCTTCAAGCACATCTCTTATAAAAAAATAATGTAGGAAATGTTTACATGTTGTGTCTTCTTCCTCAAGGACTTAAAAAGCATAAAAATATTAGCTATTGGACACAATTGTAGGCTCAATTAAAGAAATACATTTAGAGTTTATAGAAGCCATAGATAAGTGTGTCAAGAAGCCATCATCAAGTGTGCTTGAGAATGCTTACTTGGCTTTAAGAATATGTTGATTGAATATTTAGAGAAGATTTGAGGGCTTATGCCTTAGAAATTTAGGATGATTTGGTCTTGTAGGATTTAGGTAGAAAGAACTAACCAAGGTCAAAGTTCAAAATGAATTCAATAGTTGGGAAGCTCATAAAGAAACAATAGAAGCTATTAGTATAAACTTAAAGTGCAATTAGTGAGCAAAAAAAAATGCATGCTAGCTAAGGTCATATGAAGAAACATATGTAGGCAATTGGCACTATATGGTTTGGATAAACAAGAATAGAGATCATAAGGAAAGCTGATACATGTATTATGTAATTGATGGGTTATTATAAATGAGATTGATCGTATGTGTGTGTGAAGAGGAAAGTGGCCTTTACGTATGCAAAAAAGAAGAGTGATGGACTCATCTTAAGAGAAATCAGATTATGATCGATTCTACCTCTTCACATTAATTAAAAGATAGTACTATGTCCTTAATGTAGTTTTAAAATTTTTGTACTACCTTTCAAATTTATGAAATTTTAGTTTTGCTAAAAATATTGTGACGAATTCTAAGTCCTTAAGAACTATTTGATGTAGGACAAGAGTACCTTTTATGATATTATATTTATTACACCGATAATTCTTATATCCTCACAAAAGAGTACTGATAAATGCACACTACTATTGAGCACATTCACAATATTATGAATTTAGTGAAGTTGAAAGATTTTGATTAAAGTTATGTTAACCACACTAGAGATCCAATCTTATAAAGCAAAGAAATAAAAGTTATGAGCATCTAACACTGTGATTTAAAATAACTACCGAGGATAAGTTGAAGTTGACCTCTACAAATAGTTCGTCGTTATGCAGATCACATTCCTTCCTTAGAAGTTCATCTCTAAGGGTTGTGAGCTCACACACTCAAGTAGTCCGTCACTCAAGAGGAAAGCACACAGAAGAATAGTAAAAGAAATTTAAGAAGATAACTTTTATTCCAAATCCAAGTGCCAAGCATTACAAGAGCCTCCCT
The DNA here is from genome assembly GCA_021442155.1 of Cymbidium sinense. Taxonomy (NCBI): domain Eukaryota; kingdom Viridiplantae; phylum Streptophyta; class Magnoliopsida; order Asparagales; family Orchidaceae; genus Cymbidium; species Cymbidium sinense. The sequence continues at coordinate 30,462,511 of CM038224.1, forward strand.
ATTTATAGATTGAAGAGAGTTAAGAATACTCAAACCTAACTCCAAACTCAAACCTAATACCATCATAACTACACCTACCACCACATTACCTATTACCACTCATTCCATACCTATCCAAAATGTCATACCTACTACAATGACTCGTGGGCCATGACATAAGAATAACCCAATACATATAAGCTCAAGACATATATAAAATATAAAAGCCCAATAATACATAACTTAAATTAAAATAAAAGGCTCAATCATGGATTTAAATTTTATGATGATGACATCGATGATGATGATGATGATACCTACATGCCTCTCTTGTTTAAAGATTCTCCTCAAGAATGAAAATCAAGTACTTTATAATAATTGTGAGTCTAGTTGATACTCATCAAATGTAAGCCATGACTCTTCAAGTGGAGAAAGACCTTTCCAACGAATGAGAAACTTTTGAGTGCCTCCATCAGATTTGATGATAATCTGGTATTCTAAAATTTGGTCTAGACGATGTGATCTTAAGCGATGAGATGGTATGGTATTTGGTGATGAAGTATGAACCTGCATGTTAGTTCTATTTGTAGAGGGAATAGTGTTATCCGTGTCTTGCCCATAGTACAACATTAAATCTGATACATTGAATATTGGAGAAATCCCAGCATTCATTAGAAGATCTATTTCATAAGCATTATCATTTATCTTCCTTACAACATTATACGGATAAGATCTCTTGAGAGTTAATTTCTTAAGAGTTCCAGTTGGAAATCTCTCAGGTCTAACTTTAACAAGAACTAAAACTCCATCATTAAATTTTACATATCGTCTATGTGCATCAACATTAGTTTTATATTTATCATAACTCAGAGTAAGTTTTTGTTAAATTTCATTATATAAATCATGCATACTTTGTGCAAATGAAGATGCAAATGCACTAGACCTATATGTTATAGGCAATTCAACAAGATCAGTTAGTTTTCTTGGATCATAACCAGTTACAATATGAAAAGGACTCATACGGGTTGACCTATTAATTGGTATTATAAGCAAACTCTAGTAGAAAGAATAGGTCCAACTAGTAGTATGATTGGTCACTAGACACCTAAGTAAATTTCTAAGCTTCTATTAACAACTTAGTTTCTCCATCTATTTGAGGGTGGTAAGTAGAAAATAAGAGTTTTTTGCCAATTTTTTCCATAAAGTTTTCCAAAATAGCTCATAAACCTTACATCATGATTAGACACAATTGTCTTTGGAAGTCCATGTAATGAACTATCTCCAGAAAATTATCGCTATATGTGATGCATCTGTTGTCTTATAACTTGGAATGAAGTGTGCTATTTTAGAAAATTAGTCAACAACAACTAGGATAGAGTCAAAATATTGTACAGTGCGAGATAATCCTAATATGAAGACCATACTAAGATCTTCCCATGAATTATGGGGAATTGGGAGTGGTGTGTATTGACTATAATTTTATTTTCCCCTTTTTTCTACTTGGTAAGTGTGACATTGGGCAGTGATATGAGCAACATCTTTCTTAAGACTATGCTAAAAGAACCTATCCTTCATCATAACTATTGTCTTATCATGACCAAAATGACTAGACACACCTCCTAAATGAATTTTCTCAATAAGAAAATTTTGAAGTGTTGAATCTGGGATACGTAGTTGTGTACCATGAAAGAGATAGCCATCTCATATTTGATGATCTAGACTATTAATTGAAACATCAAATTTCAAAGATAAAAAAATTTATTGAAAATCTTTACAATTAGGATAAACATCTTTAACCTTTTCAAATCTAGTAACCTTCACATTGACGTATTTAATAATGTACATATTCTACTTAAGGCATCCGCTACTATGTTCTTAGCACCAGATTTATGTTTAATAACAAACATATATTCTTGAAGAAATTGAACCCATTTTGCATGACGAGAACTAAGTATCTTTTGGGTGTTTAGATATTTAAGTACTTTGTGATCAAATTAAAGTATAAATTCTTGTGAAAGAAGATAATGTCGCCAATAACATAAAGTTTGGATGATAGCTTATAGCTCACGATCATATGTGGAATATCATTGACGTGCTTCATTTAATTTTTCACTACAGAAAGCAATAAGATGACCTTCTTGTTTAAGAACACCTCCAATACCAACTCCAGAAGCATCACATGATACCCCAAATACTTTGTCAAATTTGGCAATTTTAATATCGATGGACTTGTTAAAAGTTCTTTAATTTTAGAGAAGGCATCAGCAGCTGCCTTTGTCCAAATAAAGTCTCCTTTTTTAAGACATTGAGTTATCGGGGCCATAATAGTGCTAAATCCACGAATAAACTTTCGATAAAATTTGGCTAGCCCATGAAAACTATGTACATCATGAATTGTGGTTAGAGTAGGCCACTATTGAATAACCCTAATTTTTTCGGGATCGGCAGAGATGCCATCACAAGAAAGAATGAATCCTAAGAAGATTACTGAAGATATCATAAATGAGCATTTTTTAAGTGAACATATAGTCTTTCTTTACGAAGCACTTCAAAGACTTGTCATAAATGATTCTCATGATCGCTCTTAGTTTGACAAAAAATTAAAATATCATTAAAGTACACAACTAAAATTTTTCCAATGAACGACCGTAAGATATGAGTCATCACTCACATAAATGTACTTGGAGCATTAGTCAATCCAAAAGGCATTACTAGCCATTCATACAAACCATCTATGTCTTGAATGTTGTTTTCCATTCATCACCTTTTCTCATACAAATTTGATGATATCCACTTCTAAGGCAAATTTTAGAGAAAACTATTGATCTAGCCATCATATCTAACATGTCATCAAGTCTAGGTATGGGGAACCTATATTTAATAATGATTTTATTTATAACTACACACACATACGCCAAGTACCATCTTACTTTAGGGTAAGAAGAAGGCATAGCATGAAGATAAACTTTCCGATAAATCCTTTTGCAAAAAAATCATCCACTTGTAGTTTTAGCTGCATGTTCATTTGGGTTCATACGATGTGAAAGAACTATTGCTGCATGTTGGATACTTCTTAATGTGGAAGCTCACTCGGATGTTCTTCAGGACAAATATCTTGATATTCTAATAAAAGTTCACGTACTACAGATGAGAATGATTTAACACAAAGTTGATTTTTAGAGGTTAGAACAACTAATGGAAAAATGATATTCCTATTAATCTCTTATTGAAATTGACATTTATTAATAATATGTAGGGATTTTTTTTCTATGGGAGGAGAAGAATTTTTTTTTGAAGTGGAGTGACCTCTTTAGGATTTTAAGACAATTCTCTTGCCTTGAAATTAAAAGCATATGTATTAGATCGCCCATAATTTGTGACATCCATATAAGAAAGCCAAGGTCTACCTAAAAATATATGAGCAACATCCATCGGAAGAACATCACACCAAATTTTATCACTATATTATCCTAATTGAATGGGTACAAGATGACATTGACATAGAGAGAGGTCTTATCTACCCAAGCAACCCGCAACTCTGTGTGAGGGTGAGCTTCATTAGCCAAAAAAATAAAGCAATAACATAACATTCATGCACTATCAATGATTAATTTACACATCTTTTCACCACTCTTAAAATAACTGTGGAAAATTGATGTGCACCTCCAATCAATATTAGCTCGTGGGATAGCTAACACACAACGTATAATAACTATATGAGACTCATCTAATGCTTCTTCTGTATCAGCTTGGGTGATGGCTCCTAGGTGTAGTTAAGTAGTTATTAAGATTAAGAAAATTATGAAATTGATTAAAGAGTGTTAATTAATCATTATACTAGTAATGATAGTAAATAATAATAATAATTAGGACCCCTCTTTCTAAATATTTTTCAAGATTACCCTTAAGGTGCTTAATTAATAAATTAACTGATTAGATGAAATTTGATAATAAACCATCTTAATTAACTCATTTAATTGACCCTCCTTATGTGCTTAGTTATAAGGTACATTAATGAAATTATGATTCTTCATTGGTGGGGAATTATAAAAGTAATTAGCTTCTTCTTAATTCAATTATTTATTAAACATGAGCTTAATTGCATCGTAATCCTTAGACAATACAAATTTGATTTTTCAAGCATATTATCATGATTTGTGAGCTCTTGCTTAATAATTAATCAAATTAAGATATTTTTGAGAAGGTAAATAAATGGGCAAACTTAATTAATTCATAAAAGCCACTTAAATTCTCTTTAAATTTATTAACAAACAAATATGGATATAGATTGAACACTAAGTATTGTTTCACCTCTTTAGGTTTCATCAACTTAAATATTCAAATTAAACATTATAGAAACTTTGATTAGATTTTTGGGGTGCTTATCTAACTTGATTGTCTTTATATTCTAATGAAATCCAGTATGTTGTGTGGTGATATTCAATTACTTTCTTTCAATTAGCATAAATATGCATGCCATATGCTTCATATATTCATGTTTTAAAGCAAAAAGAGTATGATTACATTTAAATTGAATGAGTTGGACAAATATTATCATATAGTGTGGTTATTGTCATTAATAAATCTCAAACAATTTTGAAATTGCATGTTAATTATGAATTTTAAATTATTGTTTATTATAAATAAATAATTATGTGAAAATGAAATGTTCATTTCCTCTTAATCAAAAGATGACAATTGATGGTTTTATTCCTATGTTTATACTTATACATTCATGTATTTGAATTGGCAAATATATAATCTGGATATCCCAAGGATACAAGGCTTTAAGCAAGCCTAAGGAGGTCTTTCCTGGTTTAACAATAGCACATACTTGCTTAATTTCATTTATGTGCATGCATATATTAGAATATAAAGTAAAAACCTCTTTTTGCCATTAAGCTTTACTTAAAAAAAGATATTTATATCCAACACTTTTGGATTTTATTTCTATGTTTATGTATATGTTTATGTGTATTTGAACTGGCAAGTATAAAGTCTAGACATCCCGAGAACACAAGGCTTTAAGTATGCCCCAATTAGGTCTGAGATAATCTCACTTCCATGAGTTAAGCATGATACATACTTGCTTAAATTCCTTATACATGTTTGCATATGCTTAAATATCAAATAAAATCCCATTTTTCTATTAAATCCATGCATCAATATTATTAAGTGTGTAAAAAATATGAGTACATTGCATGTATATGTATATTGCATGTTTATTGCCAAGAGGAGCCTGGAGATTAAAGATCATTTCTCCTTCTTCCAATTCAGTGTTGATGACCTAATACAACTTAGGTTTTGGGTTTAGATCAGAGAATCAGGGAGAGATTGGAATTAGGCAAAACACAAATACCTAAATCAGGGGTGGAAGTTATTTCTAAATACTGCACATCCTCCAATCCTACATTAGTATTCATATGATCTTTAGCTAATGGAGATACAGAAGTAGGGATATTTGCATTTGTAAGGGAATCAGCCATAAGGGCGGGATCCAGAGCTGCTATTCGATGCATCAATTTCAATATTGTTATTTTGTAAGTGGGTTCCAACATGAGGAGCCTGTTCCTTAATAGGAAGTGCGCCAACTGGTAATTGCTCCGCCGTATCAATCTTGGATTCGGGTTGGTGGCTATGAACTTGGGGATCATTTTTATCAAGTATTGGGGAAGTTGTATTAGTAGCCATATCATGTAATGGTTCATTCAAAGTGGCCTTAATGGGTGGCGCAGCTTTGGGTACCACAGGATTTTTCTTTAAATGTGGATGGGCTACAAAACAATCAGCAAATCCATGCCCATGAATTATACGATGGGAGCAAAATATAGGGAAGTTTTCAAATTCTACTTTTTGTAAATAGCCATATTTTTCTGACGCTAACCAAACTTCCTTAGGATATTTTTTAGTGATGTCCAATTCCACAAATATCCGAGCAACAAAAGGTCTAGTGCTAGAAGCAGTTGCTTGGTCCAACTAGAGAGGCCGGCCGAATAGACCAACCACAGCATAGAAAAATTCGGGATTAAAGAAATGCACGTGAAGGTTAGGAATAGACAACTAAACTAGAACAATAGGAGATTCCTCAATGTTGAAAAAAGGAGTCCATTTCAATAACCACATTTGGCAATTAAAAATAAAATATGATCATCTTGCAAAAACATGGGAATAATCCAAATCATTAGATAATTGAATCACGAGAATCAAACGAATGAAAAAACTCAATCCATAGGACGAAGAGAGTAAGTAAATTTATCCAAAGCAAATTCAAATGGTTTTGCCGCTTTTCCACCATTGAATCGAGCACATAATACTCCCTGAAGATATAGAAAAAAATCGAAAGACTCAGGTTTTTTGCCTTACCCACAAGCACCTCCTTGAAAGATTTAGTAGCCATGGAAGGATTTGAGCCAAAGTTTCCGAGGATCCATACACGCCGACGACGATGGGGTTCTCCAAGGGGAACCAAGAATCTAAAGCAAAACAGAGAAATAAAAATGGCCTTCGAGATCAAGCGATCTAACACACACTAGGGGAAGAAAATCGCCAAGGAGGGACGACGGTTAGGGCAGATGTTTGAGGAGAAAAGGGGAGCTCGGAACCCTTAAGCAATTTTAATAAAGTAATAATTTGAATATTCTTGCATGACTGCAGTATTTACTTTTTCTATTGTAGCAATTTAAAAATCTTTGCATAAATGCAATATTTACTTTTTGATACAAACATATTTCGTGATAATACATTAATTGTTAGAGTTTTATGGTACAATCTATTGTGACTATTTAAACCACTGAAGTTCTATAGATATAGCAAAATTAATATCACATAAAATAATTTATTATTATACTTATTAAAAAACCCTCTTATAATATATATATATATATATATATATATATATATATATATATATATATATATATATATATATATATATATATATATATATATATATATATATAAATGAGCCCTCCACTTTCATCAAAGTATAGCAGCAATTTATTAACCATTATAATGCATGATTTGCACATAAGCTGACAATTCTAAATCTAATGATTGAAATTGTTAAAAGCAGTAATATTCCTTAGGAAAAATTTTTAAAATAAGCATTCTTAAAACCTTAATTAGTAGATTAGGCATATTTTTAAGAAAATTTAAATCCGCTTAATCTGATCGTTGAATGAGCTTTCTGCCAAGGCGATGATCAAAAAAAAAAATTTTTTTAAAAAATTCCGAACAGCATTTGCAAGAAAAAGAGGGCTCTCAACGAAAATTGCAATAGGTCTATTTGATCCGGGTATTTGCAATTTACTGTAATTTTAATTTTAATTTTTTAATATCTAATTTAAATATATATATATATATATATATATATATATATATATATATATATATAATAATTTTGAAAAGTACCTCAAAAAATAATTGCAGAATTATTTATAGGTTTATTTGATCTGATATTTGCAATTAATTTTATTTTTAATTTTCTAATTTCTAATTTTAAAAAAATAAAATATAAAATAATAATTTGAAAAAGTTGAAGTACCTCAAAATAATAATTAGGTTATTTATAGTATTTATAATTTTACTGTAATTTTAATTTTAATTTTTTTAATATCTAATTTTAAGAAAATACAAATTAATAATTTTTTAATATCTAATTTTAATATCTAATTTTTTTTTGAGGTACTTCAACTTTTCAAAATTATTAATTTGTATTTTATTTTCTTAAAATTAAATATTAAAAAAAAAAATTAAAAAAAGAAATTATAATATTGCCCATCAAATAAACTTATAAATAATTCTACAATTATTTTTTTGAGGTACTTCAACTTTTTCAAAATTATTATTTTATATTTTATTTTTTAAAATTAGATATTAAAAAAATTAAAATTAAAATTATAGTAAATTGCAAATACTCGGATCAAATAAACTTATAAATAATTATGTAATTCTTTTTTTGAGGTACTTCAACTTTTTCAAAATTGTTACTTTATATTTTATTTTTTTAAAATTAGATATTAAAAAAATTAAAATTAAAATTACAGTAAATTGCAAATACCCAGATCAAATAAACCTATTCAGCAATTTCCGTTCGGAATTGTTTTTAAAATTTTTTTTTTGGGCCACCCCCATTTTAATTATGATCATCCGATCTGATGAAGACTACGCCTGCTAACCTGTCACTATTTTAAATTTTCGTAAAAATATGCCTAATCCGCTAATTAAGATTTTAAGCATGCTTATTTTAAAAATTTTTCCTATTCCTTACTCTCTTCTCCTAGATTTTTGAATTGAGGATATGATGGTAAGGCTTGTATAGTAGTAAATGTTATCTTTTTTTTAAAAAAAATAGAGAATATTCTTTAAGTGTGTTTTTTTTGTTTTAATTTTTTGAAATTGCATACTTATATGAAAATACTGGAAATAGGATTTTTTTAATTTTGAGAGGCATGATATTTATTTATATGTTATTCAAAATTCACTTAATCAAGCATGATGCTAAATATAATTTTTAAATAAATAATGTTATGTATAAATTTTATTCGAAGTATTTGATGTCAAATCAACTGTAAAACTAAATCGACAAGGCAAAATTTTACAAGATTTGATTAATTAGTAGATAAATATAATTTAAATAGCTTTTTATTTAATTTTAAATTTATTTATATATAAATTGGAGTTTGTCATCCTTCAATATATTGAATTTTGAAAGCCCTTATGTTTGAATAGTAAATGTTGAATTTATCCTAAGAATAATGATAAGATCAAAAATTTGTCCACATGAATAGGGATAAATATTAATATTTAGTCCAATATCTTAAATGATGGACATAAGAAATTCTTGAGTAGTTCAGGTATAGAGGGTGGAATTATATATAGAAATCAAGGAAAAAATTTACTTCAAATTATATGGATAATCATCTCTGAAGCTTAAGGGTATAGAGGGTGGAATTATATAAGTAATTCTTACTGTCATTTATTATCAGGTATAATTTTAAAGATATATATATGTGAGGTTAAAGAAATTCTTGAGTAGTTCAGGTAGTTTTACACTTTTCACAATATCATTATTTTTTAATAAAAAAATCTTCATCGTAAACAAATTTGGAATTAAATAAAAAGCCATTTAAATTATATTTATCAGCTAGTTAATGAAATACTTATAAAATATAGCATAAAAATATGCAGATCACTAAAAACATGTCTATTTAAAGATTTTCATCAAAATAAAATAAATTAACAAATTCATATATTTATGCAATTTGAGATAAAACATTAAGAATTTAATAAAATATTGATCAGGAGAATAAGAGACTTTCTATAAGCATTAGAAAGTTGGAGCAACTCCAATGACAGATAATAGTGAAACCTAAATCCAACCAAATTAACAAAATACTTTTAAAAAATGATTACATGCAAGTTCTCCGTTTAATGCGCGACTTCCATATAACACTGCAAGTCATCCATTAAACAGGAAACTTCCATATAACACTACAAGTTGTCCGTTAAATGGGCGACTAGATTAGACACTTAAATAGGTGATTAGCGCTACATCAAATTCGACGTGGCAACCAAGTCGTCCGTTAAATGGGGGACTATTACTATATCTAATTTTTTAAGATACTTAAATTATTAATTATATTAGAAATCAAATTTATTTTAAAAATTTTGCCGACTGACAATAAGGATGAATGATAATGTTGGGTTAGTAAGAATCTGTTAAGAGTTACTGTATAAAGTTCTGATTTGAATTTTTCCTAGTTGCTGTGCAATTGTTATATTCAATTCAGTCACGCAATCAGAACTCAAAGAAAAACATGATGGAAAAAAAGATATATTAAATTTATATTTTTTATTTTTAATTAAAAATAAATATTTAAATTAACATAAGTAAGAACAACTTATAAATTAAGAAAAATTATGATTAAGTATTTTAAATTATGCATGAAGTTATTTTTATGCATCAAATTCACAATTATTAATTTTATTTTAAAATATATTGCAATATCCTTCTCAAAATATGTTATCAATGAACTCACAAAAAATTAGAATAATCTTATCATGAAAATATTTATTATTAAAAATATAAATTCAATTATTGTAGTCAGAACAGGTAGTATAATGATCTATCTAATTAATTAATTAATAAGAGAATATATGATCTATTTTTTGTCTTAGCTAATATTTGACATAAATTAAAAATTATGAAGAACTTTTAAAAAAAATATTTCTTTTAATGAGCTTCAATTTTAAAATGTTCTAATTAAAAGTTTAAGTATAGTATTTTTTTTTTGTCAAGTCTTCAAGATAAAATTTAGTTATAATTTAATAAATATTATCAATTTTGATGATAGACATCCATCTTAAGAACTTAATACTAAACTCATAATCAATAATTTTTGTTGATGTATCTCATAAGTGTCCATGTAGAGACATAGGAAGTAATGTCAACTCAGCTTACTAGTAAGTTATCCTTCCCCAAACTCCAATTCCTACCAACATCTTCCAGCCTCTACACTCTTTCCCCTTGTGGTTTTTATAAAGGGGTGTGCAAGATTAATACTTACACACTATTATAAGTGTACACTTTATAATTTTAATTTAAGTCAAATTCAATTGGACTATAGCGAGAGAATAAGTAATTTGACTTCATTCCATTAGTAGAGATTGACATTGATATCTTTAATGAGCATCAATATTAATGTTGATCAAGATTATTAGCTTTATTTTTGATGATAGGTTTTGATATCAATGTAGACAATGAGTGTGAGAAAATTTAGGGAAACCCACAAACTTTAAAATTAACTTTATTTTAGTGATTGAATATGCATTAGGAATATTTATTGTCTTGAGAGATAAAAGATACATTTTTGTAATAGATTCGAAAACTAAAATGAAGAGGGGTTTCTTAGTATTGTACATAAATGTGATAAATATAAAGATATACTATCTAAAAAATAAAAATATCATCCTGCCATGGATTTAAATATAATAATAGAAAAAGTTTTCAAAATTTGTCTATTCATTCCTATAAGTTTCTTTATTTTAAATTTTATTTTAATTATGAGTGTAAATTATAGAGAATTAAGTTAATGTGTCATACATTAAAATTATGGGAGAGTGAGTAATTGAGCATAGATTATGATTTCTTGAAATTAGTTTGGATTTATGTTGTGTAAATCTACTATGGATGTTATACATTTGTTGAGAGATTTGATGACGAAGTATCGAGAGAGAAAGGAAGATATTCATATGATATTTGTTGATTTAAAGATATCATATGATAAAGTTCCCAGAGAAGTACTTTTGAGAGTTCTTGAATAAAAAGGAGTTAATATTGTGTATATTCAAGTAATTAAGGATGCATATACTTTAGTTGTTACTTGTAATCAAATACAAGGAAGATTGAACAAATATTTTCCTATTTCAAGTAGATTATATCAGAGTCAGCTTTAAGTCCATATATTTTTGCTTTGGTTATGGGTGTGTTTACTAATCATATATAAGAGGATGTACCACTACTATATGTATTTTTCTATTGATTTTTTTCTTGTTGATAAGACTAGAGAGGGAGTTTAAGAGAAACTTTATTATGGAGGTCAACCGTAGAATCTAAAGGTTATCATTTGAGTAGATCTAAAACAAACTACACGGAGTGTAATTTTAGTAGTAATAGATCTAGTAGTAGGATTGTGAGAATGGGTGATCAAGTCATTAAAAAGAGTGAATGTATTAGATTTATTAGAGATACTCTTCAAAGTGATTGTAAAATAGATAGAGGTGTTAGCATTATAATTCAAGTTGAATTGTTGAAGGAATGCATCAGACCTTTTGTGTGATAAAAAGTACTGCTTAACTTAAGAAAAAAATTTATATGATAGTTGTGACACTTACAATGAATGGTAACATGTTGCCTAGTAAAAGAGAAGCATAACATTGTTTAAAGTGTTTTGGTGATGAGGATGCTTAGGTGGCTAACTGGCTTTACATATAGAGATAAATTTTGAAATGAATATATACATAAAAAAGGGTGAAACACTCCAGTGGCAGATAAGATTAGATAGAGTCATCTTTGATCGTTTGGTCACATAATACGCCAGTCATCTAATGATCTAGTTAGGAGAGTAGATGTATTAGATTTGGCCTATGATAAGAAATACAAAGGCAGACTTAAAAAGACTTAGTTAGGAAGTATAAAAGATAACCTTATTTTATTAAAATTAAATGATAATTTAACATTTAATAGAACACAATAGAGAAAAAAGGATTCTTGTAGCTAACCTCATATAGTGGGATAATGGCTTGTTGTTGTTGTTGTTGTATGAAGTACATGTTCTTTATAGAGATAACCCCTTATATGTTCCAACTTCTCTTGAAACTGAAATAGGTCAGACTCTATTAAACTTGCAATCCTACTTAAAAATGATTATCAGTTAAACACACATAAGAGTTTGAAACTTTTGAGGTCAAGTCATATATTATGCAATATAGGTAAGCCCTTTTTTAATTAGAAGAAATCTAACTCTAGCAACTAAAGCAAAGGATGCAGGGTATGCAATGCTCCTGGGCTAATGCTTTTTTTTTTGGGTTTTTCTTCTTCTTCATTAAACATAACTCTAATATGTGATGAAAATTTCATGTCCCAATAATTTTGGCCCTCACTAATGAGTAGCTACCTCTTTTAAGCCAATGTTATCCTTAAAGATTATGTGACCTCTATTCATGCAATGGTGATAGAACATTTTAAGGAGAAGGTTGCAAAATAAATCAAATATATTGACAAAGCTTTTGGAATTCTACTTTATTTTATTCATAACTCATTTATTAAATTTTAATCTTAATAAAAAAATTTTAATTCAAGTTTATCATGGCTAAACCATGGGAAAATCATAAGCTTGTCGAACAAATTAAAAGTAAGCATTTCATTTCATTCAATGTGTACAAACAAAATGCAAACACATCAAACAAATTAAATAATTTAAAAAAATAATAATAAAGATGAGTGTGCTGGGCAACAAATTATAGTCCTAAAAAATTTTAAAAAATTATAGCTAAGCACTACCTTACACAGCCTAGCTTAAACCTACTAGTATAAACTTAACTTATGGGCCTTCTGGCTTCATCTTTAAGTTTTTATGGCTTAAAAGACTATAAAGATTCACCATTTATGGCTCATATTTGTTATCTTTTTAGTCCTCTGGAATCTCAAAGGCTTATAAGACTTTCTAAGTTTTTAATAAGTACACTTATAACATCAAAAAATAGCAACCTTCCATTTACAAAATATATGTTAGTTCATATGTTATATTCAAAATACACAATCATTCAAAAATTCATCAGATCAAAAAATACCTGACACATTTACATGTGAGGCCACCTGTCTTATTGATTATTCTTAAGGGGCCTTTAGTATTTAAGATTTTAAGTAACACCCACAAGTAAAATGATTAATTTCTTAGAAAAATTATAATAATAATATCACAATAGTGCTTTATTTAAACATGATCACCAACAAAAAAACAATTTTAGTTTAATCCTAATAGTTTCCACAATCCATCAATAAACTAACCTACATCATTGCATTACAACATATTATCACAATAATCAGATCAAACAAACAAATCATTCTAAATGTATAAGGGTTGTGTCTTATTATATATCTTGTGTATGCTAAGTCGCAAATATATATGTCTATTAGGTTTTCAATTTTCTAAGTTCAAATTGGATGTTTAATTTAACTAGATATGGTTTTAATTTAAGTGATTAGTCATTCAAAAGATTTTGTTTGAACTTTATTCTATTTATGTTTTAATTATTTAAGAGTTTTTAAGAATGCAAAAACAAGTTAACTTCACTAGATAATTAACATCAAGACCGCTTAGGTATCATAATGTTATAAAACATATGCTACATGAAACAATAAGGTATTTCATAACAATTTCTATCTAGATGGATTTTATTAATTTTTCTATTATCTAATTAATTTTGATTATAATTTTGTAATATATTTTGTAAAAGAAATTAAAAATATCTAAAATATTTTCTAAATTTATAAAACTATTATATAAGCAGAGAATATAAATTTCATAACTTTTTAAAATTACTTTAAATTATTTAATAATTTTAATAATTTTAAATTTCTAACATCATGACAAATTAAGAAAATAATAAAATAATTTTAAAATATATGGGCAAATTCTCTTTATAGGAACAATTTTAAATTATTCTAATATAATTCAATATTTTTACATTTTAAATATAATTTATTAATTAAATCATATTTTGTTTTAATTTTTATATTAAATTAATTTTATGATTTATAGAATTTTTCTAATGGTTTATATTAACCTTTGGAATCACACATATAAATTTGGAATCATTTTGATTTATTTTAGATTTTTTATTAGTTAATTAATAAATTAAATTTGGATAAAGAAGTTACCTTTTCTGAAAAAGTTACCTTTTATACTTAAGAAAAATTGGATACAGAAAACCTTTTCTACTTAAGAAAAATCATGCACATCGAACTTCTAAATTTTCTTAAATGGATTACTTACCATGCATCATAAAGTGTGTTAAATGCTCTAATTTGCATGTATAGATATTCTTAGGGTCCATCTATATGCATGCTATATATGTTGGGGAAAGAATTGAAGTAATGTGTGTTATGTGAATTTTGATTCATTTTTCTTAATCTTAAAATGTCTTTCTTTTTGGATAGGTTTGTTTAGAGTTTATCTAAACTTAGGATTGATTAAAAGATTTAATCAAAACATTCACCTAAATGAAACTAAAATGTGAACCTACTTTAGAAATTACATAGGTTAGGGAAGGAAAGAGAAGTTCTTTTCTCTTTCCCTCTCTTCATAACTTAGTAATTAATTGTAGGATCCACCTAAACCAAATCAAAACATAAAATAAAATCAACCCAAAATAATTAAACAACTTAAATGAAACCATCCCTTAAGTTGAACATGTTCTTCACATTTAGAAAATTTAATCCTAAAGCTATAACTAAGCATACCACACAACCCTTCAAAGCACACACATTAGCCTAAGTCACCACTTCTAGCCTTAGGTTAGGTCAGTGCATGGTTTGATGATTATTTTTTTTTGTGATGTATGTTATAGGGTATATTCTTGTAGAATGAATGGTAGGATGTTCTTTGTCTAACTGTTCTTTTCTATAGGGGATTATGCTTAAGGGGCACTATCATAAATAAAAATATAAATGCTTTCACTTGCAGGTGCTTTATACCCCTAAGCATAATCCATAGACTAGGTGAACTTAGTCACCCATGTGTGGGGTGATAAGTCCAATATACATGCTTGGGATTTGTGTGGTGTGTTTTAGCTAAACTTTATTTTGTAGGTGTTAGCTAGATTTCTACTTTTCCTTTTCTTGTAAAAATGTTGTATAATTAGGATTTTGGAATGATTTGTTATGGGGATTAGGATGAACATTGGTCATAAGATCCTATCTTATGCACCACGTGAAGCCTTGGAGCATCCACCTTCCAACAATCCCAAAGGAGGAATTAAAGAAGAAAGAAAGAAGAAAGAAGAAATAAGAAAAGAAGCTTGAAGACCCCCATAACAATGAATTCCTTTACTTAATTGTAATTTAATTTATTTGTAATCTGGGCTGTATAAGGGTAGAGCTAGGCTCCAAAATAAGAAAGACGTTAATATTACATATGTTCAATTGGAGTTGTTACTCAAGCTGAAACACAAGAAAGATTGGCTAAGTATTTTCTTATTTAAGTTGGATTACATCAAGAATCGGTTTTAAGCCCATATCTTTTTTAGTTATGGATGTTCTTACTAGACATTTATAGGAGGATGTACCTCGATGTATGCTTTTTACTGATGATATTCTTCTAGTTGATAAGACTAGAGAAGGAGTTTAATAGAAACATAAATTATGGAGATCATTCTTAGAGTCTAAAGGCTTTCATTTTAGTAGATCTAAAATCAAATACATGCCATGTAATTTTAGGTGTAAAAGATCTAGTGGTGTGGATGAGATAATGGGTGATCAAGTAATTAAAAAAGGTGAACGTTTTAGATATTCCAGCTCTATTGTTCAAAGTGGTAGTTAAATAGATGATGATGTTGTTAGTAGAAATCATTTTCAATGGTTGATATAGATTAATTCATGGAACTTATTGTGTGATAGAAACTTATCACTTAAATAAAATTAAGGAAAAATTTTATAAAATAATTGTGAGACTCGCAATGCTTTATGGTGCAAAATGTTGGCCAGAAAAAAGAAAAACATAAAATTAAGATTAGAGTTTCAAAGATCAAGTTGCTCAAGTGGATTAATGGCTTTACACTTAGAGATAAAATGGGGAATGAATACTATGTGAAAAGGTTGGAGTAGCTCTTGTGACAAATAAGATTAGAGAGTCTTCTTAGATGATTTGATTGCATAAAATGTCGGCCATCTAATGACTTAGTTAGATGAGTAAAAATATTAGATTTGACATATGTTAAGAAAGGAAGAGGTCGACTTGAAAAGACTTGATTAAGAAGTATAAAAGTGTCAATATGACACAATGGAGAAGAAATATTCATGCATCTGAGCCCACATAGTGGGATAAAAGCTTGTTGTTGTTGTTGTTGTTGTTGTTGTGAGTCATTTTATAAATAACATTTTAAATAAATGTTTAAACCTCTTAGTGTTGATTTCCCTAAGTATATGATAATTATCTAATTCCTTGTGATATTACATGTTAAATGCAAGTATTATATAAATGCAAGTTATTTAGTATTTTAATCTAGATACTCTTGAATTATATTAAAAAAAATTAAAATATAAATTTTGGGATAGAATAAGTTCTTCTTCAGGCATTTACATAAAAAAAGAAAAAAAAAACTTTATTTAACAGATAATTCCAAAAACTTATTGTTGAAAATAACATTATTTAACTCTTAACAATTCTCTCTCGTAGGGTTGAATACTTGAATACGAGGATAGGGTTGGAAGGGTTTATAATATTTTGCTTTCTTCCATTCTTATTCTTTAATTTTATATTTAATCATATATTTCATCATGAGTCATTTTATAGTCAATTAAGCCCTTAATCTTTACTTTTCAGCTAATGTGGAATAATATATTTTATTGTTATGAAAAAGTATTGTAATAGCAATGCAGCATTGAAGAGATATTTGGACAAGATGTGACAGAAAGAATTATACATGTAAACACATATAAAAATAAACCTTCCACAAGTTTATAATACAAATATATTTTTATAGTTTTATAAAGTACTTCAAATAAATATTTCTTTGTGTTGATTTCAGTATGCATACAATAATGATCTAATTCTAAATTTATATGCTAAATGCAAATTATTTACTCTTTCAACAATCACTCAAAAATGATACTTGAAAAGATATTGAATTGTATTAAAAATTATATATATATATATAGATAGATAGATACGGATATATCATCATGAATTTTATATTAATTTTACTTTATAGCCAAATACTAAAAAATAAATTCTTGAATTTAATTTACATTTATCCAAATAACTACAAATTATTTTAAATACAGTACATTCCTTCTATATTGAATTTCTTTATATTGTATTCTTTTTTAAGCCAACGAAACATCCCATTAGTAAAAACTCTCCACTTTTAATTCTTAATTCCTTTAATATAGTGAATTTTCCTTTTGTGTCAATGATTTTTCCCATTTTTAAAATTTTTATATAAATCTCTCTGTATGATTTGTGAGTGATTTATTAGTGTATCTCTTCGAGTTTTTCTACTTCAATTTATAACATTAATATACATACAAAATTCTACACATTTTAGAAATATATTGGGATTTGTTGAGACCAAATTCAACAATTATCTCAAAATAAATTATTAATTTGACTCAAACTCGATTCAAAATGAAAATTTTAAATTGAGGGTGGCTCACTCAATCCTAACGGTTTTTTTTTGTCCTAATTCTTTATTTTACTCTATCTTTTTTGAAAACATATTAAATATATTTATTATCTATTTTACAGCCTTTGGTCAAGAATTAGTTTTATTTCCTATTTTTCTTCTTGGAAAACAAAATGGTTTTCTTTCTTAAGTTTTGGGATCAAGCAAAAGAAAATTCATATAATTTTAACTATATATATATATATATATATATATATATATATAGAGAGAGAGAGAGAGAGAGAGAGAGAGAGAGAGAGAGAGAGAGAACTATTAATTTTCATTATTAATTTTATTATTTTGAATTTAATTAAACTCAATTCCAACATCAAAGATTTTAGTATATATATATATATATATATATATATATATATATATATATATATATATATATATATATATATATATATATATATATATATATATATATATATATATATATATATATATATATATATATATATATATATATATATATATATAAGGCCAATTAATATTTTAAATAAAATATTATAAATAAATGAATTATATTTTAAAATTGAATGAAAATGTTGCTGGTTGAAGAAAGAGATGGAATTTAATTTAAATTTTAATAAATAAATTTAAGTTGACAACTCCAAAATCTATTGTTGGAAACAATAGTTTTTTTTTTCTTTTTTGGGAAATATTTGGACCACACCCAGCAATTTCTTAGATTAAAAGAAGATTAGATACAAAACATAATCAAAAATTTTGATAAAGAAGAAACCCACAAAAAAGCTATAAAAGTAAATACAAAATTGAAATAAGAGTGAGCTCGGAATCCAAGTCAAGTAGATCGAGTCTCCCAAGACTATCTTAGATAGGTTTGCACAATCCATGAGTTTAATGCCCCCAAAATGAAAATACATGAGGTGCATCTAATCGAGCATGGAGAAAAATGAACAATGGCATAAAGTTTCTCAAAATGCAAAGAGCACCTTAATAGCATCATAGAGTAGATTGCTTCCAGAAATTCCAGCAAAAAGAGAGGTATTAGATCATCCAAGAGGATATAGTCAAGCCAACAGATCAACCACAAACATTTAGAGATAAATGAGCACACCACATCAACAATCAAATAGCTCAAGGCAACATAAGATAGTCGATTGAGCTCAAATAAGAGTTGAGTTTATTATAGCTCACCAAAAAGAAAAGCGAAAACAAAATGTATCTCCAAATGCTAAAGGTAGAACCAAAATAATGAGAAAAAGAGGTCGAAAAATGCTTTAGATATTGTAGAAACTTTTGATTTAATGGTATGCAATTTTGAATTTCTACTACCTCGTCTTCTATTTCATAGCAAAATGTATCTTTAGGATCTGTAGATTAAAACTGGTAGGAGAGTCCTTGAAAATTCTATTATTCCTTTCCTTCTAGATATAATGGGCAGTGATGTGTACAACTATAATAAAAAGCTTTTGAATATTTTGCATGCATGATGTTAGAATGTGCAAGCACTTGATGGAAATTGCATGTAATAAGAAAGAAATTTTCATCGGGAATAAAACTTTTAAGTAGTGCATGAGAATGAGGGCTTTTAAAAAATAAATGGATGTGGGATTCTACCATAGAATAGCAAAAAACACAATATTGATTAATATGAGGACCTCTCTTGGCCAAGATATCTTTTGTCTTTAGATCTACATTAATAATTTTCCAAGCAATTGCTATAAATTTGAGGGAGTGGCCTTTGAACCAAAGATACCCACTCCAATCCTCTTTATCATAATTTTCATAAGCAAAAGAATAAGTAGATTTATGAGAATAGAAGTCCATTCCTCCATATACACCTTTTCTTTTCCCTAATGGGTATGTTTTATAAGTCGAAAATACAATCCTGGGTATTTTGGGTATGAGTCAATGACTAGCTTTGATTCACGATAACAAAAGTAAAGTGTGAATCTATAGGGAACCAATTAAAATTTTGATTGTCAAATCTCTCAAAAGATAATAACTAGAAAGCCATGGGTCAAAGTAGAAGAGGAGGTTGCTTTAGAGGTAACTTTTAGTAATATGCAATTCTGATCACTTGCATCGATATTTCCAAAAAAGAGAGATATTGGATCTCATCTTAAACCAAAGAGAGCCATAGAACATGCAATACTAGTTAGCCAGATAAAAATTGAAGTTGTAAGTCTCCAAATGATCTTTGATTTGCACATGAGATTGATGATATTAGGGAGACCCAGCCCACGACATTCTTTTCGTTTGGTTGTGATACTCCAGTCAATTGTATGCATTTTTCCTTCAGACCCATTATGGTGGAGGAAGTTGTTAATGATGGATGTGAGTTTCTTCCTCAAACATTTAGGATTGATGGAGGATCTAAACTAATAATAATGGTAGCTCCACATATTTGATTTAATTAGTTTGAGTCTCCCTACGAAGGAAAGAAATTTTTGCTTCCATGGAGATAGTCAATACTAAAGTTTATCCATAATTTTGAGACAATCTAAATCTTTGAGCTTTGAGGACCTGATAGTGACCCCAAGATAGTTCCAAGAGAGAGGCTTGGAGTTAAAACTACTAATTTCATAGATTTTTTGTTGCAAATGAGTGTCAATAGATTTAGAGAAATAAATAGTATATTTTAATGGATTAACACAAAGATTAGAGGCCAAATTAAAAGCATGGAGAGTAGAAGATAAGCAATTAATAATGTTAAGGTCAGCTTTCCCATAAATATAAAGATCACCAGTATATATGAGATGAGATATATTATAACCATTTGTCATAACACTTCCACTACCAACATTGGGTTGATGAAGGTCCAAGAGTCTAAAGAGAGCATCCATAATAATAGAAAGGTAAGGTTAAAGAGGAAAGCCTTGCCTTAAGCCAAGAGGATAACCTCTTATCCCAATTAATAATTATAGAAAATGAACTTGTTATGCAAGCTTTGATCCATTTAATGAATAGGGGACTTTATCAGAAGCCTTCATTAAGTCAATTTTGGCAGAATTTCTTGGGAGAGGACAAGGAATTGAAGCCATATAAGAGTTCATTTGATGTTTTCTCTAATATCATGACCAAAGAATGAAGCCTAAGTGGTGTATAATACTAGGAACAAGTTTAAGCCTATTAATAAGTAATTTGTAATATTTTATTATTATGAGAGAGATAGATATAGTCATTGTGAGACAGAATGAGAGAGTGATCACAGAGTGTTTAACTCTTTCAGGAAAGGTAGAGGTGCTGAAAAAGTATTTGATGGCCTGAATGCATGAAGGAACGGTGATGGACAAGTATCTTTAAAGAATTTGGAAACAAACCATCTGAGGACTTTATCAAAGTCAATACTAAAGAAGGCACCTTTAATCTTCATGTCACCGTTAATAAGTTCTTCACATTCGTGATGAATTGAGGTGCAACTAACAAGAATATTCACAAGATACTTACTGGATGCATTTGAGGTGCTATTGAGCATTGAATGAAAGAATGAGATCGCTTCACTAGCTATGCCATCTTGAGTGCAAAAGAGCTCTCTCGATGATTCATGTTGCTTCTTATTCTAATTTTTTGATAAAATAATTTGATATCATCTTCCCCTTTAGCAAGTCAAGTGCATTTTGCTCATTGTTTAATCCACATTTACTCACAAACTAATGCTTCATGTAGTTGTCTTTGATACATGATCTCATTTTGTTGATTTTTTAGATCAGAAATGGAATTAGATATGTTATCATAGGAGTTCCATTTCCAATTGAGGAGGGCAGATTTGATATTTTTTTAATTTGTTGCAAAGAGCAAAAATAAGCTGAAGTTGTCCATGTTATCCACTTGAGAATTTGAGAGTGAACAAAGCTATCCTGGTTATCTTTAGTAGGAAATAAGCTAAAATGCCTACGAAGAAGGGATCAGAGATGGAGGAAAGGGGAGAGTTTAGTTTCCAGTAGGAAGATAAAGGTCAATCTTATTATTTTTAATAAGGTTTCTGCAGTCAGTGATGTGAGCATCACTATTGAAATCATGAACATTCCAAATAAGGGGTGAACATAGTTCACATTGAGATTAGGAGGATTCTCCTTTGGGTTTGCCTTTCTTAGGCTTTGGGGTGATGAGCAGGGAGGAGGAGGTGGAGGAAGTAAGTTTGAGAGGGCTTAGTTGGAAGTTGTGAGGTTGTAAAGGAGATTAAAATGGGCCTCCTCCTCTTAGATGAGCTCTTTTAGAGAGGTCAATTGATCAATATGTTTAGATGAGGTGATGTCATTCATATTGGTTGGGAATCATCAATAGTGGATTCCACACTATTGGAGGGACAGAGGCAGGTATATTGAGGTTTGGGGTAGAGGGAGGTGGTTTTTGCTATGGGGAATAGTGGGCTTGGGTAGGTCGACTAATGCTACAACTGAGTTGCTGGTTCTAGCTTTGCTAAAACTTCTGCCATGATGGGGAAAAGAGGTAGAGGGGGGTTTTCGATTAGGTAGTTTAGGGTAGTTGGTGGGGTCTTGAGCAAATGTGCCAGAAGTTTAACATGAGGAGGCTGCCATTCATAAATTACATGATGTAATATGTCTTGTCCTTTAATTGTAATTGTAATAAAATCAGGGAGGGTAGAATTAACATTGATCTGAATGCTAACTCTAGCAAAAGTGAGGTGAGTGCCTTTGGCGATGAGAGGATCCACAACTAGAGGAATACCAATTTTGATAGCAATCATGAAAAATCCATTTTCTAACCCGCAGTAGAGGGGGAGATTTGGGAACTTAACCCATATAGGTACCTCTTTAAAGTCTTCCTTGATAGGTTTAAAATTAGGAGACCACTTCTTAAAAATGAAAGGGTTGCCATGAATAAAGGGCCACTAGCCAAAATGATGTCCAAATCCTCAACACAGTTAAATTTAGAAAGGAAAAAACCTTTGGCAAGAGAGATTAGCTCAACCATACTTCGTAGTTTCCAGATTTTGTTGATAGCTTGGAGAAGATTACCATAAAAAGAGCACTTACCTAAAGCATAGCAGACCAAAGAAAGGTTCCATTGCTTAGAGCCTTCCTCGATCTCTTCATCAGAGAAGGAAAGTTTTTCATCAGCACACAGGAAAAAAATTTATTTAATTTCATGAGAGGCTGAATAATTTTTAATATTTTGCAAAATTTTATTTATATTTTTTATAATAGTAATAATCAAAATAATTAAAATTTTTTTTAAATATTAATTGATCTGGAAAAATGATTAGAAATATCTTGTATATAAAAAATATATCACTGTGTAAAGAAAATTTAATCTAAAATATATATAGTAATCCAATTTATGTTGAATTATTTAGCAATAGGCTACTATATTAGCGGCCCACGATAGAGTCATTAACTCGATCAAAACCTATCAATTTTAATCATTAACCACGTGCTTTCTTATGGATTTCTGCTTGACTATCTTCCTCACCGTAATTAGCTACTCATCCATCAAAGAAAGAAAATCAAATATATAGACATCCTCATATATGATGGATTTACCCAATTATAAGTTTCAAGATTGATATGGATGGATGGATCATTTGATGAGCTAAATATTTTATGAGAAATTTTTTTCCTAAGTTTTGACTAGATATATATATATATATATATATATATATATATATATATATATATATATATATATATATATATATATATATATATATATATATTTTAATTGTCACAGATCACAAGAGATCATGCAGCGACATTCAAAGTACTGTCTTCCCAACATTACTGGTTAAGTGTCCTCCCCCAAACTCCAATCCCTGCCAGTATCCTCCGCCTACCCCAAGGTCCTCTCTCTCTCTCTCTCTCTCATTTTATAATATGTAAGTGTCTTGCAAGAACAGCACAAATTGTATAAAATACCAATAACTCAGAAGTCACATATATATGAACCTAACAAAAGAAAAATACATCAAAATTGTCTTTGGCACAATGTTTATTTAGATTTTTTTATGATGTTGATGATTATGATGCCTTAGTATTAATATAGAGTATTAAAAATATGTTGTAATACGCTTTTGATTTTGAAACCTTTCATATGATTGATATTATCATGGTTGTGGAAATCAAAATAATTAAGGAATTAGAAGAAAAAGAGTTTTAAGATTTAATTATTCGATGGAGTTGAATCATAGATTGACTCAGATAATATAATAAATATTAAAATTATTTAAATATAATCTAGAAATATAACAATATAAATATATGATAAATCTATATCAAAAATAAATAAAATAATCATAAATATTTTTTTTAATAATTTTAAAATTAAAGTTATAAATAAGAATAGTTAAAATAAAATTTTATGTAAATGTAGATATTTAAATTTTAAAAAATTTATAATATAGATGTATAAATATAAATATGATTATTAATAAGAATATAATTTATAATAAGAATGTAAAATTTATAATATAAAAATATTTTAAAACTTTATTAAATAATCTTAATAATAATAATAATAATATAAAGTGTAAAATAAGTATAAAATGTTATTATGAACTATATATTTTTAAAATAAATTTGTATATTATACAATATAATTTATAAAAAGATTATACAATTTTAAATTAAAATTTTATTCATATATACTTACATCTCAAAACCCATTTAACACTACCAAAGTCCAAATCATGTAGTCTAATTCCTCCTTCAAGCAATCCAACTAATTTTCAACATATTCATAGAGATTTAGTATTGAACTCTTCAAATAAAAGAAACAGCTCTAAAGTATGAGCTAACATGTAGACTTGCCATAGATTAATTTGAATAACTTTCTAATAAATATAAATTTATTTTAAAATATTTAGATTAAAATATTATGTT
This sequence comes from Cymbidium sinense, assembly GCA_021442155.1. Lineage (NCBI taxonomy): Eukaryota > Viridiplantae > Streptophyta > Magnoliopsida > Asparagales > Orchidaceae > Cymbidium > Cymbidium sinense. Next base: position 30,487,248 of record CM038224.1, read on the forward strand.
AGGCTTAATATTTGATAAGAAAAACTTTAATTGTTTAATTGAGAATTAAAGGTAATTTCAAAGATTAGTTTTAGATTGGCTAATTTTATATAACTAAAACCTTTGGCCAAATTGATGGGCATGGCTGATTTTCATTGATTTGATGTGAAAATGATTTTTTAGACTAACTAGATTAATCATATGCTTGATTCACGTCAAAATAGGTTCAACTGGCCAATCCATCCAGTATAAAACCTGGGATATTATGTAAATTAAAACTATTTAGAACTATTTCTCGCTAAAAAATTATAATTTATCATTTCACTTCTCAAAAGTATGAAAAAGCTTATTTCTTTTGAGAAAATATGATGCATTCTTTCAATTGAAAATGTACCAATTATCAGTTACAAATGTGTTGCCACCGACAAGCAAATCATGATGACCCAAACACTCCACTATTCTTTTGAGAGATAGCTACAACCTGTGCAATTATGACTCTTGACCACCAAGATCACCTCAAACTCGCCTTTTCTCTATCGAAAGGGCGCACCTATCTCCACGAAGCTCCCTAAAATCCTCAACTTCTTTGGCATTGAGTGGCTCGCCAGAGGCTATAGCTTTGGAACGAACTCCAGAGTGTGTGAGCAACCACCTCGATGGTGAGAAAAAGTGTGTGTTACGTCCATGAAAGATATGGTGGAGTTCATCCAAACCGACCAAGCAAAGTCAGGTGTGATTTATTAAGACTGGAGTGACACTTAAAGGTGGCCACTTGCCACCAAGGAAAAAGTATGTGGTGGGACTCAAAGAAGGGAGGCGCATGGTGAGTATTAAATGTACTCTAAATTATAAATAAAGTTAATCAAAATATAAATGTAATTTTATTTTTAAATTACAAAATATATTCATATAGGAATCAGAAGGGCTAGTGTCTTGTCATCCAAAGTTATACACAAGAGTATTATACCATTGTCATACAATGATGAACATTAAAGCATAAAAAAGTGGTGCAAGTCATCTTAGTTTATTGGTTGTGAGCTTTGAATTTCGACAAAAAGATCTTGAGTTCAAGTCCTTGTACATGCATTGTGTATGTGAGTTTACAATTAAATTCACTTAAATGTCCCAAAAAAAAGCAAATAAAGTGCAATTATTCGACAAAAATAGAGTGTTGGTGGATTGTATTGTGACATGCCACAGAAACACCTCAGCTTAGAACCTAGATTATATAGGCTTCAAGTATTGAAGGTGAAGTCAGGAACTGAACCCATTTGTCACTTTCTGCCTCAAGGCCACCTTATCTTCATGGGCCTATCAAAGAAGGATATTCATACCTTCTAAGAGTTATCTTCCATATTAATAGTACTTATAATTAGTGCCCATACATATGCTATATTCCATCTTGTATTCATTAATGTTACTAAATTATGTGAGTGGTCTTAAAGTTGATGATGTGAATTGTATAATTAGTTATGCATACACGCTCTCTATGAATCATATGCCAACTTGTATTTTATGCCTTGTTGAGTCAGTTTATCTTGATGATAAAAAGAGCATGAATTTATCAATCATCACTTAACTAAAATAATGGAGGATCCAAAGGCATGAAAATAAATTTAATAATGCTTATTTTCTTCATGCAAATCCATCATATATCTCTAGCTTTTTTATGGTGGGCTTTTCATGGCTCAGAACTATAACATTTTTTGAAGGATCATTCTAAAAGTTTGATCTCCTCATTAAGAGGGGAAAATTTTCTATTCAATCTTTTGGATTTTATTTTGTTATGTTTGACAAGAAAAATAAGTTAATAGAATATGATATTGATCATGAAATATTAATAAATGGAATGAGCTTTGATGGGAGATCTAGAATTATATACATTGCTCAATAAAAAATTAATATTGATTTTAAATTGTATGAATCCTTTTAAAATTCTTCCAAATGTTACGATCGATTTTATTTTTGAAAATAAAAGAATAAATATAACAATCATTTCTTAAATATATTTTTTTATATAGGATGGGCAAATGACCCCAAAGTGTGAACCTAAGTCATAGCTTCAATTTATGCTGAACTAAGTGTTTAAGGTATTGTTTAGTCTCATGTATTTACGTTACTTCTCATCAGAAGGACAAAAAAAATTTATGCTCGAACGTTCACTGTTTCCTCCTGATCTTCTCTTGCTTCTTCAGCATCACCGATGGGCTATCATTGGAGGACTTTAATGCAAATGAAAATACAAAAAAAAAATTTGTCCAATTTTGCATTTGCTTTGTAAAAATTCCTTGTACTTTAAATTCAAATTTTAAACCACACCATTGAAGAGTCTAAATATTTAAAAATCATGAGTGTAAAGCAAGTATTAAGTTTCTTCCAAGTTTATGAGGTAAAACAAAAAAAATGTAAAAATTAATAGAGATAATGGTGCAATTGCTATAATGAATCAGAGATAAGAAAAGTTTGATAATTATAGATGTCAAAGACAAAAAGAACATAATTAAAATGATGGTCATAAATGATAAAAAGAATGAAGAAGTAGATATAATAATAACTCCAATAAATTTAATAATAGAGATATGAGTAAAAATCCACAAATATAACAATTAGAAGAGAGAATAAATAATTAAGCTATGACAACTCTTATATCAAATGTTGTAGTTATTAAAAGTTTGGCCATTGAGCTTTAACGTCAAATGTACAATAGGAGAAGTATAACTTTGTAAAATACATGAGTTAAGACGATAAAACCATATTGTTTGGGTGCAAGGACAAAAAATGAAGACCATGCAAATAATTACATGTATGGAGAAATAAGATTTTCAAGCACAATAAAGCAATAAGAAAAAATAACTTAATGGTGATCAAAGGCAAAGGTATAATTCTCAAACACTTTAGAGATCATTAATACATCCCAAATATGTACTTTATATCAAACATGAAAAATTATATTTTGAATTTGGGCCAATTATTAGAGACAAATTATTATATTAACTTAACAAAAAAAAATCAATTTTTAAGATATAGAGAATATTTTGATTATTAAGGTGCCTATTTAAAAAATAAAATTTTTTTTCTAAAATTTGTAAAGTTATGTAACAAAGTGTACAAAGATTGATATAGTGATTGATCATGGATATGACATTTATCATATAAATGCCTTGATTTGGGTAGCCTTGAACTTTACTTAATGAATGAGATAGTGAGATGCTTATCTTACATCAACCAACAAATCAATTATCTGAATTGAAAAGCCATTTCAAAAAAGTTTTCCATAGTAGTCCAAATTAGGAGTTATAATTCCACTTGAGCATATGCAAATTATTTGTGACACTATTATACTAATATATTTTTAAAAAACTATAAAAAAATCAAAATATAATCAACATAGCTCAAAGCATACTCAAAAGTGAGACGATGTCAAAAGAGTTTTATGCTAAAGTGTTTGCATATAATCTACTTAATAAAAGGTAGAAGAGGCTGTAAGAGAATAATAATAAGATCCCATGAAAGCTCAACTTTAATAATACCTTCAAGTGATGGATCAAATGATAATACACTAATCAACAACCAAGGTGACATTCTACTTCTTGTCTGTCCAATGAAAGTAAGAAGTGAGTAAATACTATGGATGAAGGAATCAAACAAACAGAAAGAATAATGCATATGAGCATATTACACTTCTTCAAGCATACAAGAAGATTGAAGCTAAATTGGTATACAAAGTGAAAAATAATACTAAAACAGATATGAAGAGATATTAAATAAGATTAATGGCTAAAGGATAGATTCAAAAAAATGGAATTAACTATGAAGAAATATATGCACATATCACTAATATTAAAACTATTAGACTAATCATGTTTTAGAAGCTTGGTATAAATGAAAATATATCACATGAATGTGAATTCTACTTTTATAAATGTAGTTCTTGAAAAAATGTTATATATTAAATAACCCTTGGGAAACCAAGTGAAATAATAAGAAGAGAAATAATTGAGGTTAAAGAAGCCTTGTATGGCCTAAAGCAAGATCCAATAGCTTAAAATACTCAAATCAACAAAAACTTTTAAGAAAGAATTTTGCTAAATGTCCATATGAATATGCACACTATATTGAGGTTTAAAATAAAGATAGTTTGATTGTGTGTTTATATAAGATGATTTTTGTATAGGTTAAAAGTAAGCATCTTTAAGGAGTTCAAGAAAGAAATCACTAAAATTTGAGAAATGAAAAATATTAAGCTCGTATCTTGTTGCATTGAAGTAAATGTGATGCAAGAACATAAAGACATCCACATCACTTCAGGAGTCAATCCTAAAGAAGTTCTCAAGTTAGTCTAAAGGTATGACTTTTATTCTCATAGAAATAATAATGTGAAATCAAAAGGTATGACTTTTATTCTCTTAGCAGAAGCTTTTTGCCTCCAGTATGTTTCCTCCATGTCTTGATAGCTTGTTAATCTATCTTTTGCTTGGTTTAATAAGTTATTTTAGAATTATCCGGATTACCTCTTCTTCCAAAGATATGACCTCTTGTTCTAACTCTTTTATGTTTGTGAAAAGGTTTTGAAGTGTTTGTTCCACCATTTGAGGACTTATTTAAGCCTTTTAATTTCAGTCATAATCTCTTCATTCCAATTACATAATCATCAAGATAAAGAGGGTCTCCCCAATTAGCAACCACCTCCGTAAATCTATCATCCATAAGCCACATATTTTGGAAGTGGAAGGGAATATAGTAGGAGGAGGACTGTGTATTAACCTTAACAGCAGAGAGGAGAGTGATCGGATAGCGTTCTACTTAGGTGTTCAACCAAAGTAGACAGAAAGAAGTTGATCCATATATCATTAAACATAATCCTATCAAGTCTTTGCCAAAGTCTGTGATTATTCTAAGTGAATTGAGAGCCAATAAAACCTAGATCAGCCAAGTGGTAATCCAGGATCATATTATTAAATTCATCCATAGAGAATAGATTGGGAGGATTTCCACCCATCCGTTTCGTAGAGGTAGAGATAATGTTAAAATCCCCACCCACAAACCAGGGGCCATTAACCTAGATCGAGAAATTAATCAGGTTTTTCCATAGATTCCTTCTACGATACCTACTATAGGAGGCATAAACGAATGAACCAAAGCAGGACCAATTGCCATAAGAGATTTTGGCATTGAAGACCTGGTAAAGATCCTGAATAATATGAAATTCAAAAGGGTTTTTTCAAAAGATCCAAATTTTATTACTCGAGTTAGCGAAATAACTACTAAAGTCAATCATTCTATAGACTGAATGCTAGAAGGAAGGATAAAGGGTTCCAAAATTGCCAGAAAAGAAATGTTATGAGTGTGAACTAAGTTGCTAAGTCTATTGTGAATAGAGAGGGAGCCCATCCCTCTCACATTCCATATCAAGAAAGAGACCATTACTTGGGATGGGAGGAGCCAGATCTAGTAACTCTGGCAAAGCTAGGAAATTTAGATTTGGATGATTTGTTTCTCTTTTTGTAACAATCTGAAAATCATTTTCCAGACCAACAGCCTCACCATCAGATAAAGAATATCCAGTTAAATGTTTATTATCAATAGAAGCCTAGAGGTTAAAAGTCACTTCTCCTTCTTTCAAATCATTGCTGATGACCTGATGCAACTTAAGTTTTAGATTTAGATCTGAGTTAGAAGAGGAATTAGAGGAGGGGTTGGAATTAGGCAAAACACAAATCCCTAGAACAAGGGTGAAAGTTATCTCTAAATATTGCACATCCTCCAATCCTATCTTATCATTCATATGATCTTTAGCTAATGGCAAGTATGAGCAATATTTGCATTAGTAAGGGAATCAGAGACAAGAGGGGATCCAAAATTGGTATTCGAAGCATTAATGTCATTATTGAGGTTTTCTAATTGGGTTCCAACATGAGGAGTCTACTCCTATAAGACAAACATTAAAGGTCATCGTTCAAGTGAACAACCATCAGGTGAGCTTGGTGAAACACATTTCATGTTCATGATTACCATAAAATAATTAATTAAAAAATTATTCTTCAAATACTTAACTAATATCACACAAATTTTTTTTTGTTAAATCAATAATTAGATCCACATGGCCTCACAATATCAATTAAAAGGGTGATCGATTATAACAAAAACTAAGGTCAAGGAAATGAGTTAGCCTAACTCAAGTACCTACATGTCAAACAAGATACAACACAAAACACACTAAAATAAAATGACACATCCATGACTCATAATACAGAAGTCAATATTCATACCAGAACTCAATATGAATTGTACAACTGCCATATAGAAACAAACATGAGAAATGTCGTAGGCAAAATGTATACTTGTATTATTTTTATTATGATGTTGATAATGATGATGTCTTGACACTAATATAAAGTATTAAAAATACAATGGAACACTACTTTGATTTGGAAACTCTCACATGATTGTTATTTATGTAAATTCATACTAATTGGGACTACTTCATCAACTTACAAATTATAATTTAGCATTCTTCTTCTCAAAAATATTAAAAAAACTTTTTTTCTTTCGACAATAGAAAAGATGATGTACTCTTTTGAATTTAAAAAGGCACCAACTGTCTTCATTAGTTACAAATGTACAGCCACCGAGGAACAAATCCACAATGACCCAAATACTCTACTATTCTTTCTAAAAGATAGCTTAAACCCAAGCACAATTATGACTCAATACCTCACTAAGATCACTTCAACCACACACTTCCTACCCATCATAAAAGCAGATTACTATTTCTCATCTTAGACTTAGGAACCTTCTAAGAACTAAGATTTTCTTAGTGATAATACACTTCTAGTGACTAAGGGAACCCTAAGCCCAAGCTTAGAGACTTAGAAGGCATACCCGAAGCCCAAGATATGCTTGATAACAAATAGGTTCTACTTATCCTATAGCCTAAACCAAGATCCATGCTTATCCACTCATCCAAACCTAAACTCATATAAGTGAAACACAACCAACCTCAAGCCTACTCAATTAACCTCATTTGAATTTATTTTCTAATCCAAGCTCCAAGCCAAGTTGACTTAGACCTTAACCTAACTTAACTCCACTATGATTCTATAAACCCAAACTCAAACCCATTCAAGCAAACTAAATCCAATTTAATTTTCTCAATCACTCCAACTATTCAATAGATCATTTCAAACTCCTCCAAAGACTTGCAATAAAAAAAAATTAAATCAAATGAATTTGATCAGTTAGTCCATTTAACCTAAAATCTAAATGAGCCAAAACACAATGAAGCCCAAATCAATTATAATGAAGGCCAGTAATCAACTATGAATCCATCATTGAACCCCGCTAAACATCTAATTGACATGAACTCAACCTAATTCAACCCAATCAACCTAATTGGTTCACTTGACCTAATATGACTCAAATGACTAATTTTATTCAAACTTCAATCCAATCAAAATTGAATTAAATCAACTGATCCAATCCCTTCTATAATGATTGTTGATCATCTTTGATTGCCCAATTTCAATCAATTGGATCAAACCAAAGAAATTTGACCTTTTAACCGAAGTTGATATAATTTGACCTAAAAAAGTCAAATTAGGCCAAATCTCATTCCACCTCCAAATGATTGCAATGCCTCTCAATCATAATGATTGATTAGTGAACACCCTACAATAATCAACTAAACCCCTAATTTGGTCAAGCCATCCCAATTGACCCACTTAACTCAATTTCACCTAAAGGGTCAAATTGAACTAAATCATTTCATAATCTAAATTAATTCAAACCAACACTTGCAATCATTCCTAAATAATCAATTGAACCTAAATTTAATCTATACTCAACCAATTTGGCCAATGTGGTCAAATTGATCAACATGACCCATTTGACCCAAATTGAATCGTATCAGTCAAATCCAAATCAAACCCAAATTGAATCAAACCAATTGCACCAATGCATTCCAAATAACTAATTAAACTCACCCAAACTCTTAGTTTGACTCAATTTGATTGATTGACCAGCTTAACCTAATTGAACCCAAATTGACACATATGGGTCAAATTGAGGTAAACCAAACCAAACTTGACATGACTCATCTTTCGGTCACCATGGGCTAGCCTAAGTAGACCCAACCCATGGTAAACCCAATTTGGGTCAAACCCATTGAACCAAGCCACCTAAATAGGAAAAAATCTCCATTTGGACCCTTTGGCTCTTCTTGGACTAGTGGACCACTGACCTAACTTAACCCAAGGCTGTTGAGTTCAGCCTTTGGCCATGAGAGGGTGAGTTCACCTATAAAACTCTATTGGTCCACCTATGGAAGCTTATACACCACATGTTTATCCAGTTCACTCCCTCAGCCTCTCACCCTCAGCCACCTCAACAGTCCCTTGCCACCTCCCACCACCTAACTCGATCGGACGGCTGCCAAAGGTTGAACCAATCTCAACCCTTTGTTCAATTGGGGAGTAGAGCATACTTCTCCTCATCCATTAAAACTTCAAAAACATCTTCCTCATAGCATTCTGCACAGTCCAAGACCTTCCCCCGAGCTTATCATGCATTCCACCACTTGCCTGACCAACCCTCGAGCGAAACCTAGGGCCGCGTCCGTCCAAACCTCTCAAAACTCTAAAAACCCAAATTAATTCTTTCCACACCTTCGCCTCCCTCCAATGAGTCAAAAAATCATTTTTCGGGAAATTTGATCATTGGAAGGCATCCCTATATCAACTCTGATGAGTTTCACAGTGGTGTTTGGTCCATAAAGTGAACGTAGAGATGGCAGTTCGTGATCTTCTCAATAGGGCTTCATCTCTTCAAGAAGAAGCTACCTCTGTCGATAGATAACTGGTCTTTACCTCTAATGAGATAAAAATTTGGCAACCGTAGATTTTCTCTTTATGCGTTGGTCTTTTTTTACAATAAAGTATGATTTCATGTGATTTTCACCGTAGGTTCCCTTTACATTTCCTCCCTGAATGTTTTGGAGTTAATTTCTCCATCGAACAAGCTCCAACAAGCTTGGATCGAGTGGTGGAAGGCGGACGGTGTCTATCTTCTAGCGTTCGGGGGATGACGGATCATTGATCATCCATTCCGCATGCTTAGAATGGACAGTCTTGATTAATTGCGCTAGAATTTTTGATTTAATCCTTTCAAAATCATGGGATTAATCTCGACCTTCTGATTTAAGATCGGAAGGCCGGGGAAAAACTACATCCACCAATGCTGAGTTAGTTGCCGCATCAAACATTTTAAATAACCAATCTTGTCGTGCCATGTGGAAAGCATTACCGCTTCAACGTTTGTATGGTATCGACAGTTTAAGTGGTTAATTAGACATTAAAAATGTAATTAAATGGCCATAATTTTAAAAAATCATAACTAATTGTAGAAAAATCAAAAAATATAAATAAATCCATTTTGGAAATGTTAGGCTGAGGAGAATTTAGAAAAAATAAAATCTCTAATTTTTATTCAATGAATAGTGCATAATTAAAGTTTAAAGCTAAGGTTAATTACCTTAATTAAATCTTAATTACTTGACTAATTAATTTCAAATTTGGTTGAATGATTCAGTGATGTCCTCTACCTCCCATAATTTTGTAGAAATTAGTGGCCATATAATTTAAAGAATTTAAATTTTTGAATCTAATTGCTCTCATTAATCAATTTAATATTTATTACAATTGCTAAATAATGAAATTTAAATAATTAATGATGATTAATCACTATAAAGTAGTGAGAATGGTGAGGGAAATAATTAGGACCTCTTTTCTAATTATTTTTCTAAATGCATTTTCAAAGGAGGGTTAGTTAACATATATAATAATTAGGGATTAATTATGATTAGATAAAAATCAAATTAAACTAATGATTTGTTCATATAATTCAAATATAATTCATGGGTTTCCCCTTTAGGTTTAATAATATAAAATCATTAAAGAATTTATGGTTGCCCCATTGGTGTGAGAAAATCATAAGAGTACTTAACTTAGATTCCTTCCTTAATCTAATTAACTATTAAGTATGAGCCTAATTACATTAGGCCCTTTTGGGTGCATTACAAATTTTAATTTCTCTTATGTAGTTAATTAAATCAAAAAAAAAGGAAGGGTAATCAAATTGATTGGTTAATGACTTGAACCTAATCAATTCATAAAACCTACTTAATTACTTTCCTTAAATATATTAAGTCACCAATGTTGGGTGGGCTAACTAACTAATTGTATTTCCTCCTCTTTAGGTTTTAATAATTCAAACACAAAAAATTAAATTTCATAAAAACTTTGGTTACTCTTAAAGAGTTTTATTTGACTTAATTATCATTAGGAATTAATGTAATTGAATGTATTATGTGAAAATATTTAATTATTCCTTCAATCATTATAAATTTTCTTGCCATTTGTATCATATATTCATGTTTTAAAAAAGAATCAAAATAATATGGTTATATATATATATATATATATATATATATATATATATATATATATATATATATATATATATATATATATATATATATATATATATATATATATATATATATATATATATATATATATATATATATATATATATATATGTTATTGGCTATTATCACTAATAAATCTCATATTATTTTCAAAGTTATAAGCTAAGTTAATATTGGCTATTAATATTCAATGAAATTTATATTTACTTGTAACTTAAAAATGTTAAAGGATTGTTCTATTTTTATGATTCATGTGTATGTTTGCATATGTTTGGAGTTAGCAAATATATGCGGACATCAGAATACTTTAAGTGTCCCCAAGGAGGTCTTAGATAATACTTCCCTAGTTTAACAATGGCACGTACTTGTTTGATTTCATTCATGTGAGTACATGTGCTAGAATTTGAGATAGAATTTTGCTTTACAAGAATAAATGATTTATTATTATATAATCTTTGTAAAATTTTCATTCTTATATTTGTGTATATGTTTACATGTATTTAAGTTAAAAAGTATATAGTCTAGACATCTCGAGAATACGAGGCTTTAAGTAGCCCCAAGGAGGTCTTAGATTATCTCACTTTCCTAATTTAACAACGGCACATACTTGTTTAACTCTGTAATACATGTGTACATATGCTTAATTAAGGGATGTAATCTTTCTTTTCTACCAAAATATATGCATTAAGAATCATATATATATATATATATATATATATATATATATATATATATATATATATACATATAAAGTCAAATACCATGAAAAAGAAAAATAAATAAGTGTGCATGCTATTTATGATGAAAAGGGGTGATGGAATGTTATCCATGTCTAGATAAGAATCTTTAAGGCTTACCCAAACTTAAATTTAATAAAAAAATATTTAATAAACCATTCACTAAAGGAAATAAAGTCATAACAACATACCTTTAGAAAGCAACTTAGGATAGGGATGAAGGGAGGTCAAACCTCTTTCCTCTATTTATGATAACTAGATGTTAAGTAGGCATCAAGTGAAATAACAAAAAAGCAAACTAGAATTGATTAGTTATTTCAATAATTTAAAGTGAAACCTCCCATACTGAGTAGTTTAAAATTTTGAAACTTTAGACAATCATACATCTAAAGCCTAACTAAGACACACCACACTAAACTTTAGCACACACATTAGAATATTAAGTCACCAATTCTAACCTTTAAGTTAGGCCGATGTATTTTATCGTGTTATATTTTTTTATGATGTAATATTTTAGACTTGATGTTAGGATTGTTTATACATAGACTGGATGTTAGGTCGATAATAGATTAATGATATTTTTTGTAAGGGATTATGCTAAAAGGGCCGCTGTAATAATAAATAAACATAAATATTCTTTCTTTTAGGTTGCTTACACCCCTAAGCATAATCCAATTAATACAGGTGAGCTTGGTTATCTATGTGCGGGGTGCTAAGTCCAAATATGTGAAATATAACTATTTATCTTGTATGCTTATTTAGCTAACATCTATTTTGTAGTAAAGTTATATTTTAATTTCGATAAATATGTAATTTGGTAATATGAATTAGGATTAGTGTTATAGGGTTTAGAATGATACAGAAGGCAAAGACCTGGGAGGCTCTATGAAACTTAGAGCAAACTAATTTAAAAGAGATGAAGGAAAAGCAAATAATGAAGACCCCCAAAGCACTCATTATAATTATAATATTTTTATAATTCAAGTTGTATAAGGGTAGAACTCGGCTATCCAATTTTTTTTCTCGGGGTGTACAACAGTACCCGACCGCACCGGCCTTTTATTCTTTTATGAAATTTAAATATTTGATTGTTATGTTTTGTTTGTGCAATATGATTTTATAGGTTTCTTAAAGTATGATGATTTGATGTGTGGCCTGGATGCGATAGGTTCTTTAGGATAAAAATCAAATTTTATATCCCCACCAAATAATTCACAACTAAATTTTAATACAAATCACAACATCATCTTAAATCTAGGCTCATAATCAAGATAAATAAAAGATTTAGCAACTTCTTAGCTGAATGTTATATTTTATCACATCTTACATATCATATTGATTCACTCTTAAATAGGGAGGGTCTTCATTCTTGCACGATAGGGGACACGCTTAACATTTGAGGGCGATCCCTTGTAGTGGAGAACACCTCCTCTCGGTGATTTAGCTCACAACTCTATTTTATCATGCATATAGGCATAATTATTTCAAGTAGTAGTCCAAATTGAATGTGTCCAAATTATGTAAAAGATTGTAAATTTTTGCATTAGTCTAAGTCATATTTTTATGCCAGTCATGATTTAGTCTCTTAGGGAGTGAGTTTAGGACTCTAGTTTTCTTCTTAATTAAATAACAACCTAGATATCTCACATTTACATAAGATCGACCAACATGATTTAAAAGCATAGGAGGTGTTAGCTACCAAAGCGTAAGCCCGTAAGAGGATGTGTTTATCCTCACTTGTGGAGGTAAACTCTTATGTCCCATTTTTTAATTAATTAGACTTAGGTCGTGCTTTTAAAAGTATCTTAGAATTAGGCTCCGAGGCTACTTATTTTCTTTGGGCTACAAGTATAAATTCTCATCTCTTAAGCATTTTCATAATCTTGTGTTGATGGACTATAAATCCTAGCATTCTAATAAGATTCCAACTTAAATAAAAAGTAAATTATCTCTTTCAAACATGTAAAGCCTCACTATAGAGTAGATTTGAGCTCTCACTAGGTTTCCAAGTATCATGGGTGCTCCCTACTCATCCTACTTTAGAATCCAAAAATAAGTCTTCCTATTTGAACTCTCCCATTTGATTTTCATGAATACCTAATCCTTTGATAGACTAACTTTAAAACCTTTGGAGATACTTGTTGACTACATTAATCGAGAGTATTTACTTTTTCATGTAAAGTAGGGGAAAGATCTCTAGTATATATGTAAACTCATTCTTCTTAGGAGTCCTTATTAAATGATTATGTCCATTATAGGGTGATGTTTCCATCTTTTGGGATGATACATCATAACTTATTTTGGCGACTTTACTAAGGAGTGTTCCTCTCTCTATCTTTAGTAGTCAATCATTACCTCCAAACATTGATAGTAGACTTATGTTTCTTTTATGTGAGTCCAAGACTATCATTCTTTCCATTGGGCACCTTATCTATTTTATTCTTAGGCAAGGGTGGCCAACATCTTTTTGGTTTTAGGACCTCACTCCAATAGATCTTAAAAACCCCTATTTGACCTCCAATAGGTAAAAAAAGGCAATCAAAGAAATCACGTAAAATAAATTAAATAAAATCAAGAACCTCTTACCACTAGCTTAGTAATGTAAGGTTCATCCTACATCTTTAAGATTCAGTTAAACTCACTTTTCCTTTTTTTGTGAAGTTCAAAAGAAATAAAATTTCCCTCTTCAAAATTACAAATCTCTTCAACATACATATAAACCCCATCTAGCATAATCAAATTTGTTAAATGAGGGTTTCAATCTAAAGTCAAGACACAAGAACAACAATCAAAGCAAATTATAATCTTATGCCTTCTTTTCAAGCAGCAAAGAAGAAAGCCTCGTTTCCATTCCTTACAAGCAGCTAGTTTTCGTGTCTTTCATAAAACCCATTTTCTAGTTTGCTTTGGGTGTGGATTTTGCCATGGATCAGGTCATACTCACATCATCCCCTATCATCAAGTTTGGCCTAGAATTTGAGCACTTTAAAGTCACATGTGCTGGTCCTGCCCTCAACACAGTGAGCAAAAAGCCACTTCTTCAGTTTGATCTCCATTCAAATATAAGTTCCCATCCTTGAAGAGGAAATATTTAGAGGTTCCCATACCATGAGTACCACACGCCATAGTTTCTATGACTAGTACTGCCTGTACTGCAACCCCAGCTCTTAAAGGGAAGTTAGTTCTAGCATCTGAGATTGTCTCCCCCACCTTTGAGGTCAGTACTAGCTCCCTCCATGCACCCTTGACTAAGACTGAACATCGTAATAAGAATAGAAAGATCAAGAGGTACTACGAGCATATAGCTAAGGAGGTTGAGGAAGCCTCCTATGTAGCTGAGGAGGGATCCATCCGTGAGACCACTCCCCTTCTTGGTGGTAATAGATTTCACCCTCTTTCAACTATAAAGGGAGAGGAAGATAACAGCATCACCCCCATGACTAGTGGAGTATGAGACACCAAATAAGGAGAGGAGGAAGCCCTATGTTGGTCTGAGGTCCATGCTCAGGAGAGTAGGGAGAGTCAATGGGCGTTCTGAGTCTGCCACCATACATGATCTGAGATAAGTGATCCCTTGGAGTGAAAGGGATCAGATTTATATACAGAAGGCCATAGAGGCCAAGATTGCTGCCCAAACGGGCAAGAGAGATTGGAGGAGGGTTGCCAAACAATCGAGAGCCTCAGCTTTGATTGACCATCCCGATCGGCGAGCTGATAGTGCCGATCATTCTGGCAGGATAGTTCTTACATAAGAGTAATATATTACTTGATGTCTACTTATTGAAGACAATTTATTTGAGTTTTAAAAGTTAGAATGATAATCATCATATAATTCATTTACTCTAGGATAAATCTAATACAAGTAAGATATATAATTACAAAAAAATTTTAGTATAAAAAAATATTCAAACATCTCTTTTAATGAATGGACAAAAGAAGTGTATGAGTTAGGACAATTGAACTCTAAATTTTGAATTATTTTCTATATTTTAAATATGAATATTACATGCGTGTATCTACATATAAGACTAATAAAAGTAATATGGGATAGACTTTTCCTCACAAATAAGAAAATTGATTAGTACTCTTACATTAATAAATGATTATAAATTATTTTTGTATCCAACCAAATTAATCAATTTCTAACATGTGCATACTTTACTAAAATCATTACAAACTACATGCACTTGACAAAGTCTACACTAATATAAATGACATTAATAAATCGATGCATGACTAATTTTCAAAATTCACTAGCAAAAATCATGACTTAATGGATGAATTATTAATGTTAGCATCATTTTCTTCAAGCACATCTGATATAAATACACAATATAGAAAATATTTACATGTTGCATCTTCTTCCTCTAAGGACTTTAAAAAGCATAAAATTATTAGCTAATGTACACAATTATAGAGTACACACAATCAAAGAGAAATACATTTAGAGTTTTCAAAAGCCATATATATGCGTGTCAAGAAGCCATCATCAATTGTGCCTAGAATCTGCTTACCAGGCTTTAAGAATATGTTGATTGAACAGTTTAGGAGAAGATCTAAGGGCTTATGCCTTAGAAATTTAGAATGATTTGGTCTAGTATGATTGGCTAAGGTAGAAAGAACTAACGAAGGTCAAAGTTCAAAAATGATTTCAATAGTTGGGAAGCTCATAAAGAAATAATAGGAAGCTACAAGTATAAACTTCAAGTGCAATTAGTGTGAGTGGAAAAATGCATGCTAGCTAAGGTCATATGAAGAAGCATATGTAGGCAATTGGCACTATATGGTTTGGATAGATGCAAGTATAGAGATCATAAGGAAAGTCAAGTATGTATCATGCAATTCATAGGTTTTATAAATGGGATTGATCGTTTGTGTGTGTGAAGAGATAGTGGCCTTAATGTATGCAAATTAGAAGAGTGATGGAGTCATCATAAGAGAAATCAGAATGTGATCGATATTACCTTTTCACATTAATGAAAAGGCGTACTAAGTCCTTTTTTTGTACTACCTTTCATATTAATGAAATTTTAGTTTTGCTAAAAAAAATTGTGACGGTTCTAAGTCCTTAAGAACTATGCAAAAGAGAAGTTCTATGCACTAGGGAGAGAGGAGCGAGGGAATAAAAATAGGAGAGGATGAGTTGGCATTCAATCATAACTCTGATATAATGTGGAAGGCTCGAATAATAACATGATTCATTCATTAAGAAATTTTGAGTATATATATTTGCATAAAGTTACAAAATGGAGGTTTCAAATTTTAATATGGACAAAAAAAAATGATAGTATAAATTTTAGGATAACTTTTTTCTGTTTAAAGAAATATGCTCATTTAATTAAAATTTTAACCTTTTTTTGTTTTTATAAGTAATATAAATTTAGATATTTTAAATATTCTTAAAATTAACTTGCTAACATAACCTTCATTCGGCTATCATCACTATCACAAGTTGCCACTATTAGTTGTCAAATATTAATAGTGGCCACTGCCATAACTCCATCAATGACCATTATTGTTCACCATCATTGTTGTAGTTGGCTGCCACGACAATATTACTATCCCTTCAACTACCACCATCACTTCTTGGTGATGATTTTCACCACTCATAAATAAATAGAAAAGAGTTTTTCAAGATGCCATATATGTTTAATTTCAAGCAAGAATTAAAAAAAAGTAGAATTATAAAAAAAATAAAACATTAAAAATATTTCAAACAAGACCAAATTAAATAAAAGGGATTACAAAATTTAGTTTTTTAATCAATATAAGTAATAACTTACTAATATTCTTACTCCTCTTTCTCATTATGAAAGTGCACATATCCACCAATGATTTGTTAGGTGTAAACATAAACTTGAAGCAATAATATAGAAAATTATGTTTTTCCTTTGGAAAAATTTGTTATAAGTATTCTTCTCAAAAATCAAAGCAATGATTTAGTTATCATTAGGACTTAATTTCTTTAACAAAAAAGAAGACAATTTTTTTCTATTATTTTACTTTGAAAATTTTTTAAAATATTTGACTAATTTAATCACAAATTTGAAAGTCAAGATCTCTTCATTAAAAGTCTAAATTATCAACCATTAAATTAGGACAACTTGCCAACTTTTTGTAAAATTCTCTTGCCTTTGTCCTAACAAAATCTTAAGCAATGGAAATTCAATAATTATTTGTACTATTATATTAGCTTAGTGAAACTTTTTTCCAAAATGCCCTTATTTGTCCTTAAAAAAATATTAATCCACGATAAAGTATTTTTTTTCAACTATTTTATTTTTCTTTCTTCCTTGTTTCACTTTTATATTTTATCATTTCCTGTTTCTTGGATCATGTGTCATTGTTATACAAATCCTATTTATGATATCCTTAGTCGCCTGTTTTCAGCCCTATGTGGGTTAATATATTCCATTGATCTAAAAAAATATTCCACAACTGCAATGCATCATGCAATAGAGAATACAGACGAGACTTGGACCGAAAAAAAGAGAAGGGCACTGTAAAAATAAATTCAAAATAAATAAACATCTCAAAATTTAAAATATTCCAATGAGACAGAATCAATGACTAATAGTATTATTGAATATAATGACTCTTCTAAAGATGAAGAAAGTGTGAATAAGGCTACTATATATCTTGATCATCTTGATATGTTTAAATTTTGATTGAGAATTTACCTTAAATCTCATATCAAACTTTCATTTTATATTAACATTTTGGATTTATTTTATAATGATAAACTAAATATACATATCAATGATTTATCATATTTACAAATTACTTTTAATTTTATAAGTTTTTTATTTTCTTATTTTGAGGTGTAAATCTTCATTCACCTCGGGGCTTACGCCTCACCTCACTAAGGCAAAATACCTCACATCCTAATTTTGTCTTTTTAAACCTCATCAATAACAATCAATTTTTAAAAATAATTTTTGATGAAGTTAAAAATATTCCTTGCTAAATAGATTTTGATTTAAATATGTGTTGCTAAGTGGATGTGGTAGCATGTTGTCCATGAATTTCTTTGGAAAGGAATGGATTTCCAATTAGTGTGTTTTTATAAATTTTCATTAAGTTTTTTTAGTATAACCTAATTTACAATAATGATCACACCGATCTTCCTTTCATTGGTTTGATTTTATGAACATAGAGTAGATCCTTCATAGATTGATATGGCATTTAATGATCTATCATCACCTTCTGACAACTATCCTCCAAATGCATTTTAGAGAAAACTTCAAGAATATTTGGTAAGGATTTTTTTTTCCTAAAATTCTACGAACTTTATCCGGTTCAATTCTCAAACAAAAAAACCTAAACACTCATGCTTTCCTTGATAATTTGTTTGAGTATTCCTTAATCGTCGACATCTCTACTCATGTACTTCAAAAAGAACAATGTATTGCAATTGATTGTTGAGAGAATTGAAGCATTGTGTGATGGTGAAATCTCCTTGTTATTGAGAGTAAGAAAATTTCTCCAATCTCATATTAGTCATGGACCGTTTGAAATCATATTGTTTACCATTTGAAATTCCTATTTTATGTCGTATCATTTGCACATCTTGACCATTAAAAGATTACAACACTTTGGAGCTCCCTTGGTCATATCCCCTCATAAAACATCAACATGGATATCCACTCAAGAAAATATAATCTAGGATTGCTCCTCATGCAAGCATAATCATTCATTAACATCTTTTGATTTGGATTTACTCTCAAGAATCCCCTTGTATGAGATCTAGAGCATGTTCAACACAAGAAACACAATTATAAAGGTGATTAGATAATGCTTAAAGAAGCGTTAAGAAAATTAGTATACACATCAACAAAAAGATTCACAAATGACTTCTTACAATTTGACAGCAATCTTACTCTTTTATATGATGCTTTTATCATGGAATCCTTCATTCATTCACACATCATTATTTCATAAATCTTTTTGTCTTTAAAAATGGTGGCATGAGGAATCGATATTACCCCATAAGCAAGCTTGCATGATTAATTTGATGACCAGATCAACACAAATTGGATCAATCCGATTTAGTTCCAGTCGATGTAGTCTTGTTTGAGCCCGAGTTTAATCAATTCACACATGCAAAATTGATTTGACTTCTCAGAGTATGTTTAAAGATTTGTCAAACCAACTCAAAAAATTAATATTCACTTAAAAATTCTACTAATTTGAATAGAATTCTTTTACAGAGCTAAAAAATGCCACCTTATATTGGTCCAAACTAATCAAAAGTTCAAAATTACTAATTTCTCATGCTAGAGCATCAAGCTTCTCATGTTGGTAAGCAAAATACCATAACACGCTTAGAGTTCCCTTAGGTATATCAACATGGTCATCCTTTCAAGAAAGCAATAATAAGATTAATCCTCAAACAGTCTTAATCATTCATCAGTAAATCTTAATGTGCATCTACTTGAGACAATGTCTCAGGAAGCAAATCTATAATCAGAATGATTCTTTAAATCCACCTTTTACATTGCTTCTTCTGACAAAGTCACGTTCAAACATTGATGCAAGTAACATCTTTATCTTCAGCCTCCAAAGAATGAATTCATTTAGCTCTATGAGCTTTTTGACGTTCAATCTTGTCAACATCTTCAGTTTTTGATTCCTGATGCTTTGTTAACAATTATAGGAACAATAAAAGATGGGTGAAGAATATCTTTCAGCATTTATTGATTTAAACACTTGCTGAAACTAGAACTTCTACACATCAATTAGCCTTAATCTTTCATAAGATTCATGCTCTTGAATTAGCACTTCTCTCCCAATGATCTTCCTTTATTTGGTTCATCCTTCACAATGCAAAGGGCTTTGTAGATTCTTCACCGCCTATAATTTTGGACACATTGGAGATCAAAACCGTAGTAGAACACTTATAAATCCATGACAACAAGCACCGGATCAACCACGGTGATAGAAACATGATAAAGGGAGTTACTTGGTGGTGGGAAAAATTTGAGATGGAATAGGATTAAAGAATTCAACTTCTTGAATAAACACTTCTCCAATGATCTTCCTTCATGGTTTAGTCATCTTTCCAATGCAGTTACGACAACAAATTCTTACTTCCTTTGCGGTTATGGGCGGTGCTAAAGATCAAAATCTATAATCGAACAACTATGAATCCAAGACAATAACAATTGTGATTACTGAAAACCAACAGAACAAGGAGATAGAGTTATCTAGCAATGGAATACTAGATGGATTGGGTTGAAAAGCATGAGTTTTCCTCCATAATACCACCACTAGGAAAGAGAAAGGCAAGTAGTGGAAAGAAAACAAAGAAGACTACTGAATTGTATTAAAAAAATGCCCTTTACAAACAAAACATCGGATATTTATAGAATTCATATCTAAGGGAGCACTATACAATATGAAAACATAAAACTTAATAACTAACCTACAATCGTCAAAACAAAGATTTGTCAAGTTACTTGCAAATGAAACAACAAGCAAATACTAATAACTACAAAACCATACTAAAATTCTAAAAGTTATATTAGGTAGGAATGTCCAAATACATATAATAAGAAAGATCTTTGTATGGAAAAACATGAAGGAAAATATTATAGGACTTGGTCTAAATGGTGCTTTATATATAAGTAAAAGATTAGCGTTGGCTTCTAAAATCTTCAACTCCCACACACACACACACACAAAAAATTGGAAGAAATTTTAACAAGAGAAACTAAAAAAGAAGATGATGTGGAGGCTTAACAAGTTGTTAATGCCCACAATTGAAAAATAAACAATGAGCAAGGGTTAATAAACATGGAGTCCACTAGCAAAATTGTCTAGACATTAAGAGCATCAATTCTAAATTTTGGGTTGGATAAGAAGGCCAATGAAGAGCATTGGTGAGTAAATCTTCAAATTTCAGCTCTCTCTAATTTAATAAAGTTTAAATAGATTAACACTTTTAAAGAAGAAACACTGCTAGTAATCCTCGTTGATGCCTAAAAGTTTACTCATACAGGGATTTCTTCGTGCATGCAATGGAGATGGAGAGGGATGGTGTGGTTAATGGAGTGGTATATCTGATGACTTCACTAGCAGTGTTTCTTATTTCCTAATGCACGAATAAATATCACAAAGAATAATGGAATCAAAAATTCATATATTTGCACACATGCTTTAAAAAATTTTTCAATACAAATATATATATATAATAATTTCTAAGCTAATTGGAGTAGATTCTTTCACCTGGAAAGTATTATGAGGCCTTCTTGTAAATCTTCTATGGTGATTGTAACAAGGCTTTCGCATCATCAAAATCCACTAAGATCCAAATTCTCTCGAGCATTAGCAAGTAATGGATCAATCAATCCCCATTCATCTCCTTCCTCATTTATCGTGGTTCCTTTGTGGATCGATCAGCCTCTACATCACAAAGGTGGATCTTGAAACCATAAAGTGAACTATTTTGCTCCGGAAAATTCATTTTCAAGTGTAGAATTTGAGCGAGTTCAGCTGGAGTGAAGTCATCAAAGTTAAAAAACTTGGTAACTCTTTTGCAAAAGCCCTCATTTAAGGCTATCACATGCTTCATTGGTACCAAGTATCCAATAAATATGTCCACAATCTTCCCGTTATCCATAATAGACATGATTTCCTCTAGATCCTCTAAGGCTTAATCTTTGTCGTCATTTCTGCAGTGTATCAACCAGGCCTCATCGATGAAAGGATTCCTCCCTTCTTCTTGCAAAAAAAAGATTCATATTTTTTTTAAAGTTTCATAATCTAAAGATTCTATTGGCAGTAGATCGCCTTTAAGAAAGGCATTTTTTTCTATTTTCTACTAAACAAAAGGTGATTTTTATACTTTATTAATTCATTAATAAAGGTAATTTAAATAATATAGTTCTTACTTTCTTCCTTGTCTTTGGTCCTGTATGCCCCACAAATTCTCAAGCAGGTCAGTTCTTTGCACTTCGGTCACCTTATCTGTGGGTAGAATTCCAACCATATGAAGGAGTTTGCCGAGAACCCGAGCAACCATGGTTTTACCTAGAAAAAATATCATGCTTATAGAGTTTAATTCACTGAGTGAAGGATAAGAAATGTGATTTAATGCATGTTAGAGAAAAATAACTTGAAATTGAAAGTGAATAGCACGAAATTGTTAAAGCTTCATAGAATCATAAGACTATAAAATTACGTCTACTTAATTCTTAAAAGTGCTAGAAGATTTAAATATCAACAAAATAAAATAATTTTGGGGCATTGAAAAAACTATTTAAAATAATAGACAAAGAACATAAGTTATAAATGCATGTGTCTGTACAAGACAACATCTACTCTATATTTAGTATTAAACAAAAAGCCCAAAATTGAATTTGCTTCATAAATTGGAAATCTATGGCAATAAAAGTAAAAAAATTAAAAAAAATAAAACAAAACAAAATTCAAAGAAATATACAATAAAGACCTTTAACAATGAAGAGGTTATATTGTCCAACTATAAACCGTAACCCTTCCATGAGATAAGGATCATTGATACATTTAACACTAGATGTAATGAAGTATAAGACTTTGTTGGCCTTAACCAAAGTCAATTGTAAGCTTCAAGCATAAAGATTCCAATACCTAATACTTCTAGCCAATAGTTTGGAACTTACACTTGGGGAAAAGAAGTGAGTTACAATGCAAAATTTTTATTATCAAAGTCATCACATACATGCTTAATATCTTGAAACTATCACCATGTTTTGACATTCTCATAAGATCCCTTCACTTAAGTTTGTATCCCTGTTAATAAAATTATCAGGAATCTGAATTCCATGTTTAATGTTAGGGCTGTGATCATTTCAAGTCTCAAAATGTTTAGCTAACTATTATATAAACATAATCGGCTTCGAAAACTACCATATGCTTCCTCCTCCTCACTTAGAATAACTTTTCCATCCATCTTATTTAACTATAAAATTAAAAAAAAACTCTTTTGCACTTGGGAAGTATGATAGAAAAGGGAATTTGATATTTTAGTAAATAAAAGTGTGTTCTTGAAATATTCTTTACTCCTCTTGTACATCTTAGATAAATTTATTTATAATGTACATTGCTATTTAAGTTATGAAAGTAGGTGAAAAAGATTTTGAAAGGTAGATAACTGGCATCTTATTAAACCCCATGAGGCTTTAAAATAATCTAAATCTCACATGTAAATAATAATTACCCTCTGGTTGTAGGGTGACCAATCAATGATATCATCTAATTTAAAAATATGGCCAATTGCTTCTTATGCTACGCTACATGAAAGATAGGTTAATAAAAGATTCTAAGTTTTTCCATTAAAACCAGATGTGAAAAAAATTCCATGGAAGGGACATTGCAATTATCAACAAAGAAGTTTTGATCAAACAATAAAACCTTGCTAACTTCTGAGTTATTGCAATATAATAGTATACTACTATTCCTAGAACATTGTCTCAGAGAAGTTAATTGCATCTAAGATAACATACCCAAAGAAACCATGATATTAAAATGAGAACTGCTACAATACCCAAAATATTCTACATAAAAAGTCATTTGGAACCTACTTTCATATGTGGACATATCAAATTTGGGTACATACCATCAATGGAAGAGTTTTTTATTAATCCACCAATTAAATGATGATGTCGAATAAGTTTTAGTCTAGATTATTTTTTAAGGGTATTAAACATTTCATTATAATATATATATATATGTATATATATATATATATATATATATATATATATATATACCACACAGATCAAATTTCTATTTCAACCAATGTATGCAAGTACGTGGGTTCGAGAAAAAAAACCATATGAACTTTTTTGTAGCAATGCTCAAAGCAGCTCTTCTTTTCTCATCAAAAATCATTCCTTTGGCCCATTTATGCGGTTGCAATTTAAGCAACTAAGTCCCACAATGTTTGACAAAGAAGCTTCAAACAAACCATCTTTTCTTTTTCCTCACAAGCTTTGATTGCTTTGATCTTTAATTGTTCTTTAATGTGTTGATCAAGAAGTTCCCTCAACTTCTCACTACCATGCCCTTCAGAAATATGATTCAAGGGAGTCAAACCCTCCTATTAAATGTATTATTAGAAAAGTAAATTAGTACAATCCTTTAAAAGTAAGCTAATAAAGAGTATAAATTAAAAATTCACATATTAGAAACATACATTGTCCTTGATACTGCAGTCTGCATTGTGTTCTAATAATGTTTTAACAATGACATACTCAAGAGCTTATCGTGCATGCCATACTGCTAAATGGAGTGGTGTCATTCCATTTTGTAAGTTAAGAAAGAAAAATATCAACAAAAATGGTTGATACTGGATAAGCATTTAAATGCCTCAAACAAAATGGGAAAATAATAGAGTAAAAAGAAAGCATTTCTCACATTAGCTTTTGCCTCTAAAGAGGCACCATTAGAGAGAAGCATGAGAAGACTCTTCAACCATTTTTTGCCATGTGTAACGAGTCTCTCCATACTAAGGACACTTAAATTAAAAGAGCTAATGAGCTCTTGTAATAGAAAAGGTAATAGTAAGCACATATTTTGATGCTAATAATCAAAGTCATAATCAAAATTCAAGCTTTTGGAGTTGAGTTATTTTGGTTACCATGTTCTCAGATTCTAGCTCAACCTATTCAGGGCCTCTCCACTCAAGCAAATATTTGACAATATCAATTTTATTATAACCATCTGCTACATGCAGAGGCGTTTGTGCCATCTACAATTATAAGCAATGAAAAAAATTGACAAAAATCATGACTTTGGTGAAAAAGGATAATCTTGCAATCAAGCTTTGTAAAACAGGGATCATTTAGAATAACTTAGGTTTGGTTGCATGTTGATAGAAAATGTTATAAAAATAATGATTTTATTCGTCATTTTGTGTGAATGAAACCATCATATTTAAGAGATTTTGAGAGTGTTTATTGATGCTAAATTCAATTCTAATTCCTAACTACATCCAAACCAAATGGCAGAATCTAGAAGTGCTTTTAGTTAAATCAACCATATTCTTCCTTATAATAAAATGAGATTTTGCATAATAAGAATCAGGATCATGAATGCATGAGTTATTGCAAAAATAATTGAAGCGAAGCAATTTGTTCAATCACCCACTGTACTTACAGTGCAAATCCATAAAATCTGGAAGAATTCAAAAAAAATAGAAGACAAATAGGAAATAGCTATCATTTTATCAAAGAACATAAATAAACATCATTAACAATTCTTCTTTATTCAAGAACAATTGACATTAGAACCCGAGAAAAGATGGCAAAAGGTAAGCTTATTCAAGGGAAAAAAAGTTTAATTGATTAGAATAGAAAATAGTTCAACAATAAATATTCCCAAAGCACAATATAGTGTAAAGAAAAAAGGAGATTGTGAGGGAAAATGGGAGAAAGAGAAAAGCCTTTGAAAAGAATAATAGAACGATGTGTCGTGGCATTGAAGAGAAGGATTCTCCTCCAACCGCTTCTAGAGACGAGAGATCACCGCACTATGGATGGTCTTAGGTTTTGACGCTCGGTTGTAATAATCGAAATCAAAATAATAATAATAAAGCAAACGCCAGTTATGTAAGTAGAAAGATCGAAGGGTGGGCTCGGTGGTTTAAAGAACTTTCAAAAACGAGAGGAAGGGAGGGAGAAAGAGAGAAGGAGATTATAGTGAGTCACCTTTTGTGCCATAGCTGTTCATCGACGTGCGTCGACGATCGAGGAAGGATTTTCGTGCCGAGTGAGGCGGCGCCACACCGTCGACATCGGATCATCGGAAGCCATCCAGGTGCCGTCGGCCAAGGAAGAAGGAAGGAAAGCTCTTGCGTTTGAGGGAATCGTGCCTACGAAGAGAAAATAAAATGCGAACATTTGTCCATTATAAAAAAAAATACAGTTTTGATGGAGCTTAAAGACGTCATTTACATTATCCAGGCGTCCCATTCAAAACAGCAGGAGAAACAACTTTCATCTGAAAAATTTAAAAAAAATATGTATATAGATTTAGGGCATAATATATTTTTTTCAGACAAAATGAGCTCAGAGAAAAACAAAAAATCTAATTTCATTTTTTGGGAAGAACCCTGAAGATGGAGAACGAATTCAGAAGTTATGTCCTTAATGATATTGCGATCAAATTAATGGATTATATATTAAATAAAAATACATCGATAAATTTCCTAAACTGTTTTATATGTACAATTTTTTTTAGGATTTATTAGTGATATTCTTTGAAAATCTTTTATTTAATTTATATTTCCTATACTGTTAAGAATTCTTTGCATGAGGATTTTGCTTGTTTTAGGAACTATTTTGCATGTGAACTTTCTGTATTCTTATGAGAGTACAACCTATTTTGTCTTTTTTTTGTCAGATTTTTGATCATGTTTGGATATAATATGATTAGTATGCGGTATTACAAATTATTTGGAGGCTTTTTTGGTTAGTTTTAGGTTTTGCATGCTCTGCACTCTCATGAGTACATTTTTTTCTTCAATTTGTCAGATTTTTTGGCATGTTTGGAGAGTTAATTACATTCAAATAGAAGCAATTTAGAGGCTGATTAGTTGATTTTTAGGGGTAGATTTGTATTTGTACTCTATACTCTCATGAGAGTGATTTATTTTCAATTTATGTCGATTTTTGGCATGTTTGGAAGAACAAGTTAATTACATTCCACTAGAAGCAATTTGGAGGCTAATTGGTTAGTTTTAGAGTAGATTTGCATGACTCTCCTCTCATGAAAACAAATTTTTTTTCAATTTATCAAATTTTTGGCTTTGTTTGGAGAGAATGAGTTAACATTCCATTAAAAGCAATTTAGAGGTTGATTGGTTGGTTTTTAGAAGCAGTTTTGTATCTGTACTTTCTCGAGAGTACAAATTTTTTTTTCAATTTCTATCAGATTTTTTGGCCTGTTTGGAGAGAATAAGTTAATTACATTCCATTAGAAAATTTGGAGGTTGATGGTTGATTTTAGGGCGATTTGAATCTGCACTCTCTATACTCTCATGAGAGAACAAATTCTTTTTTCAATTTTTATTAGATTTTTTGGCATGTTTAGAGAGAATAAGTTAATTATATTATATTAGAAGGAATTTGGAGGTGGATTGGTTAGTTTTTAGAAGCAGATTTGCATCTGTACTCTCATACTCTCATGAGAGTGAAGATTTTTTTTTCAATTTCTGTCAGATTTTTTGGCATGTTTGGAGAGAATAAGTTACTTACATTCCATTAGATGCAAAATGGAGGTGATTGGTTGGTTTTAGGGGTAGATTTGTACTCTTTATACTCTACGAGAGTACATATTATTTTCAATTTCTGTTTGATATTTTGGCATGTTTGGAGAGAATAAGTTAATTACATTCCATTAGAAGTAATTTTGGAGGCTGATTGGTTAGTTTTTAGGGCAGATTTATATTTGTACTCTCTGCACTCTCATGAGAGTACAGATTTTTTTTTCAATTTATGTCTGATTTTTTGGCATGTTTGGAGAAAATAAGATAATTACATTCCATTAGAAGCAATTTGGAGGCTGATTGGTTGGTTTTAGGGACGATTTCATTGTCTCTGTACTCTCATGAAAGTACAGATTTTTTTTCAATTTCTATCAAATTTTGTGGCATGTTTGGAGAGAATAAGTTAATTACATTCCATAAGAAGCAATTTGGGTCGATTGGTTGATTTTAATGATTTGTATTTGTAGTCTCTATACTCTCATGAGAGTACATTTTTTTTTTCAATTTTTGTCATATTTTTTGGCATGTTTGGATAGAATAAGTTAATTAAATTATATTAGAAGTAATTTGGAGGCTGATTGGTTGATTTTTAAGGGTTGATTTACATCTGTACTCTCGATACTCTCATGAGAGTACAGATTTTTTTTTAATTCTGTCAGATTTTTTGGCATGTTTGGAGAGAATAAATTAATTACATTCCATTAGAAGCAATTTGGAGGTTGATTAGTTAGATTTTAGGGGCAGATTTGCATCTGTACTCTCATGAGAGTACATATTTTTTTTAATTTCTATCAGATTTTTTGGACTGTTTGGAGAATAAGTTTATGACATTTTATTTGAAGCAATTTGGAGGCTTTTTGGTTGATTTTTAGGGATAAATTTGTATCTGTACTCTCTATACTCTCATGAGAATTTTTGTTAGATTTTTTGGCTTTTTTGGAGAGAATAAGTTTATTACATTCCATTAGAAGCAATTTGGAGGCTGATTGGTTAGTTTTTAAGGGCAAATTTGTATTTGTACTCTCTGTACTCTCAAGAGAGTATAGATTTTTTTTTAAATTTATGTCAGATTTTTTGGCATGTTTGGAAAGAATAAGTTAATTACATTCCATTAGAAGCAATTTGGAGGCTGATTGGTTAGTTTTTAGGGGTAGATTTGCATCTGTACTCTTTGTACTCTAATGAAAGTACAAATTTATTTTTCAATGTCTATCAAATTTTTTTGCCTGTTTAGAGAGAATGAGTTAATTACATTCCATTAGAAGCAATTTAGAGACTGATTGGTTGATTTTTAGAGGTAAATTTGTATCTGTACTTTCTGAACTCTCATGAGAGTACAAATTTTTTTCAATTTTTGTCAGATTTTTTGGCATGTTTGGAGAGAATAAGTTAATTACATTCTATTAGAAGAAATTTGGAGGCTGATTGGTTAGTTTTAGGATTGTATCTCTGTACTCTGTACTCATGAGTATAGATTTTTTTCAATTTATGTCTAATTTTTTGGCATGTTTGGAGAAAATAAGTTAATTACATTCCATTAGAAGTAATTTGAAGGTTGATTGGTTGGTTTTTAGGAATAGATTTGCATATGTACTCTATGTACTCTCATGAAAGTACAGATTTTTTTTTCAATTTTTGTCAAATTTTTTGGCATGTTTGGAGAGAATAATTTAATTACATTCTATAAGAAGCAATTTGGAGGCTGATTGGTTGGTTTTTTTAAGATTGTATCTGTACTCTGTCTCTCATTAGAGTACATATTTTTTTTTCAATTTTTGTCATATTTTTTAGCATGTTTGGAAAGAATAAGTTAATTAAATTCATTAAGTAATTTGGTTGATTGGTTGATTTTAGGAATAGATTTGATTTGTACTCTATACTCATGAGAATAGATTTTTTTCAATTTCAAAATTTTTTTGGCATGTTTGGAGAGAATAAGTTAAGTACATTCCATTAGAAGCAATTTGGAGGCTGATTAGTTGGATTTTAGGGGCAGATTTGCATTTGCACTCTCATGAGAGTACGGATTTTTTTCAATTTATGTCAGTTTTTTGGCCTGTTTAGAGAGAATAAGTTTATTACATTTTATTAGAAGAAATTTGGAGGCATTTTGGTTAGTTTTTAGGGGCAGATTTGTATCTGTACTCTCTGTACTCTCATGAGACTACATATTTTTTTTCAATTTGTCAGATTTTTTGGCATGTTTGAAGAGAATAAGTTAATTACATTTCAATAGAAGTAATTTAGAGGCTGATTTGTTGATTTTTAGGGGCAGATTTGTCTCTGTACTCTCTGTACTCTCATGAGAGTATAGATTTTTTTTTTCAATTTATGTTAGATTTTTTGGCATGTTTGGAGAGAATAAGTTAATTACATTCCATTAGAAGTAATTTAGAGGCTGATTGGTTGGTTCTTAGGGGTAGATTTGCATCTGTACTCTCTGTACTCTCATGAAAGTACAAATTTTTTTTCAATTTCTGTCAGATTTTTTAGCCTGTTTGGAGAGAATGAGTTAATTACATTCCATTAGAAGCAATTTAGAGGCTGGTTGGTTGGTTTTTAGAGGCAGATTTGTATCTCTACTTTTTGTACTCTCATGAGAGTGCAATTTTTTTTTTAACTTCTGACATATTTTTTGGCATGTTTGGAGAGAATAAGTTAATTACATTCTATTAGAAATAATTTGGAGGCTGATTGGTTGATTTTTAGGGGCAGATTTGCATCTGTACTCTCTGTACTCTCATGAAAGTACATATTTTTTTTCAATTTTTATCAGATTGTTTGGCCTGTTTGGAGAGATTAAGTTAATTACATTCAATTAGAAGTAATTTGGAGGCTGATTGGTTAGTTTTAGAAGATTTACTACTCTTTCATGAGTACATATTATTTCTTCAATTTAAATGATTTTTTTTGTTTGGAGAAAATAAGTTAATTACATTCCATTAGAAGAAATTTGGAGGCTGATTGGTTGGTTTTTAGAGGCATATTTGAATCTGTACTCTCTATACTCTCATGAGAGTACATATTTTTTTTCAATTTCTATCACATTTTTTAGCCTTTTTGGAAAGAATATGTTTATTAAATTCCATTAGAAGCAATTTGGAGACTGATTGGTTGGTTTTCATGTGAGATTTGCATCTGTACTCTCTATACTCTCATGAGAGTACACATTGTTTTTTCAATTTCTGTCAAATTTTTTAGTTTTTTTGGAAATAATCAAGACTGACACTAATGGTTGGGCATATTAAGCTAGGGGATTGGTTTTTATGATTCATTGCCAAACCCAAGTCATAAGTTCATTCTTCTTGAGATTGTAAGGACTGTTCTCATTTTAGTTTGTCCATTTTGCATATTTTGTGCCTACTTATTGACTATATTTCTTACTATTTAGATCAAATTATTTATCGAAGATGCTGACCAGTATTTCGAGAGCGATCCCACAAAATGGTCAATCGAAATAATGAGTGGGCTACCAGTCCAACAAGATAGTGCTGACTGCGGGATGTTTACCTGCAAATACATGGAGGCAGCACTCAGCAAACCTCCAATGGACTAGGCAGACCACCAGGATTGGCAAAAGAAGATGAATTGCTTTAGGGCTGAGTTCGCTTACATTATCTTCTATATGAGTATGAAATAATTGATTTGATAAATGTACAATCAAAGTTTGATATGTTGGAAATCAATTCCTTTGGAAATGTATATGTCTGGTGTGTTTGTAGATGCCATTAAATTTTATTTTTGCTTTCTGAGATAACATGTCTAATAGATGTCATGTTTAGTAGATAACAATTGTGGGGACCTTTACCTTATTTCTTCAATTTTTTCCTTATTCCGCGCTTGGGAAGAATGTGTTTACTACAACCCATTTGGAGCAATTTGGTCATTGGATTACTTTTTTTTTTTGTATCTATACTCTCTGTACTCTCATGAGAGTGCAGACCAATTTTAGAATTTCTTCCACTTCTGTTAGCCTGTTTGGAAAGGAAATATTAACTATATTTAATTATAGCTTTATTGGAGCCTTAATATTAGCTTATTTGAGTTATTTTTCAATTGTACTCTATGTACTCTCCTGAGATGACAGATTATTTCTTCAGTTTTCCTTATTCTAACCTGCTTGGGAAGAATGTGTTTACTACAACCCATTTGGAGTAATTTGGAGGCTGTTGGGTTACTTTTTTGAGTTATTTTGTATATGTACTCTCTGTACTCTCATGAGAGTACAAAATAATTTTAGAATTTCTTCCATTTCTGTTAGCCTGTTTAGAAAGGAAATATTAACTATATTTAATTACAGGTTTATTAGAGCCTTAATATTAGCTTATTTGAGCTATTTTTTAATTGTACTCTCTGTACTCTCTTGAAAGTACATATTATTTCTTTAGTTTTTTTTCCTTATTCTGGCCTGCTTGGGAAGAATGTGTTTACTACAACCCATTTGGAGCAATTTGGAGTTGGATTACTTTTCGCTTTGTATCGTACTCTCGTACTCTCATGAGAGTACAGACCAATTTCTTGAATTTTTTTCACTTTTGTTAGCCTATTTGAAAAAAAATATTTATTATATTCAATTACATGTTGATTGAAGCCTTAATATTAGCTTTTTTTGAGCTATTTTCATTGTACTCGAGAGTACATTACTCTTATTTTTTCACTTATTCTGGCCTGCTTGGGAAGAATGTGTTTACTACAACTTATTTGGAGCAATTTGGAGGCTGTTGGGTTACTTTTTTTTAGCTATTTTGCATTTGTACTCTCATGAGAGTACAGACCAATTCCATAATTTTTTCCACTTTTGTTAGTCTGTTTGCAAAGGAAATATTTATTATATTCAATTACATGTTGATTGAAGCATTAATATTAGCTTTTTTGAGCTATTTTTCAATTGTACTCTTTATACTCTCTTGAGAGTACAAATTATTTTCTTATTTTTTACACTTATTCGGCTGCTTGAGAAGAATGTGTTTTTTTTCTGAGTTTATTAACTTAAATTTATTACAAAATGTGCTTAATAATTTTGAATAAATAATTTGCACATAATGAAAATTTATTTAAAAAAACTCATTATGGAATGTTAGACAGCCATTCGATTAACTTTAATTAACTTGAATTGCTCTAGTTTTATGGCTTAGTTCATGATAGGGATTACTTTTATTTAATAAGTTTTAAAAAAATTTGTACTTTTCTTTTTAAAAATAAAAAATATTATTTATAAAAATATTCAACATCATCACTCTAAAAGCGTTAACGTGAGTTCAATTGATAGCTGATTCATCATTACTTACATAATTAAGCCTGCATCATCATCTACCTAAAATTGAAACAAAGGAACTACAAATTACCCAAATTTATTGTAGAAGACCGTGTAAGAATGAAGGATTAACACATTTTATTTTCATTTGACATATCACACATTGTTATAAACCGTTCATAAATATATTATACATGTAGCATTGAAAAGAAATCTGAAATATAATGATTTGATATATTTAAAGATCATTTTTCATGAAAAAACACCCAAATTGATTGAAATAATGCTTTCATCTCTATATTGAGCACTTGGATTGACAAAATACTCTGTACTCTCATGAGAGTACAGAGCTATGTACTCATGAGAGAATACAGAGATACAAATCTCCCTTAAAAACCAACCAATCAATCTCCAAAAAGCTTCTAATGGAATGTAATAAACTCATTCTATCCAAACAAGCCAAAAAATCTGACAGAAATTGAAGAAACAATCTGTTCTCTTATGAGAGTACAGATAGTATAGATGATAATCTCCCCTAAAACTAACCAATCAATCTCCAAATTACTTCTAATGGAATGTAATAAACATATTCTTTCCAAATAGACTAAAAAATGTGATAGAAATTAAAAAAAAATCTATACTCTCATGAGAGTACAAATGCAAATCTGCCTCTAAAAACTAACCAATCAGCCTCCAAATTGCTTCTAATAGAATGTAATAAACTTATTCTCTCCAAAATGGCCAAAAAATCTGACAAAAATTGAAAAAAAAATGTACTCTCATGAGAGTACAGAGAGTATAGATACAAATCTGTCCCCAAAAACCAACCAATTAGCCTACATATTGCTTCTAATAAAATGTAATAAACTTATTCTCTCCAAAAAGGCCAAAAAATCTAATAGAAATTGAAAAAAAAATCTATACTCTCATGAGAGTACAGATGCAATCAGCCCATAAAATCCAACTCTTCCAAATTGCTTCTAATAAAATAAAATTAACTTATTCTCTCCAAACATGCCAAAAAATCTGACAGAAATGGAAAAAATATGTACTTTCATGAGAGTACATAGAGTATAGATGCAAATCTGCCTCTAAAAATCAATCAATCAGCCTTCAAATTGCTTCTAATGGAATGTAATTAACTTATTTTCTCCAAATATGCCAAAAAATCAGACATAAATTGAAAAAAAATCTGTACTCATGAGAGTACAGAGTATAGATGCAATTTGCTAAAACTAACCAATCCCAAATTATTGTAATGGAATGTAATTAACTTATTCTCCAAACATGCCAAAAAATCGACATAAATTGAAAAAAATGCATGAGAGATGAGAGATTACAAATCACTAAAACCAACCTCCAAATAAATGAAATGTAATAAACTTATTCTCTCCAAAAGGCCAAAAATCAAAATTGAAAAAAATATGTACTCTTATGAGAGTACAAAGAGTACTGATACAAATCCCTAAAACCAACCACTCTCCAAATTCCAAATAAAATGTAATAAACTTATTCACTCCAAACAAAAATCTAAGAAATTGAAAAAAATCTATACTCATGAGATGCAGTACTTAAATCCAACTAATCATCTAAATTATTTCTAATGGAATGTATTAACTTATCTCCAAACATGCCAAAAATCTGAGAAATTGAAAAAAATCATGAATGAGAGTACTCAGAATGCAAATATGCCCTTAAAAATTAACCAATCAGCCTCTAAATTACTTCTAATAGAATTTAATTAACTTATTCTCTCCAAACATGCCAAAAAATATGACAGCAATTGAAAAAAAAATTGTACTCTCATGAGAGTACAGAGAGTACAGAGAGTACATATAAAAATTTGGCCCTAAAAACCAACCAATCAGCCTCCTATTTGCTTCTTATGGATTGTAATTAATTTATTCTCTCCAAACATGCCAAAAAATATGACAGAAATTTAAAAAAATATATGTACTCTTATGAGAGTACAAAGAGTAGAAAGAGTACAGATACAAATTTGGCCTTAAAAACTAAGCAATCAGCCTCCAAATTGCTTCTTATGGAATGTAATTAACTTATTCTCTCCAAACATCCCAAAAATTTGGTGAAATTAAAAAAATCAGTACTTTCATGAGTATGAGAGTACTGATGCAAATTTGTCCTAAAATCAACCAATCATTGCTTCAAATGGAATCAAATTAACTTATTTTTCTAAACATGCCAAAATCATACATAAATTGAAAAAAAATGTACTCTCATGAGAGTAGAGAGTACATATATAAATCCTAAAAACTAATCGACCTCCAAATTACTTAATGGAATGTAATTAACTTATTCTCTCCAAACATGCCAAAAAATTTGAAAAAATTGAAAAAATTTGTACTCTCATGAGTACAAGTACTGAGATACAATCACTCTAAAACTAACCAATCACTCTAAATTATTCTAATGGAATGTAATTAACTCATTCTCCTAGGCCAAAAATGACATAAATTGAAAAAACAATTATACTTTCATGGGAGTATAGAGTGCAGTCAAATCTACCCTAAAACCAACCAATCAGCTCCAAATTGCTTCGAATGGAATGTAACTAACTTATTCTCTCCAAACATGCCAAAAAATTTTACATAAATTAAAAAAAAATCTGTACTCTCATGAGAGTACAAAGAGTACAAATACAAATCTGCCCCTAAAAACTAACCATTCAGCCTCCAAATTACTTCTAATGGAATTTAATAAACTTATTCTCTCCAAAAAGGCTAAAAATCATAAAATTGAAAAAAATAATCATGAGAGTACATGCAGATACAAATCACTAAAACTAAAAAATGCTTCTAATAAAATGTAATAAACTTATTATCTCCAAACAGGCCAAAAAATCTCATAGAAATTGAAAAAAAATTTTACCCTCATGAGAGTACCGATACAAATCTACCCCAAATCCAACTAATTTAAATTGCTTCTAATATAATGTAATTAACTTATTCTCTCCAAACATGTCAAAAATCTCACAATTGAAAAAAAATTACTCTCATGAGAGTATCAGAGTCGATCAATCCTAAAAATCAACCAATCAGCCTCCAAATTACTTCTAATAGAATTTAATTAACTTATTCTCTACAAACATGCCAAAAAATGACAAAATTGAAAAAAATACTTTCATGAGAGGTATAGAGTGAGTCATACAAATCCTAACCAAAATCTCCAAATTCTTATGGAATGTAATTAACTTATTCTCACCAAACATGCTAAAAATTTGACAAATTGAAAAAAATTGTACTTTATGAGAGATAGAGAGTACGATGCAAATCTCCCTAAAACTAATCACCTCCAAATTGCTTCTAATGGAATGTAATTAACTTATTTTCTCCAAACATGCCAAAAAATTAGACAAAAATTGAAAAAAAAATCTGTACTTTCATGAGAGTACAGAGAGTACAGATACAAATCTGTCTCTAAAAACCAATAAATCAACCTCCAAATTACTTTTAATGAAATGTAATTAACTTATTCTCTCCAAACATGCCAAAAAATTTAACAGAAATTGAAAAAAAAACTATACTCTCATGAGAGTACTGAATCTGATACAATCTCAAAAAACCAATCATTACTTTAAATGGAATATAATTAACTTATTCTCTCCAAACATGTCAAAAAATTTGACAAAAATTGAAAAAAAAAAATGCACTCTCGTGAGAGTACAGAGAGTACAGATGCAAATTTGCCCCTAAAAACCAACCAATCCGCCACCAAATTACTTCTAATAGAATATAATTAACTTATTCTCTTTAAACATGCCAAAATATCTAATAAAAATTGAAAAAAAATTTGTTCTCTCATGAGAATACAGTGTATAATTCAAATCTAAAATCAACCATCATCCTCCAAATTGCTTACAATGGAATGTAATTAACTTATTCTCTCCAAACAGCCAAAATCGATAGAAAT
Organism: Cymbidium sinense; assembly: GCA_021442155.1. Classification (NCBI taxonomy): domain Eukaryota; kingdom Viridiplantae; phylum Streptophyta; class Magnoliopsida; order Asparagales; family Orchidaceae; genus Cymbidium; species Cymbidium sinense. Next base: position 30,523,880 of record CM038224.1, read on the forward strand.
TGAAAAAAAATTGTGCTCTTATGAAGAGAAATGAGATATAGCCTCTAAAACCAACCAATCAGCCTCTAAATTGGTTTTAATGGAATGTAATTAACTCATTCTCTCAAAACAGACCAAAAAAAATCTGAAAAAAATTTATACTTTCATGAGAGTACCGAGAGTACAGATGCAAATCTATCCCTAAAAATCAACCAATCAGCCTCCAAATTACTTCTAATGGAATGCAATTAACTTATTCTCTGCAAACATGCCAAAAAAATCGGACATAAATTGAAAAATAAATTTGTACTCTCATTAGAGTACAGAGAGTACAAATACAAATCTGCCCCTAAAAATCAACTAATCAGCCTCTAAATTGCTTCTATTGGAATGTAATTAACTCAGCAAACATGCTAAAAAATTTGACAAATTGAAAAAAAAATTTGTACTCTCATGAGAGTACAGCTGCAAATCTGCCCCTAAAAACTAATCGAAAAGCCTCCAAATAACCTGCAATACCGTATACTAATCATATTATATCCAACATGATAAAAAATTTGACAAAAAAAAAGACAAAATGGGTTGTACTCTCATAAGAATACATACATAGAGTATGCAAAATAGTTCTAAAACAAGCAAAATCCTCTTGCAATTCTTAAGCAGGAAATATACATTAAATAAAAGATTTTCAAAGAATATCACTAATAAATCCTAAAAAAATTGTACATATAAAAAAATTTAGGAAATTTACCGATATATTTTTATTTAATATATCATCTACTAATTTGATTGCAATATCATCAAGGACATAACTTCTGAATTCGTTCTCCATCTTCAGGGTTCTTCTCAAAAATGAAATTAGATTTTATTTCTCTGCTCGGTTTGTCGAAAAAAATATTATGCCCTAAATCTATATACATATTTCTTTTAAATTTCTCCCGCATTGAAAAATTTCTCTTTGTTTTGAATGGCGGGCAGCCTGTAATGTAAATGGCGTCGTTAAGTCAATTGACATTTGTTAAGTGAAAAATGCATTTTTTATCATGGACAGTGTTGTTATATTGGAGTCGGGATGAGCTACGTCAGGACTCTAATATTTTCTCTGACGGGATCGAACACGGGAGTAAGAGCGAGCATCGTGCATGTAAAACCGAGGTAAAGAGGTAAGTTAAAAATATGATTTATATAATTATTTATTTGATTAGAAATTCTGATTTTTGTTATTAATGAATTTAATTAAGAATATTTCCTTTTGGATTTTATAAAATAAGGAAATGCCTATATACATAAGGGTTTTATGTTTTTTTATTTAAAATTTTGGATTAAATTTAAGTTATTATTAAATCAGTAAGGAATTTATTAGAGCGTCGCAAACAATGATGATATTGTTTTATCTCTAATTTGATAAAAAAATACATCTATATATATGTTTAAATTTCAGAATTTATACAACCTTAATTCTATTGTATTAACTAAACTCTTAAATAGTCATAATTTTATTATAGGATATTAATGAAAATAATAGATTTTCAAGAGAAGAAAAAAAAAAGAAATTTTAAATGGATTTGTAAATGAAAGAATTTAAGCTTTAATTGTTTAAGGATTCGTGAAAATTGAGGTTAATGACTTTATGAATTTCATTGATTACATATTATGATTCTTAAACTGAAATCATTAGAGAGAAAGATAGAAATTCTTAAATTAAATTATATTAAGAAAAATAATAGAATTAATAGGATTTAGATGAATTATATGGTAAATTAGATATTATTATATTAAATGAATTAAAGATTAATTTAAACTTAATTTAGGAAATGGACAATGAATAATTATGAATATGAGCATCAAATAATAAAAGCTATATATAAGTATCATATGAATAAAAATAAGATAATTTACTTCCCAATATTGATTCAATTGTTATTCGATTCTATAGGAATTTCAATTAAGGAATGAAGCATTAAAGGAAAGGAGATTCAAGAGGAAACTACAAGTTAAAGTGTGTAATTATGTTCTTACATTTATGGTAAAAATATTTTTAATTTCTTATGATGAAACGCATGTTCATATGATTATGACTTTTTCCTACACTGCAAGTTATGATGATTTTTTTCCTGCTTCTTTTTAAACTGTGATGTAGCTTACTGTTTGTTCATGTTGGATAATACCCTGAATGCTAGATCATATTATCACATTATCATTTTATAAAGCTCATTGATTTACTGTTAGTTATGAGTAATGTGCATATGTATAATCTTTGAATGTATGTTGAAAGGTTTACCCTCTATGCTTGGGGGCATGTACCACTGCACAAAATGATGAAGAAAAATGGCCAATAAAATTGACAAATGATAATGGTAATGGATAATTGTCCATTGGATGAGTATTTAGATGGTGACTCTTGGAAGGATAATAAAAATATAAAGTAAAAGTTCATATATTAAATGTTTATGTATACCTACCCACCATGTAATAAATTTTTATGTATACCGACCCCATATGTTAAATGTTTATGTATACCTACCTCCCATATGTTTGAATGTTTGAGCATATTTCTTTTATGTACATGTGATAACAAAAGAACTGGCATGCATATTAATTTATACTTCTTGTTTTACTATAGTGTAATAACATAGTTTACATAATGAATTATATTCATTTGTTGGTTAATCTTTTTTTAATCAATTAAAAATGATGAAGGAAAAGTTATATTTATCGTCGTAGGACTTGAGATAGGTAATTATGTCACTCATGTTGTATTCTAAAGTGTATTTTTCTCATGAATCTTTGTTAGTATATATATATATATATGTGGGTAAATTGTTAAAATTATTGTAGATTGTAGTGGCTCTTTTATGATTGTATGATTGAAGATTTAAATTAATATTAGAAATGTTATGTAAGATCTTATTTTATCCGTCCAGTCATTCAGTATTCCAAGCTTCACGGTGACATCGCCAGGGCATCCCCTTCTCCCCACAGATCTCCTCTCTCTCTTCTCTTCTTCTTCTTCTTCTTCTTTTCTACTTTCTTGCTCCCTCTTCGACAAAGGAAATCAGAGAAAGAGGACACGCGGATTTTTTGCCCCGGTTTCCTCTTTCATTCCGCTTTCTTATACAGCTTCTCGTCAATTTATCATGAGACCATCACAAACTTCGCGCAGGCCCCATAAATTTTGGATAATTAATTTTAACTTAAGAAATGAATAAAATATCATGAGAAACAAAAATAAATATATCAAAGATTTACAAACATTTTACATAGTTTTTATATATTTATATATCTAATTTTTAAAATTTATTATTTATATATATTTTTAAAATATTTAAATATATATATATATATATGACTTTAAAACTTTTATAATAATAATATTTTAATATAATATTAAAATTTTAAGTATTATTTAGATAAATATTAAAATTTAAATATTAGATATATAAATAAATAAATAAATATTATACAGATAAATCCTCCTACATAGTTTTATAATTATTTTAAATATGGTAATTATATAATAATTTAAATTTAATTTTGTTAATAATATAATCAAAGTTAAAATTGCTAGTTTATTATATTATTTTTAGTAGTATGATAAATTAAAATATTAATACTTGTAACTCATTTTTTATCATCCCATCGGGATCAATTTTATTTTTTCTTATTTTATTTTATTTTATTTATATTTTATTTTAAAATAAAATATCTTTAATTGCAATAATTATTTTTTAAAATTCTAAAAATTATTTGAATGTATTTAAAAATAATATTAATTTTTTTAAAAAAATAAAAATACTTAAAATACATCAAATAAATATATTTTTAAGAATAATATTAAAATTTTAAAAATGAAAAATAAAAATAAAATTAGAGTCTATTTTTGACATTGTAATTGTTTAAAAAAATAATAATAAATATGCTACAAAAGAAGAATATGATATTTAGAATGTTTTGATGTGATCTATAAATTTTTTTAATTTTTAAAAGATTAAACTCAACTTTCTGACCGTCATCATAGGGAATCAAGTAAAGTTAAAAAATATATCTTTCTCATGACAAATTTTTTAAATATGGATAAAATGTGACAATCCCGAATATAATCGCAGTGCAGTGTGGCACGACATCAAACCCACCGTCTCTTAGCTCAGTTGGTGAGGTGCTGAGACAGTTGAATCTAGGCCGCTTAATGGTGGAAGTCAAGTGGGGACACATGGGTGGCGAATGTGGCTAGGCCCCGTGGGATTAGTCCGATAATCCCAACAAGATGGGTGTGTTGGAAATAAAAAAAAAAAAAAAAAATTAAAAATAGACCATGTACTTATTATTTTATGTTATGTTCATTATAAATTTCAAGATTAAATGCATGAAACTCAATGATTAATAAAAATCAAATTCAAATAGAACTCCATGAGCAGCATACCTTTGTTCACACAACTAACCAGCGAACAAATTATTAAGTCAAAAGAAAATAAAATGGTTGTCAGTTGCTGTAAAGCCCTTAAACGCATGTGCGGGCATCCACCACAGTTGGAGCATGCATGGCTACAGCTGTAATCATTGCATGGAGATCGATAGCGTGTGAAGAAACTTTTAATGTAATTTTATGTCTAAATTTTAATAATATAGTATAATATGATATGATAATTAATATATAATTATTTTAAAATAATTTATATTAATATGCATTAATATAATATTAATTATATAATATATATATTAAAACCTGTCTAAAATACTCGCAAAATATCTATCTAAAGTGATAAACACTTGTCCTAATGTATGATCTTATGCTGTACATACTAAAGTGATATCCTACCTCTAGTCCCAGTAATATTACTTTAGACAGGTTTTCCTGTATATATAAATATATTGTATTAAAAAATAACAGATGTGTGTTAACTAAATATTACAGTGCGTAATGATAGAATAGAATCTAAAGAGAAGTGATGAAATTTAGGGGTGACGATTGTCGTTAGAGGAATAATTAGTGTGTTATATAATATTAAGAGTTTATTAAAATGTAGAGCTCGCAACTGTTTCCTTCGAACCTTCAGTCATCCTTTGATTCCACCACTGATAGTATGAATGTATGAGCTACATTCAAAAGACACAAATAACAATATTTCACGATCATATTGCTCCATAGGAGAGAATATTACGTGCAGTGTCCGGATACAGTTTTGTATCCAAACACTAATCACGTGCTGACATGTGATAAAATATAAATTTAATTTAATTTTTATTTTGCCACGTGATAGTATGTGATTGATGTCTGGATGCATCCGGATACTGCATGTAATATTTTTTCACTCTATAGGCCTTCTAAGAGCTTGTCGATGACTTAAAAAACTTTTTTTTTGTTTGAATTTATTGTTCAAAAGTTATATTCTTACAAAACATATATAAAAATTAGATGAATTAGAGATGTGAAAGCAAGCTCAGTATAAAGTGAGAGGGTATTTATATATATTTCATAAAACCCTTTATAAAGAAACACTCATAAAGGAGCAAAAAAAAAAGCAAAAATATAAGAATTGCAATCTAAAGCTCATAATAAAATCAATTCAACGATAGCAACCTTCAATTCACAAAATATACATACCATATTCATGCAACTGATGCATCATCAGAGAGAAAATTCAAAAAACCGATAAACAGAATTAGTATTAGCTACAAAGCAGATGTGAAGAATGATTTCTGAAAAGTGAAATTGTTATAGCATTAATCCAAAATCTTAATCATCCAACATTTACAATTCACCTTAAGTTAGTGTCATATGCATAATTCCAAAATATTGAAGGGCTATTTGGGATAAAAATTTTGAATTTTGAATTTGTTATTTTATTTTATTTATTTATTTTTTATTTTATTTTATTTTTTAAATAAGTTATGACGGTAGATACATCCAAAATTATGAGTATTTTAAAAAAGTAATGTAAATTATTTTTAAAATAAAAAATAAAACTAAGATTTACATACACACACACAGAGAGAGAGAGAGAGAGAGAGAGAGATAATTATTTTTAAAATAAAAAATAAAACTAAGATTTACGTACATACACACACACACACACACAAGAGAGAGAGAGAGAGAGAGATAAATATTTTATGAATGTAAATCCCCTAAAATATAAATACATAAAAAATATAGCAAAAACATATTTTTAAAATAATATTTAAAAAAACTCAAAATAAAATTGATCTTAAACAACCCCAACATCAAAGTTATAATCCAAAGTATATTGTAAAAAAAATCCATCATCATAACTAAACACCATTAACATCACTCTAAAATTTATAAAAAAATTCATGAATCGACAACAAATTTATAAGAACACCGATAATAATGTCGGAGACAAAACTATACATGAGAGCTTCAAAGAAACTAATAGATCAAAAAGTTTATAAAATAGGCCCTTAGAGAATGGTATCTAGTGCTAAGTTAAGCTAAACTTGCAAAATATATGACCGAAATGATAATATTGCAAGAAATTATTACTTTGGAGTTAAAATTCATGAATTTGAGTTCCAAATGTTTGTGTTCTTCAAGACCACTCCTTATACCACAATTGCACATACATATCATCTTTTGTTGCATCTTTATGTGATTTAGGGCACAATAATGGTGCAAAATGAGCTTTTCACATTCTCATTGCACACCAAGACACAATATTCCTACTCTTTCTTGGATGCTCATAGCCCAACAAAACATAAGGTACTAATTAAAGTAGTAAAGTTGGCTCTTGGCCTATCCTTCAGCTTCTTATTGTGACTTTGTTTCTCACACTTCTCTTGTAAGATATTTTTGTATGAATGATGAGTAAAATTTTAAAAAATTGTCAAATATAAAGTATAGTAAATAAGCAATCAGACAAAGAAAGAATCACCAGTGATAAATGAATCAGCTCAAACATACACTAAAATACATTAGTGATGATAAAACATGTTTAAAAGTGACAGTTTTTTTTAAACACTCAAAATATAAAAGGTTGTTTGAGTATTCTTAAAAAATATGATTTATTTTCAAAAAATAAAAAATATTTTAAAATATATTAAATAAATATAATTTTCAAAATAACAGTAAAAATAAAATTTATCTGATATAGTTCCTTAACTTTTTTTTTAATAACATTCAACACTATGTAAAATATTAAGCAGTGTGTATTGGATAAAAAAAAATCTATTTTCTCTTCCCTTCTCCACTGAGTAAAAGAATGACTACTATGTGAAATAACACAATATTTCTTCCAATGAAACAATAATAGTTCCCTTAGCTAAGGATAATCACGGACATGAATGCCCTTTTTGAGAAATTATTACATATGGAGTATCAACGTAGTTCTATATCTAGATTTTAATAATATAGTATCATATGACGCTTAATCAAGACACAACTATAATATATTCCTATGTATTGATATAATATAAACTGCACTTTAATACAAAACTTTTATATATTCATCAATACATAATAATACACGAATGCTTGTCACATTTAAAATATAATTAATAATTTAAGTATATTAAAAAATAATTTAGATATAAGTATAGTCGTCCGTTTAACGGATAACCTGCTTGTCATGTCTAATTTGAGTTGGCGCAAGTCTATGCGACTCTATGCCTGAGCTAGTCGCCTGTTTAACACGCGAATTGTAGTGTACAAGGAAGTTGCCCGTTAAATGGGCGACTTACCTGTTATCATTTTTTAAAAGTATTTTATCAACTTGGTTGGATCTGAGTTTCAATATTATCTGCCATTGGAGCTACTACAGCCTTCCAATGTATATATAAAGCCTCTCATTATCCCGAGCAACCTCATATCTTAAATAGTGAAGCAATATTATAATAAAATTGGCAAGCACCATCCATCATGTTTAAAAGTCGTTTGTTGTCATACTTCCATAACACATCCCACCATGAATAATCACTTTACAATATCATGATCAAGAATTCATTTGTGTGCCTCATCCTTTACATTTGTATGTTAGCCATGTAATGATTAAAAGTACAGATATCATTAGTGTTACCTACCATATACATTTTTTGGAATAAAAATTCTACATCTCCAATGAATATTCTACAGATGGCTTTCTTGAAGTTTTCACGCAAATGCCTCAAACAATGGCGGCTATATAAATCGTTTCTAATACCACAGTGGCGGCATGTTTATATCTGTATACATAGATCATGTCGTGCAAAGACTAATGGTAGCATCTCTTGGAGACAAATGAAAAACTAAAGTCATGATTTAGATTCTACAATAGTAAAGGCAAGAGGGAACAATCAGTTGTTTCCATCAATTCCAACGGCAGTAAGCAACGTTCCATAATATTTTCCAAGCAAGAAGGTACCATCTAGGCTCAAGATTGGACGATAACTTCCCCAACCCAAAATTGATAGATCAAAAACCCAGAAAATTCTCTAAAAATGATGTGGGACACTTGATTATATTCTATAAATTGTACCTAGTAAAGTAGAACTAATTGCTTCCATGAAAATATTGTGAGACTTGTAAGACTTTTCCAGTTGCCAAAAATTACTCTAATTGCATTATGCCTAGAATTCCAAGCCTTCATGTAAGATACCTCAACATTAAATTTTGATTCCATTCGATTGATAATCTCCTTAGGTTTTAGATCAATTTGATGTCGTATTATAGATAGATTGAAATAAGTATTGAATTTAGAACTGCACTGATGATGGCCACTGCCTATCAATGTATTTATGCATTTATTATCCTCTCCAACTCGTGAGATTCTCCAGGCACCTCCTAGATGCTTGCAGCGACTATAATGTAGGCTCTAGTGACATGCTATATTAGGATGATTGTGATGCACACATGTTACTAAAAATTACTCTAAAGTGATTGCAGAGTGTTTAACTCTTTCAGGAAAAGTAGAGGTGCTGAAAAAGTATTTGATGGCCTGAATGCATGAAGAATCGGTGATGGACCAAGTATCTTTAAAGAATTTGGAAACAAAACCATATGAGCTTGGGACTTTATCAAAGTCAATACTAAAGAAGGCACCTTTAATCTCTGTGTCATTGACAGTGTTAAGAAGTTCTTCACATTCAGATGAATTGAGGGTGCAACTAACAAGAATATTCACAAGATAGTTATTGGATGCATTTGAGGTTCTATTGAGCATTGAATGAAAGAATGAGATCGCTTCACTGCCTATGCCATGCAAATGTAAGAGTTGCTTCACGAGCTCTCTCAGATGATTCTTGCTTCTTATTCTAATTTTTTGATAAAATAATTTGACATCATGTTCCCCTTTAGCAAGCCAAGTGCATTTTGCTCTTTGTTTAATCCACTTTTACTCACAAACTAATGCTTCATGTAGTTGTCTTTGGTACATGATCTCATTTTGTTGATTTTTTAGATCAGAAATGGAATTAGATATGTTATCATATGAGTTCCATTTCCAATTGATGAGGGCATATTTGATATTTTTTTAATTTATTTCAAAGAGCAAAAATAAGCTGAAGTTGTCCAGGTTATCCACTTGAGCCAGATTCGACTATTAGGAATGACATTGATGTTGTCCTGGTTATCTTTAGTAGGAAATAAGCTAAAATGCCTATGGAGAAGGGATCAGAGATGGAGGAACGAGAGAGTTTAGTTTCCAGTAGGCAGATAGCCTCATAACCTATGACTGACCTCAGATCACCTCAACCTTGCCTTTTTTCTCTATCAAGAATGTTGTACCTTTCTCCTCCACGAAGCTCCCTAAAATCCTCAACTTCTTTGGCATTGGTGTCGTGAGGCTATAGCCATGGAATGAACTCTAGCGGAGGGTGAGCGACTACACCGATGGTGAGAGAAAGTGTTGTGTTACATCCATGAAAGATATGGTAGAGTTCATCCAAAGCGATGAGCAAGGCTTTGTAATCTATTGAGATTGATGTGACAACTAATGGTAACTTGGGTTGCCAGGCAAAGGAGGGAGGCACATGGTGTGTATTAAATGTACTCTAAACTAAAAAATAAAATTAATCAAAATATAAAACATAATTTTAATTTTAGATTATAAAAATATATTCATATATAAAAATAGAAGCACTAGTGTCATGTCATCCAGAGTCATACCCAAGAGCATTATACGATTGTCATACAATGATGAACATTGAAGCATGTAAAGTGCAACTGTTGGATGAAAATGGAGTGATGGTGGTTGCTTTCATGATATGCCACACAAACACCTCAGCTTGGAACTTATATAGGCTTCAAGAAATTGAATGTGAAGCTAGTGAATGGACCCATTTGTCACTTTTTGCCTCAAGGCCACCTTATTTTCATTGGCCTATCAAAGAAGGATATTCCTACCTTCTAAGAGTTATCTTCCATAATTAGTGTCCATATATATGTTATATTCTATCTTGTCTCCATTAATTTTTTTAAATTATGTGAGTGATCTTAATGTTGATGTGAATTGTATAATTAATTATGCATGCATGCTCTCTATGAATCATATGCCAATTTGTATTTTATGCCTTATTGAGTCAGTTTATCTTGAATGATAAAAAATCATGGATTTAATAATCATTACTTAACTAAAATAATGGAGGATCCAAAAGCATGAAAATAAATTTAATAATGCTTATTTTCTTCATATAAATGCATCCTATATCCCCAGATTTTTTATGGTGGGATTTTCATGGCTTAGAACTATAACATTTTTTTAAGGATCATTCTAAACGTTTTAGCACCTCATTAAGAGAGGAAAAATTTCTATTCAATCTTTTAAATTTTATTTTTTTATGTTTGACAAGAAAAATAAGTTAATAGAATATGATATTGATCATGAAATATTAATAAATGGAATGAGCTTTGATGGGAGATCTAGAATTATATACACTTGTGGTAAAAAATTTCTTATAGAGGAGTCACCTTTCAAAATCTGTGGGGGAAATGGAAGAGGACCAGTCTATAAAAATTCATCTTTTTAGGATGCTACGTAGATCTACAGATGTACTTATTTAGGTGATCGAATAAGTCATCAAGAAAATAGAGTACTATCTCGAAAGATAGAAGTCACTACCCTTCAATGGACCTAATCACCTCAATAAGAACTACGATGGGTGCATATGTGAATTCTTCCTCTACTTTACATGGAAAAGTAAACCAAGGTTTTTTTTAAGCTGGGTTTGTTAAATTTCCTATAGGGGCATGCCCCCATAGTCAATTACATTCTATGGGATGGGATCCCTTAGAAAAACTCTCAATTAAAGTAAATGATCATTGTCTTTGAATATTTCAATAGGAAAGGACTATCAATCGATTGGTTTATGTTTGAAGATCATAATGAGATTGATCAAAAGAGGGAGTCATTATCGAAGCCAAGATGGAAGATTAGTAGGAAATGCTCACGATGCTAGGAAACTTAGCGAGCATCTCAGACTATCCTATAGTTGGGCTTTACATTTTAGAAATTGATTTAGTTTTTTTGAGTTGCATTTTTCATTTAGAATTTTAGGACTTAAGATTCCTAACACAAGATTAAGAAAATGCCTAAGTGGTGAGGAATTATGCATATGGCCCGTAAAGGGTAGAAGCAACCTTAGAACCTAAATCTATGGAGCTTTGGCGAGGGCAGGAAGCATAACCTAAATTTAAGGTAAAAATGGGTATTTGGTTTGTCTCCACAAGGATATAAATTGCAGTGGACTTACAAGGGGTGGTCAACTAACTCCTCCTATAATTTTAAATACATGTAGGCAAGTCTTTATGCTTATGCAAGAGGGCTAGGTTGTTATTTATTAGAAAGAGACTGAGCCCTTAAAATCACTCCCTAAAGAGACCATACCATGTAAAGGGACATGCTTCAAATGACCTAAATCTAATGCATTTCAAATTTCATTTTATTTTCATTTTGGGCAATTATTTTTTACTCAGGCTAATAGGATTTTTATGACTAATGCATGAGAAAGAATATTATTGGCAAAAATCAGTGAGAATGGAGGAGGTGAGTTTCCATAATGGCTCTTATAAGTCAAGCCAAAGTTCTCTAGCAAAGATGAAAGCCCTCCAATCAAGAGTGAAATAAGATACATTTGTGCATGATACCATAAAGAAATGCTCATCTAGCTAAGGGGTTGATAATTCTTTTATCTTGATTTTAAACCTAAGCTTTAGGTGAGGTTATGAGTTATTTAATTTCAATTTGAGTTGTTAAGTTGGATAAAAGATTTATTTTTCCTAAAGAGCCTAATCCTCATCCTACTCATATATAAATCAAGGAAGAAACTAGGAAAAGCATGTCACTTAATGCAAGGAGTCTTGGCCAATCGAAATCTACAATTTGTTGATTGCTTGGAGAGATAATGCACCACTATAGTTACTAGCATCTCACTTTTCTCCCCTATCAAATTGCTCATCTAGATTTAAACTAGGTATTGTTGGTTCTTTTCTTACGAGATAGATGGGATGATGATGATGATCGCCATGGAATGTTTGGTTTCAAAGAATACTTCCTATTAAGGCTCATGCGAACTACAACTGAGGTTCAGGACCTCCTCTGTCTCACCCCATGGATGGCAGAGTCGCTAACCAAAGGTTTGCCTTATCATTCAATATGTGAAAGTATATAAAGATGATCCACCTTTTTTGGCATTAGCTGGGTGGTGTTGGCCTGCCTCTAAATCCAGTTAAATTCTGTCCAGAATAATATTTGTGATGTCTCATCCTGCTCTTTTTTGATATTCCTATTTTGTCTTTTACATCTAGTGTTTTATCTTCCTTTTTGTTTTTTGTTGTCCCTTAGGAACCCTCACATGTAACTTCTTTCTACCTTTCTTTGGAATGATATTGGGCTAAGCCCTTAATTTTTTCCAAAAAGAAAGGTACCAACTGTCATTATCAGTACAAATGTGTTGCCACCGACAAGCAAATCATGATGACCCAAACACTCCAATATTCTTTCTAAAAGATAGCCTCAAGCACAATTATGACTCTTGACCTCACCATATCACCCAAACCTCTCCATTTTTCTCTATCGAGAAGGTTGCACCTTTCTCCTCCATGAAGCTCTCTAAAATCCTCAACTTCTTTGGCATTGAGTGTGGCTCAACAGAGGCTATAGCCATGGAATGGACTCTAGCAGAGTGTGAGCAGCTACCCCTCGATAGTGAGAGAAAGTGTTGTGTTACGTCCATGAAAGATATGGTAGAGTTCATCCAAACCGATCTGGGCAGCAAGAATGTGTAATCTATTGAGATTGATGTGACAAGTACTAGTAACCAGTTGGCACTTTCTGCCAGTGAATGAAATTGAATGTGAAGCCAGTGAATGTAGGCTTCAAGATATAGGCTTCAAGAAATTGAATGTAAAGCCAGTGAATGATCCCATTTGTCACTTTCTGCCATAAGGCCACCTTATCTTCATTGGTCTATCAAAGAAGGATATTCTTACCTTCGAGTTATCTTCCATAATTAGTGTCTGTTTATATGTTTTATTCTATCTTGTCTCCATTAATTTTACTAAATTATGTGAGTAATCTTATTGTTGATGTGAATTGTATAATTAGTTATGCATGCATGCTCTCTTTGAATCATATGTCAACTTGTATTTTATGCCTTGTTGAGTCAGTTTATCTTGAATGATAAAAAAGCATGAATTTATCAATCATCACTTAACTAAAATAATGGAGGAACTAAAAGCATGAAAATAAATTTAATAATGCTTATTTTATTCATACAAATGCATCCTATATCTCTTGCTAGTTTATGGTGTGCTTTTCATGACTCAGAACTATAATATTTTTTGATGGATCATTCTAAAAGTTCGATCACCTCATTAAGAGGGGAAAATTTTTTATTCAATCTTTTGGATTTTATGTTGTTATGTTTGACAAGAAAAATAAGTTAAAAGAACATGATATTGGTCATGAAATATTAATAAATGGAATGAGATTTGATTGGAGATCTAGAATTATATACATTACTCAATAAAAAATTAATATTGATTTTAAATTGTATGAATCCTTTTAAAATTCTCCCAAATGTTATGATCAATTTTATTTTTGAAAATAAAAGAATAAAAATATAACTATTATTTCTTAAATATTTTTTTGTATATATGATGGGTAAAAGACCCCTTAGTGTGAACCTATGTCATAGCTTCAATTTATGCTGAACTAAAGTGTTTAAGGTATTGTTTAGTCTCATGTACTTCTCATCAGAAGGGCAAAAAAATTTTCAAAAAATAATATTTACGTTAGAGATCATTAATGCATCCCAAATATTTACGTTACTTCTGTGAGAAGCATAATAAAGCAGTACGAGAAAAAAAGGCTTATTGTAGATCATGAATTTAAAAAATCAAAATCAAAAGCAAAGGTATAATTCTCAAACACTTTAGAGATCATTAATGCATCCCAAATATTTACTTTAAATCAAATATGAAAAATAATATTTTGAATTTGGGCCAATTATTAGAGGAAAAATATGATATTAACTTAACTAAAAAAAAGAAATTTTAAGATATAGAAATAATTTTGATTATTAAGGTACCTATTTAAAAAATAAAATATTTTTTCTTAAATTTGTAAAGTTATGTAACAAAGTGTACAAAGACTTGATATAGTTATTGATCATGGATATGACATTTATCATATAAATGCCTTGATTTTGATAGCCTTGAACTTTAATTAATGAATGAGATTGTTAGAAGCTTATCTTACATCATCCAAGTAATCAATTATGTGAAGGATGTTTACTTGAAAAGCAATTTCAAAAAAGTTTTCCATGGAAGTCCAAATTAGGAGTTATAATGCCACTTGAGTAGATGCAAATTATTTGTGAGTCTATTAGACAAATATATTTTAAAAAAACTAAAAAAAATCAAAATATAATCAACATAGCTCAAAGCATACTCAAAAGTGAGATGATGTCAAAATAGTTTTAAGCTAAAGTGATCGTGTATAATCTACTTAACAAAAGATAGAAGTCGCCGTAAGAGAATAATAATAAGATCACATTACATAATTAATCTCAGTAAGAATATATGCAAGCTCAACTTTAATAATACCTTCAAGTGATGGATCAAGTGAGAATACACTAATCAACAATCAAGGTGACATTCTACTTTTTGTCTCTTTAATGAAAGTAAGAAGTGGGTAAATACTATGGATGAAGGAATTAAACAAACACAAAGAATAATGCATATGATCATATTACACTTCCTCAAGCATAAAAGAAGATTGATGCTAAATTGGTATACAACGTGAAAAACAATACTAAAACAGATATGAAGAGATATAAAATAAGATTAATGACTAAAGGATAGATTCAAAAATATGGAATTAACTATGAAGAAATATATGCACATATCACTAATATTAAAACTATTTGACTAATCATTTTTTAGAAGCTTGGTATAAATGAAAATATATCACATGAATGTGAATTCTACTTTTATAAATGGAGTTCTTGAAAAAAGTTATATATTAAATAACCTTCGGGAAGTGAAATGATAAGAAGAGAAAGAATTGAGGTTAAAGAAGCCTTGTATGATATAAAGAAAGAACTAATAGCTTAAAACACTCAAATCAACAAAAACTTTTAATAAAGAATTTTATTGAATGTCCATATGAATATGCACACTATATTTAGGTTTAAAATAAAGATGGTTTTATTGTGTGTTTATATAAGATGATTATTGTATAGGTTAAAAGTAAGCATCTTTAAGGCGTTCAAGAAAGAAATGGCCAAAATTTGAGAAATGAAAACTATTAAGTTCGTATTTTGTTGCATTGAAGTAAATGTGAAGCAAGAACATAAAGACATCCTCGTCACTTAAGAAGGCTATGCTAAAGAAGTTCTCAAGTTAGTCAAAAGGTATCACTTTTATTCTCATTGAAATAATAATATGAAATCAAATTGTCAATGATGATGAATGAGAAAAAAAGATCCAAGTTTATATAAAGTCTTATTAAAGTGTACATAACTTATATCATATTATATATATATATATATATATATATATATATATATATATATATATATATATGATTATACAGTGGAGGCCCTACAATATATTGAGTTGTGGCATAATTTAATTGGCTTTTGCAAGTAAATTTGTTTTTTCTTTACTTGTTTTATGATTAGTGAGCTTTCCAAAGTACAAAATCAAGAGCACTCACAAAACTTCTTGTTTTAACCTAATTCTCTTAATATCTTCTAAATGTCTTCTCAATATAAACATCCTTATGAAGCTCATAATCATAATTGTAAAGATGATATCATGAGCCTCATCAATCAATACAAAGATGTAAGAATTACTAATATCATTCATGATGTAAACAAATGTCTCAGTAGCTACATTACAATATATTTCTTTTTGAACAATTGGTAAAGTCAACTTCAACTTTGCACTAAAATTTGCAAAGGTATCTCTCTTGACTTCATAATTATAATTAGCAAGAAAATTAAGTAACACCATGCAATTTCCTTGATTATATGATTTAAATGACTTCTCATGACCATGGAATGACAATCCTGATGTAAAAAGAATTAAATGCAATCAATAGAAGTAGTCAATATGATCCAATATTCTTTTTTTATTCATCTCATCTTTACTCAAACCGTACTAAGGACACTCTATTCTTGAGTCTTGACTAAACCCTCACATTTTTGTCTAGCATTATTGTGATCAATATTATGCCTTTTCCATATGTACTAGAATTTTTTTTCTCTTCTAATTTTTTGACCCTCCCTAACAATAAGTTTAGACCAACTTAACTTCCTATAGCTTGCTCTTAAAACTTAGAAATGTAGTAATAAAGTCAAAATATAATGTTCTTTTAGTCATGTGCACCAACCATTTAGACATATTTAAACCAATTTGAGTTAAACTTCCTTGCAACATTGTTAATCATTGTTTGGAAGAAATAATAATTTTTTGGCTAATTTGATCTTCTAATCAAATATGCTCATCGAACCCTATCCTTTAGTTAACATTATTGGTCTAAATCAAAGGTCAAGCTTCAGCTCTATAAATAGTTTATCAATATCATTCTCAATAAGTTATTTCTTCTTTAAATAGTGATCTATTTTTTAAAACCAATTTGTCTATGTCAAACCTAAATCACAAATTTATACATACATTATATTAATAAAAGATACAATACATTAGATCACTTTAATCTATGCTATTTATGAATTTTGCACTTATACCAATATTTTTTGGTAATCTCCAATTATCTATTACCAAACAAAATCAATGGTTTTTATGAAGTAGTCATTCTAATACAATGTTAAAAATTACTAATTAAATTTTTCACCAACTTCAACTCATAATGTTATGTCATCAGTATCATAGTACTAAATAATTCCATTAACTAATTTTGAATTACCCTTTAATCCTTATAAATAAAAATATGAAACTAAAAAAAAATTCTGAAGGTGCTAAAATAAAAAATGAAACCAAAGAGTGCTAAAGGAAAACACAAAACAAAAAGTTAGTTTATACAACTAAAATAAATAAAAAATTATGAAATTAAAATAAATGCAATAAATAATGACTCTTTTAATGGACATCAAACTTTAAGCATTTTTAATTTTAGAAGAGAAAATGCATTCCTCCACTTCAAGCATCCAACTTGAATTCTACTAATAACATCTCCATCAATTTCACCATCATTTTGAACAATAGAGCCTAAATATCTAAATCGCTCACTCTTATTAATGACTTATTCACCTAATGTCACAACACTACCATTAGAACTTCTACAGCAACAACCAAATTAAATGCAAAAAAATAAAGAGACAAGAGGCACAAGGATTTTCACGTGGTTGGGTGAATTGGGTATTGTAAAAATTATCAAATTAAAACTTAGTTTTTAAAAACTTTGTAGAAAAGTTAGATACAAAATATACATGATTATTTATAATAAAGATTACAACAACAACAAACCTTTATCCCACTAAGTGGGGTCGGCTACATGAGTCCTTCGTCTCCATTGTGTCCTACTATGTGTCAAATTCTCATTTAATTCAAGTATACTAAGATCATTTTTTTATACATCTTAACCAAGTCTTTTTAAGTCTACCTCTACCATTCTTAACATAAGGCAAATCTAATGTACTCTCTAACTGGGTCATGGGATGGCGATGCTTTTGTGGCCAAACCATCTAAGGCTCTCTAATCTTATCGCAGAGCTCGCACTTTTTCTCAAACATACTCATTTCACAATTTATCTCTAAGAGTAAAGCCACTCATCCACCTGAGCATCCTCATCCCTGTGATGGTTAACTTAGTCTTGTGCTTCTTTTTTATTAGCCAACATTCTGCACCATAATTCATTGCAGGTCTTACCACCATCTTATAGAATTTTTCCTTAAGTTTAAGTGGAACTTTTCTATCACACAACAAGCCAGATGCATTCCTCCACTTCAACCATCCAACTTGAATTCTACTAACAACATCTCCATTAATTTCACCATCATTTTGAACAATAATGCCTAAATATCTAAATCTAAACACTCTTATTAATGACTTGTTCACCTAATGTCACAACACTACCATTAGAACTTCTACAGCAACAACCAAATTAAATGCAAAAAAATAAAGAGACAAGAGGAACAAGGATTTTCACGTGGTTTGGCCAAACTCAAGAACCATCCTACGTCCATACCTAATCACCCAAACTAAGAATTCACTAATGAAATGAGATTACAACCAATCTATCGTACTCTTCTACAATGACAAAGTACAACTCCAACATGTACTTTCCTACATGAACAAGTACAACTTAACACCGTATTTTTCTCCATGGATAAGTACAACCACAACCGAGAACATGAGAATAAAAAAAAGATACAAGTATCTAACTCTCAGTTTAAAAATATTTTGCACTCGAAATACAACTAACACAATATTAAGACAAGTAGTAAAGAAAGCACAAGGTGATTAAATTTCTTATTTAATTAAACTTAAAGTAATAGTATGGACTTTATATAAAATAATTAAAGTAAACTAGTCTTAAAAGAAATTATTTTACTTTAAAAGAAATGAAGACTTGAAATGAAAGAACTTAAAGATCTATATGAAATCAAATCACATGGATGATCAAAACATTTGCATAAAAGTGTAATTCAATTATATTATGCAATAAATATTTTCAAACAAACAATCTAAGATTAAATTCTTATTTGTGAAATCAATTTAATAAAATCAAAAATAAAATCTTTCAAATCTTGTGAGAGAAGAATGAAAACAGATCAAGTGAATATTTTGACAATAAAGCACATAAAACTTTTCATTCAAACAAAACTAACGAACTTAAATATTTAAGAGAATAAATGAAAGCACTTTCTTACTCAAGTCCTTTGTGTGTATGCAAAGATATCTATGACTTGAAAGTTTCTTAAAAGATGAATTTAAAAAGGAATTTAAAAAATCTTTAGTAATGTTAAAGCAAATACTTTTTACTTGACACAACTTGAATGTCAAATATTTTGAATATGAAATTTATGAAAGAGAATAAATATGAGAGGGTTTAAAGAGATTATTTCAAATCAATCAAACCAAAAGGAATCACTTGAAGATGAATAAAAAAGACTATTATAAAAATATTAACCATAAAACACATAAATCTTTTAATCCAAACCAAACCAATAAAATCAATGATTCAAAAGATTGAAATAAAATAAATACTCTTACTTAGGATTTTGTATGTAAGCAATGAAATCAATTGACGTGATGTGAACTTTCCAAGGAATAAAAAAGGATTAAAAGAGTTGAGGAAGGTCTCCACTTGAATGTAATTGCAAGAGTGAAGAAGAGAGATGAGCTCTGGCACTTTAATTCCAAGAAATTCACTAGCATAATTCGCACAAGGTGCATACAATCAGATGGGATTAAGTCATGAAATCCACTCTTTAAATAGACTTTAAGCCAAGAGAATTTTGGCTAAGGAAAGAGAGAAAGAGAGGGAAAACGAGATGAAAAAATTAATAAGAAAAGTATTTGATTTCAAACAAATGAACACATGCAAACTAAATTTAAATATGGATATTTGAACTTCGGCCAAGAGAGAGAGAGAGAGAGAGAGAGAGGAGAGATGAGGGAAGAAAATTAATGAACCCAATTAAATAAAATCAAGAGAATAAATCCAAAGATTTTTATCCAAGCATGAATAAAAGAGAGGGAATATTATTTTGGCAAGAAATTCCGTCCAAGTAATTAATACATTATTATAATTTGAATCTAACTCAATTTAATTAAGAAGTGTATGGTCAAAGTTAAAGAGAGGTAAAAAAATGCACTTAGCATAAATAACTCAAATCAAATAAGCTAAGTGATCAAACAAGGAATTGATTCAAAAAAATTTTGAATTTGAATCAATCACATGTAGGAACGACCAAAAAAGGATTCCAAATAGGGAATCAATCAATAAATTACATTAACTAAGATTTCTTGGAATAATTAAGGCAAGTTACAAGAAATTAAATAATAAAATAAATCAAGAAAAATCAACAATGGTATTCGGCAACATAGTTTTCAAACATTGATTCAATCTCCATTCATTGTATTTGATCATGAATCAATTATGGGAGATTAATTTAAGAAATATTTGAATTAATTATAAAAAATAAATTTACTCCAAATAAAATAAAAAAAGGGGCTAGCCATATATTTCCATAAAGGATAAAATTAAAATAGGAAAGTGAATAAATACATGACTCATTTGAAATCAGTTTTGAATTAACTTAAAATAATTCAATTAAACACCAATTAACTAAAATAAATCATGCTAGGGTCGGTCAAATCTTTTCATAGATGGTTAAAATTAATTTTTTATAAATTTTAATAAATGGATTTTTAAAATTTTAAAAAATGAGGGAATTATTATGGAAATAATTTAATAATTCTCACATAATTTAGTAATAAACATTCAATGGAAAATTCGGCCAAAATATTATTGGGATGATAAGGGTGATAGGAGAGATAAAATAGAGTAATAGGAGAGAGAAAAGGATAATTAGAATAATTCTAGAATAATTTTATTCTCAAGCTAGAAATAAACGGGTAAATAATGTAGTTAAGTATGGAAATGATTTAATGAAGTAAGAAACAAATTCATCTTACTTGAAAGTACAACAAATGATACTTAAACTTATGCACTTAATTCATGCTATCCAAAATGGATAAATCAAGGATTAATGTAATTTTGATATGTAGAACAAAAATGAAGGAATTTAAATAAATTATTTTGAAATGATTAAATCATTAATTTTATTTTATTGAGCTCTTTTGGCCTTAGAATTGTAATTCCTAGAAAATTTTCAACCAGTTCAAGTCCAATAGCTTTAGCTTTCCAAATTTAACTAAAAAATCTGTGTTTAAAGAAATTCCTACGTCACTTGAATTAAACTAATTAGTAGCTTCAAGATTATATATTTATCATCAATATAAATCTAAATTAAGAATGACATTCAAAATGATTAATGTGAATAATTTATCATGTGAAGAAATAATTAGTAAATTGTAAATTTTAAATTTTGTGTATTATATATGTAAATACATAATAATTAGATGTTATATATATATAAATCTTGTTGGGATTTAGACCCACATCAATAGAGGAAGGGAAAATTGTTATGTTTATAAGACAATGAAAGTCCTTACTTCATGAGTTAGCTTTTATGGTTAACAAGGGCCTAAGCCTCAACAATTGGTGTTAGAACACAAAGTTGCCACAACTCCCATGTGGAGGCATGAGATTTTTTTTAGCCCCTAAGCCTGAACAAGGGACCTTTGACTTGAGATGAACATAGATGTCACCAAGTACATGTCC
This sequence comes from Cymbidium sinense, assembly GCA_021442155.1. Lineage (NCBI taxonomy): Eukaryota > Viridiplantae > Streptophyta > Magnoliopsida > Asparagales > Orchidaceae > Cymbidium > Cymbidium sinense. Next base: position 30,545,662 of record CM038224.1, read on the forward strand.
TAAAAGTCATGTTCAAGGTGGAGTATGAATAGTTTCCCACATCGATTTGGTAGGTGTTTGGATAAGATAAGTTCAAGATGCATCTCTAGGCTTTAGGCTTGGATGAATGGGTTACATGGTCTGATGTGTGAAAGAGAAGATTTTTAGTTCATGAGTGGAAGGGACTTATGTTAATAAGGCAAGGAAAAATCTCACGTCATGAGCTAAATTTTCTGGTTGAGAGACCAAACCGTAAAAAATCTCCCCAAAGCTTTATGTCTAAGTAAAATATTGATAATACTAACTCAATTAGTTCAATATCATATGCTAAGGAGCTATTTGGTCAGCTGAGTTTGGAGTGTAACATAAAGTGAATCCTTGCATTTTGAAATTTATGTTATTTAATCCATCACATTTAAAGTACATTGTATTTTTAATGCATTTGAAATACTCTAGTTCAAATCTTATGTATTTAGAATTCACTAGATTTAGGTGAATTTCAAATGCATGATTGGGTTTAAAGAGACCACAATCCATCAATTGCCTCCTCATGTCACTAGCCCCAACAATCATTGTCGCCCTCCAATGATTGCCAATGTAGCCCAACCCCGACCATTGGTCATGACCACTCACTGACCATTTTCATCGTGTGCCTTCCACCAATATTGATACCACCTACCTCCAACCATCAACTGCTAGTCATCAATCATTGCCACCACCACTACCATTGTCTGTTGCTCACCATTATTGATCATCCCCATCCACCACAACAGCCACTGTTGTCTATTGTCCACCAAATGCCACCACTACCAACCCGATGGTATATGTTGATAGTTGGACACTATTTCCACCACCAACAAACTTATTTCACTTTGCATTATCATAATTTAACCAAATAAAAAAGTAAACTCTTGCATCAATATAGAGTTTTCAACCATGCAATAAAAAATATTCCAATATATTACTTTTATTTTATTCATTTTATACTATATTTCAAAATCAAGTTGGTCAAATAGCCCCAAATCATGTTTTGAAGAATTTCAAATGATAATTACAGGGAGGTAAAAAATCTTTGAATTTCCACAAGGAAAACTTTCATGCAGATATAAATGTAAATGAAATATTATTTTAAGATTCACAAAAAAAAATTGAATTTGTTTAAATTTGATGGATCCCTAACACTTTACATTAATTGTACATGCTTTGCCATTGATAATTGAATCCACAATGACATTGTTCCTAAGCCTCTAGGCAAAGATGACTCTTGACCTCTCCAAAGTCACCCCAACCACCAAAAATTATTAACTAAACTTAGCATCAAGCTTCCATTGAAGAATACTATAGCTTCCCAATGAACACTAGCATAGTGTGAGAAGTAGCTGCTTGATGGCTAAAGAAAGCATTATGTGACATCTACAAAATCCATGGTGGAGTTCATGGAGGCCAAACTATACGATAGAGATGTGCGTGTTATTTATAGTACTATGACAAATATGATAGAAACTAAACTTGATTTTATCCCATTGGATTAATAATCTTTAATTGACCCATATTCTAGAATAATATATAAAAAAAATTAGATACATATTTTGGAGTACTAATTAAGATAATCTAGAATATCATTCTATAATGATCCTTATAAAAGCTTAGAAACATATTTTTGATTGATCCTAAAAAAATTCTAGAATAATAATTAATGGCTTTTATAATCAAAGATAGAGACTTCTAGGTAAGTAATCGTAACTTTTCGATTAAAATGTATTGTCATAATCCTATATAAGGGCAACTAATATAAATAGTGATGATATTTTTGAATTTGTACCAAAAATAAGTGATAAATAAAAATAAGTAGCCCCTTCCTTTAAATTCCTCTCATTTCTTTAACATTTTTCTAATTTTAAAAGCTTTTATGTTCCAACAATGTGGTATTAGTGCCCATAGGATTCATGTTAGAGAGATGACAAATAGTTGTATAATTATTTTTTTCAAGTTCCCATGCTCAAGGTGCAATTATGATAGTTGTAGTATCAAGATGAAAACACTTAGCGCAAATGTTGTTTTAGAGGTTGTGAAGAAATGCTATAGTAAGCCAAGTTATGATTCAACTCCATCTTAACACAAAGGGATAGTTTAAGAAATTTTAGAAAAATGGATATTAAGGCATATTTTCTCATTTATTAAGCTTTGGAAGATGATAATTTAGAGAAGATCTCAAATGCCACTTCTACCAAACAAGCATGAGAGAAACTCCATGTCCCGTATAAATAGATGAAATGGTTAAAAAGATATGACATATAAACATAATAAGTTAATTTGATGCTTTACATATAGAAGTCAAATTGATCTCTTATTACTTTTCTAGAGTAATTATCATTTCAGATAAACTAAGGATAAATGGTGAGAAAGCATATGTGATTATCATTGAAAAATATTCCTCATCTTTAGAATTAAAAGCTATTGGTATCACAATAATTATTGAACAGATCAAAGATCTAGGACAAAAGAGCAACACTTGGATTTATTATAAGCTTATGAAGGAAAAAAGATGAATAAAGAGATTATCTAATAACTCCTCAAAATGGATCTTCAATCACATAAGAAGAGCGAAAGCTTCAACAATAAAAGGAACATGAAGTTGGGGACAAGAATAAAGTCATTCTAATGAGCAAGGATCATATTCTAATAACAATCGAAACCATCGAGGAAGATAAAGCTCAATAAGAGAATATAAAAAAACATTCAAAATCAAAGAATGAAAATTTTCAAGTTAAATGTTATTATAGTAACATATTTAAAAATTATTGTAAAGAAAGTAGAGTACTAAAATATAAACTAAATGAAAGAGTCAACTATATAGATGATGGAAGAGAAGAGGAAAGCACTCTGATGATGCTAGCATATAAGGATAATAAAACACCTAAAGATGAAATATGATTTTTAAATACTAGGGTGAGCATCCATATATGTTAAGAAGAAGCATATTTCTAAAGTTTGATAAATCGATTTAGTGATCATATATCTTTAAGAGATGAATCGAAGATAAAGACAGATAATAATAATTTTTATTCTCTTGAAGAATGAGAAGAATCAATTTATTTTCAATGTTTATTTTGTGTAAAATAAAAAGAGTAATATATTGTGTTTAAATATTATTTAGAGTTTTCAAGATGTTTAAAGTTGTTGTAGAAAAAGATTGATGATTCAAAATCAAAGTAATATTAAGAAGGAAAATTCAATTCAAAAGAAGTTACTAAAACCATTAAAAGTTTACTTGAATAATTAGCCCATAAACTCGAGCACAACACAAATAGCTAAACATCTAAAAAGATCAAATTAAAATCTAACCCCAAATAAATAAAATGGTGCTCAAATGATTTTATTGAACAAACTCAAAACTTTGTAGAATGATCAATCCTATCAAATAATCAAACAAGAGCTTAAATATGCCTAAATCAATCCACTATAAATCCAAGTAACCAGGCTTAAGCCAAACAGTGCCAAATTTGCCCAATCAAAGCTGAATCAAACACTATAATTAGAGTATGGTTTAGGGTTTTGGGTTTTGGGTTTAGGATTTCAATTAATATAGAATTATAAATTTTGATTAAAGTTTTCATCAACTAAGTATATCTACAGCAAAAACTTTGAAAATAAAATCAACATAGAAGAGTAATATATTACTTGATCTCTACTTATTGAAGACATTTTATTTGAGTTTGAAAAGTTAGAATGATAATCATCATATAATTCATTTACTATAGGATCAATCTAATACAAGTAAGATATATAATTACAAAAAAATTTCAGCATAAAAAATATTTAGACATCTCTTTTAATGAATGGACATAAGAAGTGTATGAGTTAGGACAATTAAACTCTAAATTTAGAATTATTTTTGTATTTTAAATATGATGATTACATGCATGTATCTACATATAAGACCAATAAAAGTAATATGGGATAGACTTTTCCTCACATATAAGAAAATTAATTTGGTAATCTTACATTAATACATGATTATAAATTGTTTTTGTATCCAACCAAATGAATCAATTTCTAACATGTGCATATACTATACTAAAATCATTACAAACTACACTCACTTGGCAAAGAGTACACAAATATAAATGACATTAATAAATTGATGCATGACTAATTTTCAAAATTCACTAGTGAAAATCATGACTCAACGGATGAGTTAATAAAGTTAGCATCATTTTCTTCAAGCACATCTCTTATAAAAAAATAATATAGGAAATATTTACATGCTGCGTCTTCTTCCTCTAAGGACTAAAAAAGCATAAAAATATTAGCTAATGGACACAATTGTAGAGTGCACACAATCAAATAGAAATACATTTAGAGTTTAAAGAATCCATAGATAAGTGTGTCAAGAAGCCATCATCAAGTGTGCCAAAATACCTTACTATAAGAATATGTTGATTGAGCTTTAGGAGAAGATTTGAGGGCTTATGCCTTAGAAATTTAGGGTGATTTGGTCTAGTTGGATTGGCTAAGGTAGAAAGAACTAACCAAGGTCAATGTTCAAAAATGATTTCAATAGTTGGGAAGCTCAAAAAGAAACAATAGAAAGCTATTAGTATAAACTTAAAGTACAATTAGCGTGAGTGGAAAAATGCATGCTAGCTAAGGTCATATGAAGAAGCATATGTTGGCTATTGGCACTATATGGTTTGGATAGAAGCAAGTATAAAGGTCATAAGGAAAGTGCAAGTAACATGTATCATGCAATTCATGGGTTATTATAAGTGGGATTGATCGTATGTGTGTGTGAAGAGGATAGTGGCCTTTATGTATGCAAATTAGAAGAGTGATGGACTCATCTTAAGAGAAATCAGATTTTGATCGGTACTACCTCTTCACATTAATTAAAAGATAGTACTAAGTCTTTAATGTAGTTTTATACTTTTTGTACTACCTTTCAAATTAATGAAATTTTAGTTTTCTAAAAAAAATTGTGACGGATTCGAAGTCCTTAGGAACTATGTGATGTAGGACAAGAGTGCCTTTTATGATATGATGTTTATTACATCGATAATTCTTAAATCCTCACAAAAGAGTAATGATAAATGCACACTACTATTGAGCACATTCACAATATTATGAAGTTGAAAAGATTTTGATTAAAGTTATGTTAACCACACTAGAGATCTGAATCTTATAAGTGCAAAGAAATAACTAAAAAGTTATGAACGATCTAACCTGTAGCAAATTTAAAATAACTAGCAACGAAGTGGGGATAAGTTGAAGTTGACATCTACAAACAATCTGTCATTGTGGAGATCACGTTCCTTTCTCAGAAGTTCTTCTCTAAGGGTTGTGAGCTCACACACTCAAGTAGTCTGTCACTCAAGAGGAAAGCACACAATAGAATAGTAAAAGAAATTTAAAGAGATAACTTTTATTCCAAATCCAAGTGCTAAGCGTTACAAGAGCCTTCCTATTTATAGGATTGAAAGAGAAATTTACGAATGCTCAAACTTAACTCCAAACTCAAACCTAACACCATCATAACTACACCTACCACCACCTACTACCAAACTTACCACCATTATCAAACCTACCACTCATGCCATACCTACCCAAAATGGCATACCTACTATAATGACTCATGGGCCATGACATAAGAATAGCCCAATACATATAGGCTCAAGACATATACAAAATATAAAAGCCTAATAATACATAACTTAAATTATAATAAAAGGCTCAATCATGGATTTAAGCTTTCTGATGGTGAGGTCGATGACGATGATGATGCCCTGCATAAGCACTCTCCGACTTTAAAAGATTCTCCTATGGAGAATGAAATCCAAGTACTCTTGTAATAATTGTGAGTTTAGTTGATGTAACTCATCAAATGTTAGCCATGAATCTTCAAGTGGAGAAAGACCATTCCAACAAATAGAAACCTTTGAGTGCCTCCATCAGATTTGATGATAATCTGGTCATCTAAAATTTGATCTAGACGATGTGATCTTAAGCGATCAGATGATATAGGAGTTGGTGATGAAGTATGAACCTGCATGTTAGTACTTTTGTAGAGGGACTTTTTGTAGAGGGAATAGTGTTATCCATGGTCGTCCCATAGTACAACGTTAAATCTGATACATTGAATATTGGAGAAATCCCAGCATTCATTGGAAAATCTATTTCATAAGCATTATCATTTATCTTCCTTACAATAAGGACCAAATCTCTTGAGAGTTAATTTTTTAAGAGTTCTAGTTGAAAATCTCTCAGGTCTAACTTTAACAAGAACTAAATCTCCCTGATTAAATTTCACATATATCTATGTGCATCAACATTAGATTTATATTTATCATAACTCAAAGTAAGTTGTTGTTGAATTTCATGAAGTAAATCATGCATGCTTTGTGCAAATGAAGATGCAAATGCACTAGACCTACATGTTATAGGCAATTCAACAAGATCAATTGGTTTTCTTGGATCATAACCAGTTACAATATGAAAAGGACTCATACCGGTTGACCCATTAAGTGAACTATTATATGCAAACTCTGTAGCGGGAAGAACTAGGTCCCAACTAGTAGTATGATCGGTCACTAGACACCTAAGTAAATTTCCTAAGCTTCTATTAACAACTTCAATTTCTCCATCTATTTGAGGGTGGTAAGCTGTAGAAAATAAAAGTTTTTTGCCAAGTTTTTCCATAAAGTTTTCCAATAATAGCTCATAAACCTTACATCACGATCAGACACAATTATCTTAGGAAGTCCATATAAGTGAACTATCACACGAAAGAAAATTATCACTATATATGATGCATCTGATGTCTTATAACATGGAATGAAGTGTGCCATTTTAGAAAATCGGTCAACAAGTACTAGGATAGAGTCAAAATATTGTACAGTGCAAGGTAATCCTAAGATGAAGTCCATACTAAGATCTTCCCAAAGTTTGTGGGGAATTGGGAGTGTATAGACTATAATTTTATTTTCCACTTGTTGCTACTTGGCAAGTATGACATTGGGCAATGATATGAGCAACATCTTTCTTAAGACTAGGCCAAAAGAACCTATCCTCCATCATAGCTATTGTCTTATCACAACCAAAATGACCAGACACACCTCCTAAATGAATTTTTTCAACAAGAAAATTTTGAAGTGATGAATTTGGGATACATAGTTGTGTGCCACGAAAGAGATAGCCATCTCGTATTTGATAATCTGGACTATTAATTGAAACATCAAATTTCAAAGATTCAAAAATTTGTTGAAAATCTTTACAATTAGGATAATCATCTTTAACCTTTTCAAATTCGGTAACCTTCACACTCAGGGTATTTAATAATGTACATATTCTACTTAAGGCATCTACTACTTTGTTCTCAGCACCATATTTATGTTTAAGAACAAACGTATATTCTTGAAGAAATTGAACCCATTTTGCATGACGAGAACTAAGTTTCTTTTAGGTGCTTAGATATTTAAGTGCTTTGTTATCAGAATAAAGTATAAATTCTAGTGAAAGAAGATAATGTCGCCAATAATATGAAGTTTGGATGATAGCATACAGCTCACGATCATATGTTGAATATCGTTGACGTGCTTCATTTAATTTTTCACTGCAAAAAGCAATAGGATGACCTTCTTGTTTAAGAACATCTCTAATACCAACTACAAAAGCATGACACCATACCTCAAATACTTTATCAAAATTTGGCAATATCAATATCGGTGGACTTGTTAAAAGTTCTTTAATTTTAGAGAAGGCATCAGCAGCTGCCTTTGTTTAAATAAAGTCTCCTTCTTTAATATCTGGGCCATAATAGTGCTAAATTCATGAATAAACCTTCGATAAAATGTGGTTAACCCATGAAAACTACATACACCATGAATTATGGTTGGGGTAGGCCACTCTTGAATAGCCCTAATTTTTTCGAGATCAGCAGAGATGTCATCATAAAAAATAATGAATCCTAAGAAGATTACTGAAGACATCATAAATGACCATTTTTTAAGTGAATATATAGTCTTTCTTTACGAAGCACTTCAAAGACTTGTCATAAATGAGTCTCATGATCACTCTTAGTTTGACTAAAAATTAAAATATCATCAAAGTACACAACTAAAATTTTTCCAATGAACGACCATAAGATATGAGTCATCACTCGTATAAATGTACTTGAAGCATTATTCTATCCAAAAGGCATTACTAGCCATTCATACAAACCATCTTTTGTCCTGAATGTTATTTTCCATTCATCACATTTTCTCATACAAATTTGATGATATCCACTTCTAAGATCAATTTTAGAGAAAATTATTGATCTAGCCATCATATCTAATATGTCATCAAGTCTAGGTATGGGGAACATATACTTAACAGTGATTTTATTTATAGCACGACTATCTATACATATACGCCAAGTACCATCTTTCTTTTGGGTAAGAAGAACAAACACTGTGCATGAAGATAAACTTTCCCTGATAAATCCTTTTGCTAATAAATCATCCACTTGTCATTTTAGCTCTGCATGTTCATTTGGGTTCATACGACAATGTGGCAAATTTGGGAGTGATAATCTAGCTCTATGACATGTTGGATACTTCTTAATGGGGGAATCTCACTTAGAAGTTCTTCATGATAAATATCTTGATATTCCAATAAAAATTCACGTACTTCAGATTGAAATGAGTTAACACAAGGTTGATTTTCAGAGGTTAGAACAACTAATACAAAAATGATATTCCCATTAATCTCTTGTTGAAATTGACTTTTATTGATAATATGTAGGGATTTCTATTCTATGGGAGGAGAAGAATTTTGCGGTTGAAGTGGAGTGACCTCTTTAGGCTTAGCTGCATTTAAGACAATTCTCTTACCTTGAAATTAAAAGCATATGTATTAGATCACCCATAATTTGTGACATCTACATCGAAAAGCTAAGGTCTACTTAAAAGTATATGAGCAACATCCATCAGAAGAATATCACACCAAATTTTATCACTATATTATCCTAATTGAATGGGTACAAGATAATGTTGAGATATAGAGATAGAGGTCTTATCTACCCAAGCAACCTTATAAGGCTGGGGCGAGTCTCTAGGGTGAGCTTCATCCTAGCCAAAGCAGAGGTAGTAATAACATTCATGCAGCTGCCACTATCAATGAGTAATTTTCATGTCTTTTCACCATTCTTAAAATAAGTGTGGAAAATTGATGTGTGCCTCCAATCAATATTAGCTCATGGGATAGCTAAGACACAATGCATAATAGCTATATGAGACTCATCTAATGCTTCTTCTGCATCACTAGCTTCTTCACTAGGGTCAACTGCAAATCTTCTTAATTCAATTATTTATTAAACATGAGCCTAATTGCATCAGAATCCTTAGGACATTTCAAATTGTATTTTTCAAGCATATTATCATGATTTGTGAGCTCTTGTTTAATTATTAATCAAATTAAGATATTTTTGAGAGGGTAAATAAATGGATTATTAGTGGGGCAAACTTAATTCATAAAATCCACTTAAATTCTCTTTAAATTTATTAACAAACAAATATGGATATAGGTTGAACACTAAGAATTGTTTCACCTCTTTAGGTTTCATCAACTTAAATATTCAAATTAAACATTAAAGAAACTTTAATTAGATTTTAGGGGTGCTTATCTAACTTGATTGTCCTTATATTCTAATGAAATCAAGTATGTTGTGTGGTGGTATTCAATTACTATCTTTCAATTAGCATAAATGTGCATGACATATGCTTCATGTATTCATGTTTTAAAGCAAAATGAGTATGATTTCATTTAAATTGAATGAGTTGGACAAATATTATCATATAGTGTGGTTATTGTCATTAATAAATCTAAAACTATTTTGAAATTATATGTTAATTATGAATTTTAGATTAATGTTTATTATAAATAGATAATTATGTGAAAATGAAATGTTCATTTACTCGTAATCAAAAGATGACAATTGATGGTTTTATTCTTATGTTTATACTTATATATTCATGTATTTAAATTGACAAATATATAGTCTGGATATCCCAAGAATACAAGGCTTTTAGCAAGCCTAAGGAGGTCTTAGATAATCTCACTTTCCTGGTTTAACAATAGCACATACTTGCATAATTTCATATATGTGCATGCATATATTAGAATATAAAGTGAAAACCTCTTTTTACCATTAAGCTTTACATAAATAAAAGAAATTTATATACAACCCTTTTCATCATTTTATTTCTATGTTTATATATATGTTTATGAGAAGACTTCATATTGCATAAGAATTTCAACTAATGGCTTATTATTATTTGATTATTCCTCATATTTGGGCATGTGTATCTTATGTTTCCTTTTTTGACAAAAAATTTTACTTGTTGCACACATAAACACACAAATTACTCTACCAATTGGTGAAGAATTTATAATCTAATTTGATTTTTTTTCTATTTTAAAATAAGGACTATAAAAAAATTAAAATTCAGAAGAAATTATGGTAAAGAAGATAAATTGAAGAATGCTTCTTCTCGCTAGGGCTTCTATCCATTTATTATTATTATTTTTAAAATCAATAATTTTTGTTAGAATTTGAAAAAGATATAGCTCATACAAAGTTTAATTTGGATACAACTATTATGACCTAAAGTAAACTTAAGTTGCAAATACAATTGATTTCATAACAAGAAAAATAACAAATGTATCATTCTAATAAAAAAACCCACCATATGGTTGCAATATATCTTCCAAAATTGAAGTAGCTTGAAAAGTGCTCAATAATAGAAACAATCCTCATCCTAATTAGATTCAAGTAGCCTCAATGAGGTCTTAGATAATCTCACTTCCCTTGGTTAAGAATGATACCTACTTGCTTAAATATTTTATACCTGTTTGCATATGCTTAAATATTGAACAAAATCCCATTTTTCTAATAAATCCATGCATCAATATTATTAAGTGTGTAAAAATATATGTGTGTGTGTGATATATATATATATATATATATATATATATATATATATATATATATATATATATATATATATATATATATATATATATATACTCAAATCATATTGAAGAAACTAAAAGGAAAGAATGTGGATATTATTAATAATAAAATGAAGTATTGGAGAATTTAAATAAATATATTTTGGAAAGGCTAAATAGAGGAGAAGTTAATAAAAATAATTTCATTTGATTTTGAACAGTGATTAAAGCTTAATTAGAGTTTGAATATTTTTTTAATTAGTTAATTAAGCTATAATTACTTGGGTAATTATTCCCAAACTTAGTATATTGATATAATGGGATGACTTCTACCTCCTATGATTTTATTGGAATTTTTTGGCCATGTAATTAAGGGAATTTTAAATTAAAACCCTAATTATCCTCTTAATCAATTTAATGATTATTTAATATTTTAAATAGTAAAAGTTAATTAATTTTACTTAATTAATCACTTATTAATAGTGAAATAATGAGGGAGGGTGATTAGGACTTATTTTCTAATTACCTTTCCAAATTCATCACCTTAAAGAGAGTTAATTAATGAATGATTTAATTAAGAGATTAATTAACCAATGAATAATAAAATTAAATAAAATTAAATTGATAATAACATTAGAAAATCAATATTTAAATTAATGGTTCCTCTTTATGTGTTCAATAACATAAATACCTTTAATAAAATTATGATTAACACATTAGTGTGGAAAAGTTATGTTTACTAATTAGATTCTTTATTCTAACTAATCTCTAATCATGAGCCAATTACATTAGGTCTTTTAGGGGCATTGCAATTTTATTTTTCTCATGTGCATATCATTTATGGCTCATAATTAAATGGTTAATGAAATTAAAAAAATATATAGGAAAGGGTAATTAAATGGATTGTTTAATGGTTCAACTTAATTAACTTATAAAAACTACTTAATTATCTTTTCTTAAACAAACTAAAATTAGCAAAATGGGAATGGGATAAAAATATTGGCAAATGATCTCTCCTCTTTAAGTTCAATCAAAATCGAAAATCAAATTGATAAGAAGCTTTGATTTTCTTTAAATAATTTTATTTAATGTGATTGCACTAAGGAATTAGTGTAGTTGAATTAATTATGTAGAAAAGTTTAGCTATTCCTTTTCAATAACCATAAATTTTGTTTGTTATGTGACATAATGCATTCATATTTTCAAAATTAAAAGAAATTTACTTATGCAAAATTACATGTGTTGGCTTAATCTTATTATATGTGTTGTTTTTATCACTTATAAATTCAAAATTATTTTTTCAAAAGTTACAAATTGATAATAATATTTGGAGTGATAGTAGTTATGAATATATGTATAGGATTTGCATGTGAAGGTGGTCCTTTCATTCCTATGTTCATGTATGGATTTACATATATTTGAATGATAATAAGCATATAGCCTGAACATCCCAGGAATACGAGGCTGAGTAGCCCCAAAGAGGTCATTTAATTATCTCACTTCCCTAGTTAACAAAGGCACATACTTATTTAAATTCATTCATATGTATCTTTGAATTAGAATTTGGATAGAGCTTTATACTTTACATGTATAAATAATTCAACCAAAAATATAATCTTTTGCATGATTTTCATCCTTATAGTTGTATATACATTCATATATATTTAAGATAATAAGTATATAGTCTGGACATCTTGGGAGTACGAGGCTTTAAGTAGTCCCAAGAAGGTTATTTGATTATCTCACTTCCCTAATTAAATAATGACATGTACTTGCTTACATATTTTATACATGTGTGTGTATATTTGATTAGGGAATGAAAGTTCTCTTTTCTACTAAAAATAAATGCATCCATAATCATTTAAGTGTGCTAAAATATGTTGCATGTATAGGTATACCGAGTGTTAAATCATATACATGTTATGGGTGATGAAAAGGAATGGTTCAACATATTCTATGTGATGGTAATTCAATCACACTAATCTTAAGATGCCTTTCATGTTGAATAGAATTCTTTAAGGTTGACCTAAACTTAAGATTAACAAAAATACTTAATAAATTATTCACTAAAAGAAACTAAATCATAAGAATGTGCTTTTAGGAAACAACTTAGGATAGGGATGAGGGAGGTTAAGCCTTTTTCTTGTCTTTACAATACTTAGATGCTAAGTGTAAATCAAATAAAATAAAACAAAATTTAAATTAAAACTCACTAATCTCCTAAACAACTTGAAATGAAAAGAACCACCATATTTTGAAACTTAAAAAAATATAATTCAAAAGTCTAGCTAAGACATACAACATGAAGCCTAACATTTGAATGCTAAGTCACCACTACTAGCCTTTGGTTAGGACAGTGTATGTAATGATGATGTGTTTTATTTTATTATATCATGTTTTAGACTAGATGTTAAGAATGTGGATCGTAGATTAGATGTTAGGCAGTTCTTAGCCTAATATTATTTTATGGGAATGCTAAATAGATATAAATATTTTATTTGCATGTTGCTTACAACCCTAAGCATAACCCATGTTAAGACAGGTGGACTTGGTTACCCATGTGAGACCAAATTATGAAAAATATAACTACTTGAGATTGTATGTATTTTAACAACATTTTGTGTATAGATTTACTTTTTCATAAAATGTAATTTTGCAATAGGAATTAGGATTAGTCTTATGGGGATTAAGATGTGTGGCTTGCTTATGGGTCCCCTATGATGCCTTGGACCAAAATCAAATCAAGAGAAAGAAGAAATAAAGAAGTGAAGACTCCCCATAGCATGTATTTAATTCTAAATTGTAATATTATTTTATAATATTGGGTTATATAAGGTAGAGCTTAATTTTTCTTTTGTGGTGTAACCCAAATCGACCTCTTATTCTTTGATGGTAGTTTGTAAAATGATTGTTGTTATGTTTAGTTTGTGTATTAGAACAACATGATTTTCATAGTTTCTTAGTGATGGATGATTGAATGTGTGGCCTGGATGTGGTAGCCTCTCAGGATAAAATTAAATTTTCTACTCAACTAATAACTCATAATAAAATTTAAACAACTTTCAACCTCACTTTAAATCCTAGGCTATAATCAAGAAAATTAAAATTTTTAGCAATCACTTAGCTTTATTTTGTATGTCTCATAGCATGCATGTCATATTATACCACTCTTGCAAAAATAAGGGCCTCTATTTCAGTACTTTATAGACCGCTTGGCTTATAAGAGAAACCCTTATGATGAAGCTTCACTCTTTTCCCCTCTTGATTTGGCCAACAACCAGATTTCATCATGCATTTAGGCATAAGCAATCCCAAAGCCTTTGTCTAAAATATTGTGTCAAAATTATAAAACAAAATTGTAAAATATTACACTTTTAGACTAAATCATATACTCATGCCAGTCATGGTTTAGTCTCTTAGGGAGTGAGTTTATGACTCTAGCCTCTTTCCAAATTAAATAACAGCTTAAACTATCTTGTAATTTTATAAGACTGGCCTGCATATTCACATAGTTTGAATCATATGAGGTGTTAGCTGGCGGCCACTCCAGGCCATTGTAAGTCTAAAAAAGTCAAAAGAGTTTATTCTCTCTTGTAGAAGTTAACCATTATATCCTATTTTGCTTAGATTTAGGACATACTTTAACTTGTGTTAAAGCTCCCTAGATCTAGAATCAGAGGTTACTTATTTCCTTTGGGCCATGAGCATAAATCCTCTCCTATTAGGCATCACCATAATCTTGTGTTGATGGATTATAAGTCCTATCAATCTATTAAAATTTTAACTCAAACAAATAAATCCTCTCTTTCAAACATATAAAGCCTCGCCATATGATAGGTTGAAATGCTTATTAGGCTTCCTAGTATCATGAACATTTCCTACTTATTTTCCTTTGGATTCTAAAATAACTCTTCCAATTGAGCAATCTCATTTGATTTTCCAAAATAGCCAATTTATTGATAGTATTAACCTTAAAATCTTTGGAGGTAATAATTGACTAATTTAATCAAGAATTTTCTTAGAAAATCTCATTTCCTATGATGCAATTAACTATGGAGGCTTGCCTCATTAAGGAACTAAAGAACCCGGTATAAAATAAACCCTACTTTAATTTTTCATGCAAAGTAGGGGAAGAATCTATGATACATATGAAGACCCATAAGCCTTAAGAGTCCTTATTGGGTGATTAGGTCCATTGTAGGGTGATGTTTCTATTTTTCAAGATAGTACATCATATCTTAATGTCACACCCTATCACTTCAATAAGTACCCTCTATAATATGCATGGTGTTCACATAGCGCATTCAAAAATAAACATCACACTCACCACTTCTAGCTTTAGGTTAGGACAGTGTATGTAATGATGTTTATTTTATTTTGTGATGCAATATTTTAGACTGAATGTTAGGATTATTGTGATAGATGTTAGGCCATTGTTAAATAAATATTTTTCGTAGTGGATTATGGTTAAGGGGCCATTGAAAATAAATATAAATGCTTCTTCTTGCTAGTTACTTATGCCCCTAAGCTTATTCCACATTAGGACAAGTAGGTTTTGTTACCCATATGTAGGGTGTTAAGTCCAAATTGTACAAAGTAACTGCATGGGTTTGTATGTATGTTTACCTAACATTTATTTTTCTAGTGCAGTTAGATTTACTTTCTATAAAATATAATTTTTGTAATAAGAATTAGGATTGTAGAGATTTAGGATGAAAGAGCATAGCCCCTTTGGAAGAAGATAAAGAGTTCCTCATTTCTAGTTGATTTATTATGATTCATTTATGTTTAAATTAATTAGTTCAATTAAATGTCAAATTAGATCATTCTATAACTTATTAGGTTTCAGTGTGTTTTAATGATGTATTTAACTTCATTCGGGTGTGTTATGATGCTTTGGATCATTTCCATATTATTCTTAATTTATTTGAGTCATATTTAAGTTTCTTTCATTAAAATCAAGGTTTAAAATTAAAAATTTTACATGCTTAGATTTATTATTCAATAAATCATGAAAAATTCACCTAATGTATATCCTAACACCAATTTCAATTTCTTGATGTTACAAATAATTTTGATCAATGGTTTGGGACTAATTTAGGTTTTAAAATTTTCATCCAAACCCAAATTAATTTTAAAATATACAAAAATTAATTATGGATTTTAATTTTAATGGATTCTTCTCATCAACAGGAACCCATAGAACTCTCATTTGTATTTTTTTGATTTTATATTTTTTTATAAGTTTTTGAATTTTCTAGCATTTTTCTTTAATTTTTAAATTTAAAAAATCTTGAATTTCTTCTTAACCATGTCGGATCCACATGGATCCAACATGACGACGCAATATTTGTCCAGGTAGGATCCACATGCATTCTGCGCAAAATGATGGCATAACCGGGATTCTCATGTGCTGTCCGATCGCATATCAGATGCCTCTGATCAATCAGCATTTTTCCTTAATGGATTTAATCAAATGATCTACCTAAATCTCAGTCATCAATTCTTAACAGAAGAAATGGATGGTGGAGATTATCTCTTCTTCGACAAAGAAGAATGCCAAGAGCTGTCTGTCGATTCGAGGTGATTTTCTATGATCCAACCATTGAAATCGCTCGAATTCAATTCCAAAACCATCAATGAATGAAATTGGAGGTATATATACATTTTGATCTCCTTTAAGATCAAATTCATTTTTGAAAAGTTCCAAACCCCAAAGTTTAAGAGGTGGCTTAAATGGCATACCTTAGTTCTGGTGATCTCAAGTGGTAGGGTTGACTCCAATATCTTCGGAATGGTGCGTTGAGGCTATGAAAAGAAGGAATTGGATCCTCTCTTTGCAGATTGCTCTATAGACCAAGCTCGACCTCTTTCCCATTGGCTTTGGCCATTCTCTAGCCTCTCGATGGTGAGGGAATCAGGGGAAGATTGGGATCAACTTTATATGAGGTGGGGAAGTTAATGGAATGGTCTATTTGGATCAAGATGCTCTCTAGCTCATTTTTCCTTTTGAGGCTGAGAGCCTCTAATGCATTTTCCTTTATTCTTGGTCAACCATGCTAATTACTTTTCTTGAAAGCTAGCTCTAAGGTTCATTAACTGTTTAACAGCTGTCTGGACGTTATGAGGTGGGAAAGCAAAGGGGATGAAGGATTGGAGAATTTGGATTTGGATTCATACTCTATTTGCTTGCCATGGTATATTACATCCTTTTGGATTTTTGTTAAGATTGTTTTAATTTCCTAAGTTTGTTCTCATTCTCTCTTAACCCAAGTTAGGATGATTTTAGATGAGTTTAGGTGGTTTTGAATGGGTTTGATTCAAGCTTTGTATTTAATTATGCCATTAGATTCAATTTCAATTCAAATTCTTTACTCACATTTCTTTTTATTGATTCACTTTAGATTTAAGTTTAAATCATCATTGATTGTCTATTAGATAATTAAGAATCTAATTAGCCAATGTCACATGGGGATTTAATTCAATTCTAAGTCAATTTAGCCCATTTTACCTTAAATGGGTTAAGTTAAATCTGACTGAGTCAAATGACCAATTTTGAAACAATTCGATTATGTTTGGACTCTAAGCATATCTAATCACATGTGTGAAATGATTTGGATTGATTGATTTCAATAAGTTTGAAGTTAATTTCAATGTTGACTTATTTAGCTCTAATTGGGCTTAATGGGTTAAGTTTGGGTTCATTTGGTTCAAATGGCAAAATTGGTCAAATTGAACCCAATGAAAGGTTTAATTATGTTTTATTAGCATTTCCAAATAATTTTGGATAGTTAATTTGGGTTGATTTTGGTTTGATTTGGATTTGAATCCCATATGGTCCATGTAGGCCCATTTAGTTCAAATGACCTATTTAGCCTATTTAAGACCTTATTGGATTTATATTCTCTTAAATTTTTATTTAAACATGAATATATTATTATTTAAATCATTTGGAGTGATTTCATTTGTTAAAATATTGGTGGACTGACCTTTGACTTGGTGGGACCCACCTAAGTAAAACCTATGTTAAAAAGGTTGACCACTTTTGGATCTTAATTTAGATTTGTATTTATTCATGCTTTTAATTTGATTTTATGGTTTCATTTGATTTTTATTTGCATTTATTTTATTTTGGTTTGAGTTTCTTTAAGTTTAAATGACTTTAAGGGTTAAATAGAATAATTGGATTAATTACTTATTCACTTTGATTTTAATTTGAGTGTTTTAAATTTCAATTTATTTATGCTGGGATTTGAATTTGGTTTAGGTCTATCTAATTTTTTTGATTTGGTTTAGATCTTAGAAAGTTGTATTAGGCCACTAAGTGAAGTGTCTTAAGTATCTAATTAGGAGATTCATAATATAGAATTAGGTATCCTAATTACTAATTTTGGAAGTAATGTTAACCTCATCCAAAAATGAGGTCACCACCTTTTTTGTCATCTAATGCTCTTTTACAAGCATTAGTCACATGTGGTATAGGTTGGACTGGTCTAGTCTTCCACATTTTATGATTATATAAGCAAAATCCTGGTTCCAAGGAGGAAAAGAAAGTATGGTAGATCTACATTAACAATAAATGACTTACCCTTATATGAGTCTCCTCTGGTGCTATGTAGAAACTAGAACAAGTCCCCAAGTGAAGTGTGAAGGTCCATGTTATGGAGGCTACCGCAAAATGGACAGTTAGTGGAAGTGCTCCCATGGAATTTGAAGCAGGAGGGAGTTAACGTTCTCCCCAATCTAGATCCTGAACTCCCAAGTCCTTGGCCAAGAAATTTCAAGAGATTGGTAGGCAGGTATTGGACTTGCTGAAGAGGGTAGATAAGAATAGTCATAGGCAGGAGATGTTGGAATGCAAATTTGTCCATCATAAGGATCAATAGGAATTCTCTACATGCCCCAACAACAAGACCGATCAACATGTTTTAGAATTGCAATCTTCAAGATTCGAGCCAAGTCTCCTTCCCTACGGTGCCTCAATATCAGCCATGTGTGATTACCCCACCACTATCAAGCACGGAGGAGGAGGAAGAAGAGAAAGAGAAGGGTGGCAATTAGTACGACTACTAGCTTTCCTATCGTCTGTGTAATTTTTTTCTTTTCTTTTATTTATAATTTATAATTTTTAATTTGTAAGTTTCTTTGAAATAAAATAAAAATTTCCTTTCTATTATCATTGTGTTGTATGCTTATATATTTTTGTCACTATTGATGCTCTAAGATAAAAAATATATAAAATTAAAATTTTTTAACACTTAAAAAAAATTATATCAGGATGCACCATTGCAGTGCTAATATGCCAGCCCCTCAGTGTTAGAGATAGATTGAAGAACCCAAAAGGTGAGCTCCATGACACTATCTTGTAGTGTCGCGGTGTTGTGGTATATTATTTCCTCCCCAACAAAAAAATTTCTAAGTCCCTTTTTGAAATGTAGCAAGGAAACACAACACTATGACGCTATCCCCACAGCGCCACGGTGTTGTGGGATTTTATTTTATTTTTTTATCAAAATGTTCTAAGTCATATTCCAAGTGACACGGGGGTATGGCGTTGTAGCACTAATGTTATGGCTTCATGGTGCTATGATATTATCTTAATTGTATTAGGACATGCCGCTGTGACACTAATGCTATGGTGCTATGGTGCTATAGGATTTTATACAAGCACTCGGGTGCTGATTCTTAGGTGTTGTGGCACTTCCCTTGTAACATGAATACCTGAGAGTGCGACAACGATATTCAGTGCCTCAACTCTATAGGATTAATTTTGAATTTAAAGAATGAATTTTTTAAAAACTTTAAAAATTTTGGTAGAATTTTGTCTTAGTAGTGCTAGGTTTTAAAATCATATA
This sequence comes from Cymbidium sinense, assembly GCA_021442155.1. NCBI lineage: Eukaryota > Viridiplantae > Streptophyta > Magnoliopsida > Asparagales > Orchidaceae > Cymbidium > Cymbidium sinense. The sequence goes on from CM038224.1 coordinate 30,565,485, forward strand.
GTATAAAGAACTCTTCTCCCTTATTCCAGTCTAAGATCAACGGAGGTGAGGAAGTTTTCAACTCACGCCAAAATAAAATTTAATGACGGAGGTCTTTAAATACTAAGTTTTTCACACCGGATCAAGGATCAATGGTGGATATTTTGTTAAACTAGTAAGAAAATGTATATATTATTTACCTGAAGTGAGAAAACTTGGAGTGAAGTGTGAGCACTATTTAGAGAGAATAGAGTCAAATGGAGAAAAGCCTTTTAGAGTGAACTGACCTATTTATAGTGGGCGATAACTATTCCCTCTCAATAGCTAGTGCAGCATCTCGTCACCAAGATCATGATGCCTCGGCTGATAACTATTCTCTCTCACTCAGCTAGGACTAAATGTAAAGACTTAAAAAGGTAGACTTAAAAAGACTTAGTTAGGAAGTATATAAAATAACCTTATTTTATTAAAATTAAATGAGAATTTAACATTTAATAGAACACAATAAAGAAAAAGGATTCATGTAGTCTCATAGTGGGATAATGGCTTGTTATTGTTTGTTTGTATGAAGTACAAGTTCTTTATAGAGATCCCTTATATGTTCCAACTTCTCTTGAAGCTAAAATAGGTCAGACTCTATTAAACTTGCAATCCTACTTTAAAATGATTATCAGTTAAACACACATAAGAGTTTTAAACTTTTGAGGTCAAGTCATATATTTTGCAAGATAGGTAAGCCCTTTATTAATTAGAAGAAATCTAACTCTGGCAACTAAAGTAAAGGATGCAAGGTATGCAATGCTCCTAGGCTAATGCTTTATGTTTTATTTTTGGGTTTTTTTCTTATTTATTAGACATAACTCTAATACGTGATGCAATTTCATGTCCTAATAATTTGGGCCCTACCTAATGCATAGCTCCCTCTTTTAAGCCAATCTTATCCTTAAAGATTACGTGACCTCTATTCATGCAATGGTGATAGAACATTTTAAGAAGGAGAAGGTTACAAAATAAATCAAATATATTAACAAAGCTTTTGGGAATTCTACTTTATTTTATTCATAAGTCATTTATTTAATTTTTCACTTAATAAAAAAATTTAATTCAAATTTATCGTGGCTAAACCATGGAAAAATCATAAGCTTGTCGAACAAATTAAAAGTAAGCATTTCATTTCATTCAATGTGTACAAACAAAGTGCAAACACATCAAACAAATTAAATAATTTATAAAAATAATAATAAAGGCCAATGTGGCTAGCAAACAAAATATAATACTCTAAAATTAAAAAAAACATTTATAGCTAAGCATTACCTTACACAGCTTAGCTTAAACCAACTAATAAAGTCAAACTCAACTTGTGGGCCTTCTTACTTCATCTTTAAGTTTTTCTGGCTCAAAAGACTTTAAAGATTCACCATTTATGGCTCATCTTTGTTATCTTTTTTAGTCCTGTAGAATCTCAAAGGCTTATAAGACTTTCTAAGTTTTTAAAAAGTGCACTTATAACATCAAAAAATTGCAACCTTTCATTTACAATATATATGTTAGTTCTTATGTTATATTCGAAATACACAATCATTCAAACATTCATCATATCAAAAAATACCTGACACATTTACATGTCAAGCCACCTATCTTATTGATTATTCTTAAGGGGCCTTAAGTATTTAAGATTTTAAGTAACACCCACAAGTAAAATGATTAATTTCTTAGAAAAAATAATAATAATATCACAATAGTGCATTATTTAAACATGTTCACCAACAAAAAAATAATTTTAGTTTAATCCTAATAGTTTCCACAATCCATCAAGAACTAACCTAGTACATCATTGCATTACATATTATCACAATAATCGATAAAACAAATCATTCTAAATGTATAAGGGCTATGTCTTATTATATATCTAGTGTATGCTAAGTCATGCAAATGTATGTCTATTAGGTTTCAATTTTTTAAGTTCAAATTGGATGTTTAATTTAACTAGATATGGTTTTAATTTAAGTGAGTAGTGATTCAAAAGATTTTGTTTGAACTTTATTCTATTTAGGTTTTAATTATTTAAGAGTTTTAAGAATGTAAAAATCTTAACTTCACTAGATAAGTGAACATCAAGATCATTTAGGCATCATAATGTTATAAAACATATGCTACATGAAACAATAAGGTATATTTCATAACAATTTCTATCCTAGATGGATTTTATTAATTTTAGTATTATCTAATTAATTTTGATTATAATTTTGTAATATTTTTGTAAAAGAAATTAAAAAATATCTAAAATATTTTTTAAATTTATAAAACTATTATATAATCACAAATATCAAATATAAATTTCATAAATTTTAAAAATTACTTTAAATGATTTAATAATTTCAATAAATTTTAAATTTCTTATCATGAAAAATTAAGAAAATAATGAAATAATTTTAAAATATATGGGCAAATTCTCTTTATCTTAGAACAATAAAAGGAATTTTAATAAAAATTTAAGAATTATTCTAATATAATTCATTATTTTACACTTTAAATATAATTTATTAATTAAATCATATTTTGTTTTAATTTTTATATTAAATTAATTTTATGATTTATAGAATTTTTCTAATGGTTTATATTAACCTTTGGAATCACACACGTAAATTTGGAATCAATTTGATTTATTTTATATTTTTATTAATTAATTAATAAATTAAATTTATTTTATTATGATAATTTAAATATTATTTATTTTATTTATTTTGATTTTATCTAATTTTATATTTTATTTACTTTCTAAAAATAGTTAACTTTTAAAAATTTATCTAAATTATTTATAGATTTTTCAAAATTTAAATATTATTTATATTATTAATTATTTATTTTATCCATTATTTTATTATTTTATTATGTTAAGCAAAAAATTAAAGTGTTAAATAATTATATTAAGTTATCTCTATTTAATGAAAGTACTAGAATGTTTTTATGGATTTTATTTTATTTTTATAAATTCTATTTTAATTTATGTACATATATATTATCTTTAGCTTTAGTTTAAATTTCAATTTCTTTTAATAAATAAATTTAAATTTTCTAATAAAATTCCTAGACTTGAAGAGTTCCTAAGGGAACTTCATATAATATTTTGAAACTAGAAGGATTAATAACATTTTATTTTGATTATTTAATATTTAAATTTTCTTTTATTTGTCCTACATTACATAATGTAATTTATGGCCTCTATTTTTATTGGACTTCTGGATGTTGAATAAAAAAGGATATATTCAGAATTTTTATCTTTAAAATAAATTAATTATGCTTTTTTAAAATTTTTTGTTTGTATTTCATATTTATTAGTTTGATTTAATGGGCACTTAATCCTATTTAGATTATTTCACCACAAGACTAGCTACCATAAGATCCACAAAATGGGGTCCATATAGCATGGAGGCTAATGTGGTATGTACTTATGTTTCAAGTTCTAGTCGTTGGTTTAAGGCTTTGAAGTTTGGATCTGATATATGAACTTGTAATCCAATGGTTTGTGTGTCATTGTCTTCTTTAAACTAGGAACTTTGGCCATAAACTAAGATGCCCTTAATCCCAACCAAGACAATGTTCTCATTAAAATCCAACACAATGGAAAAAATTAATATGAAAATGTAGTGTTGCCTATGGTTGGATCCTAGTTTAACTCACCTTTGGTTTAGAAAGCATGATAACATAGAAGATTTTCTACCGTTCATGAAATTTACCTCACTAGATCCCCTATCTAGTGTTTAGGCAATCTAGAAACTTTCATTGGATTAAAACATCAATAGAAAAATAGCTCCCCGCTTGCCTCCTCATCGGCTACTCTAAAGGCCAATTCACTATTGTAGCATGCCTCGATTTGTTACTGTTCGTGCTCAAAATGCTCTAATAAAAAGATTGCTATTTCAATTTAACTTTGGAATGACTTTAGAAAATTATAAGCATAAAAATTATTTCCAATTTTGAATAAATTCTCCTTGGTTTCTATTTCCCCTCACCTTGGTTGTTTTAGCTCAATTTAATCTAAGTAATTACTATACTGCCCTAAATTTGCTAGAAATGGATGAGATGGTTTTGGATTACTGTTATTGGTTGAAAGAGTTATGGATTTGAGGAGAGTAGGATGGTGGTGAGGATTAGTAGAATTAGTTATGTTAGAAAATGATCTTTGACCATTCAATCCATTATAATATTTGTCTGATTAATCTTTTGGAAAACTAAAGAAATAAGTGGAGGTGCCAATATGTAAATGAATTAATGTTTTCAATAATTAAAATTTACAGCTTATGGATCAATCATTTATATCATTTGAACTAACTCAATTAAAATGAGGGTAGCTTTTAACCATTAGAAAGATACTCTAAAGCATCCATTAGATTTTAGTTGGGCTTAGATTAATTAATTTAGAATTCATCCAATAAGGTTTTGATCAAAATTATCAATCATTTGAACCATAACCAAAAGCAGTGTTAGTTTATGGTTTAATTGGCTTTATAGTTCTAAAATTAATGAGTTGTAATAGATTAATAAGGCATTGAGTTTAATTTTAGTCTAATTAATTTTAGATTCAACCTGAACGATCAACTTGAATTTCTATTATATCTTTATTCAACTTCTATTTCAACATGATTCCTTAGTGGAAGTTGATTAATGACCTTAATAGATAATTAAAGTTTCATAGTGAAGCACTTAAGTCATTTTGAATCAAGTTAAGTTTTGGTTCATATATTTAGCTTAAACAACTAAAATTGATTTAAGCATATTTGACTTAAACATGCTTAACTCAATTTTACCATAATGGGGATATTTATAAGTCACATGTTCTTTTAGCTTTAGTTTGATTTCAACTACTTGAGCTTAATAAAATTATTTTAGATTTTAATTCTTCATTAAAGATCTAATAAAATTTAATTTAAATCAGAATGAACTTTTAAATATGTTTGATAACACACCTTAATAGGTCATAATTGAGTAAATGGAGTATTTGAGTTAACTTAAATTTAATTGAACTTAGATTTAACTTAAATGATTCATAGCATTACCAAAAAAACATTTGATTAAGTGTGTGTTTTATTATCAATTATTTTGTAATTTAATAAAATTTAAGCCAATATAATTTTTCCTCATTCTAAAAAATGAGATCAACAATGAGTAATAATCTTATTAGTTATTGTAAGCATCAGCTTCAGAAAAATATTTCATAATAACAATGTAGCATGTAGAGAATACAAGAAGGAGACTCAAACAGAGAGAGATGAAGGGACCCAGCAAAAATAAATAAAAAATATATAGACCTCTCAAGTTTAGAATTATAATCAGGTTTGACATGTTCTTAAAACATTATCAATGCCTGGTCCCAAGTCTCGAATGAGAAAAGTGGAGGTTTTTACATTAGGTAGTCAATAACCAGCATAAATTTTGTCTAAAAATCATGACATGAATCTTTTAATATATTGTGTCAATGCTAAGGCATTCCGTTGAAGTTATTCCCTAAATACAATGTAAAGTATTCAAGAGTCACTACATTTGCATATGGATGTAGTGGTAAAGAAGCAACGGTTCCCACTTTATGGATGGATGTGGGCAAAGAAACTAGTCTATAAAACTAGAATTAATATAGGAACATGGAATATAGGTATTTTATACATAAATTAATGAAATTAATAGAACCTGTGATTTATAAAAGATAAATTTCTTATGTATTCAAGAAACTAAATGGGTTAGAAAGAAGGCCAAGGAGATTGATAGTTTAGATTTTAAACTTTAGCATTCAGAAGTCATACTAGAAATAGTGTAAGTATGATTATAAATATGAGTTTGAAAAATAATGTTATGAAAATTAATAGGATTGGAGATAGTTATAGCTTTAAATATTATTGCTAATGCTAAAATTATTAATGTTATAGTTGCTTAAGCCCTCAAGTAGTTTTAAATGTTTGCTCAAAAGAAAACTTTTGGAATGACCTAAAATGATGAAAATAAAGGCAACATATTGAAAAACAAAAGTATTTGTTGGAGGAGATTTAAATGAAAAAAGTAGAATGACAGAAGATTTTAAAAGCATTCATAGTAGTTATGGAATTGAAATGGCTAATGAAAAAATAGGATCATATTAGATCATACTTTAGTAGGTAATTTTATAATTACTAGTACTTTCTTTAATATATATATATATATATATATATATATATATATATGAGTATAGAATTACTTATAAGAATGGACCTAATATAATATAGATCTCTTATTTTATGATAAGAAAATAGATAGTTTAGATTATAATGATTATAACATAATTTTAGGTGAACGTTTTAAGTATCCAACATCGACTATTTGTTTTAGATTTTAATATTATTAAAATATTATTTTAAGATTAGTTGGGAACACTTAAAAATGTAATATAAATTATTTTAAGAGTAAGATATGAGATTTTAAAATTTGAGATGTTTGTGATCAGGAAGCTAATATTTATGGAAAAAAGTAATAAGTAAGACTAAAAAGTTACAAAAATATGCTTGGAGAATAAAAAAAGCTTCTGTTTGTAAAAATAATTATTGGTGAAGTCAAAATGTACAAGAAAATATTGGAAATATGATGTTTTGCAATAAAAATTGATTTAGATATAATAGTTTAGAGAATTGTGAAACATATAAAGTTTTTCAAAATAAATTTGGTTTAATGCCAGGTAGATCTACTATAGATGTTATACATTTATTAAGAGGTTTGGTGGAGAAGTATAGAGATAGAGAAAGAAGGATCTATATATGATATTTGTTGATCTACATAAAGCGCATAAAAAAGTTCCCAGAGATGTACTTTTGAGGGCTCTAAAAAAAGAAAGATGTTAATATTACATATGTTCAAATCATTAATGATAGGTATATTGGAGTTGTTACTCATGTTCAAGCACAAGAAAGATTGACTAAGTATTTTCTTATTTAAGTTGGATTACATCAAGAATTGGCTTTAAGGCCATATCTTTGTGCTTTAGTTATGGATGTTCTTACTAGAAATTTATATGAGGATGTACCTCGATGTATGCTTTTTACTGATGATATTCTTCTAGTTGATAAGACTAGAGAAGGAGTTTAAGAGAAACATAAATTATGGAGATTAATCTTAGAGTCTAAAGGCTTTCATTTTAGTAGATCTAAAATCAAATACATGCCATGTAATTTTAGGTGTAAAAGATCTAGTGGTGTGGATGAGATAATGGATGATCAAGTCATTAAAAAAGGTGAACGTTTTAGATATTTCAGCTCTATTGTTCAAAGTGATAGTTAAATAGATGATGATGTTATTAGTAGAATTCATTTTCAATGGTTGATATAGATTAATGCATGGGACTTATTGTGTGATAGAAACTTACCACTTAAATAAAATTAAGGAAAAATTTATAAAATAATTGTGATACTCGCAATTCTTTATGGTGCAAAATGTTGGCCAGAAAAAAGGAAAACATAAAATTAAGATTAGTGTTGCAAAGATCAAGATGCTCAAGTGGATTAATGGCTTTACACTTAGAGATAAAATGGGGAATGAATACTATGTGAAAAGGTTGGAGTAGCTCATGTGACAAATAAGATTAGAGAGTCTTCTTAGATGATTTGATAAAAATGTCACCATCTAATGACTTAGTTAGATGAGTAAAAATATTAGATTTGACATATGTTATGAAAGGTAGAGGTTGACTTGAAAAGACTTGATTAAGATGTATAAAAGTGTCAATATGACACAATAGAGAAGAAATATTCATGCATCTGAGCCCACATAGTGGGATAAAAGCTTGTTGTTGTTGTTGTTGTTGTTATTGTTGTTGTTGTTATTGTTATTGTTGTTGTTGTTGCTGTTGTTGTTGTGAGTGATTTTATAAATAACATTTTAAATAAATGTTTAAGCCTCTCTTAGTGTTGATTTCCCTAAGTATATGATAATTATCTAATTCCTTGTGATATTACATGTTAAATGTAAGTATTATATAAATGCAAGTTATTTATTATTTTAATCCAGATACTCTTGAATTATATTAAAAAAATTTAAATATAAATTTTCGGATAGAATAAGTTCTTCTTCAGGCATTTGCATAAAAAAAAAAAAAAACCTTTATTTAACAGACAATTCCAAAAACTTCTTGTTGAAAATAACATTATTTAACTCTTAACAATTCTCTCTCGTAGGGTTGAATACCTGAATATGAGGATAGGGTTGGTTGGAAGGGTTTATAAAATTTTTTTGCCGCTTTCTTCCATTCTTATTCTTTAATTTTATATTTAATCATATATTTCTCATATCATGAGTCATTTTATGAGTCTGAATTAAGCCCTTAATCATTACTTTTCAGCCCCAATGTGGAATAATATATTTTATTATTATGAAAAAGTATACCACAATAGCAATGCAAAGATTGAATTGATATATGGACAAGATGCTCGGACAGAAAGAATTATAATACATGGTGGCAAATATATTTTTATAGTTTTATAAAGTAATACTTCAAATAAATATTTCTTTTTGAGTTGATTTTAGTATGAATACAATAATGATCTAATTCAGTGGTAAGTTTATATGCTAAATGCAAGTTATTTACTGTTTCAACAATCACTCAAAAATGATACTTATTTGAAAAGATATTGAATTGTATTAAAATTATATATATATATATATATATATATATATATATATATATATATATATATATATATATATATATATATATATATATATCTCCTCTTTTGTCATTTACATCAAATATATAAATAAATAGATAGTTAGATAGATACGCACATATCATCATGATATCCTTGCAATACTTTGTTCAGTAGACCGTAGGAATCCACATGAGTTGACAACTCCAAAATCTATTGTTGGAAACAATAGTACTTTTTTTCTTTTTTGGGGGAATATTTGGGCCACGCCCAGAAATTTCATAGATTAAAAGAAGATTGTATACAAAATATAATAAAAAAGATTGATAAAGAAGAAACCCAAAAAAAAGCTATAAAAAGTAATTACCAAATTGAAACAAGAGTGATCTTAGGAATCCAAGTCAAATTTCATGATCGAGTTCCCAAGACTATCCAAGGTAGGTTTGCACAATCCATGAGTTTAAAGCCCCGAAAATGAAACTACATGAGGTGCGTCTAATCGAGCATGAAGAAAAGTGAACAATGGCAGAAAGGTTCTCAAAATGCAAAGAGCACCTTAATAGCATCATAAAGTAGATTGCTTCTAGAAATTCCAGCAAAAAGAGAGGTATTAGATCATCCGAGAGGATATAGTCAAGCCAACAGATCAACCACAAGCATGTAGAGATAAATGAGCAGATCACAATCATCAATCAAATAGGCGGCAAACTCAAGGTAACATAAGATAGTCAGTTGAGCTCAAATAAGACTTGGAGTATATCATAGCTCACCAAAAAGAAAAGCCCTGAAAACAAAATGTATCTCCAAATGCCAATGGTAGAACCAAATTAATGAGCAAAACATAGGCTGGAAAATGCTTTTGATATTGTAGAACCTTTTGATTTAATCTGGTATGCAATTTTTGAATTTCTACTACCTCGTCTTCTATTTCATAGCAAAATGTATGTTTAGGATCTGTAGATTAAAACTGGTAGGAGAGTCCTTGAAAATTCTATTATTCCTTTCCTTCTAGATATAATGGGCAGTGATGTGTACGGCTATAATAAAAAAGCTTTTGAATATTTTGCTTGCCATGATGTCAGAATGTGCAAGCACTTGATGGAAATTGCATGTAATAAGAAAGAAATTTTCATCGGGGATACAACTTTTAAGTAGTGCATGAGAATGAGGGATTTTAAAAATTAAATGAATGTGATATTCTATCATAGAATAGAAAAAAGCACAATATTGATTAATGTCAAGACTCTCTTGGCCAAGATATCTTTTGTCTTTAGACCTCCAATAAGAATTTTTCAAGCAGTTGCTATAAATTTGAGGGAGTGGCCTTTGAACCAAAGATACTGACTCCAATCCTATTTATCATAATTTTCATAAGCAAAAGAATAAGTAGATTTATGAGAATAGAAGTCCATTCCTCCATACGACCTTTTTTTCTTTTCCCTAATGGGTATGTTTTATAAGCTCGACAATAATGGGTATTTTGGGTATGAGTCAATGACTAGCTTTGATTCATGATAAGTTCAGAAAGTAAAGTGTGAATCAGATAGAGGAACCAATTAAAATTTTGATTGTCAAATCTCTCAAAAAGATAATAACTAGAAAGCCATGGGTCAAAGTAGAAGATGAGGTTGCTTTTAGAGGTAACTTTTAGTAATATGCAATTTAATTTTGTCACTTGCATCGATATTTCCAAAAAAGAGAGATATTGGATCTCATCTTAAACCAAAGAGAGAGATAGAACTTCAATACTAGTTAGCCAGATAAAAATTGAAGTTGTAATGTCTCCAAATGATCTTTGATTTGCACATGAGATTGATGACATCAATATTAGAGACCGACACATTCTTTTGGTTTGGTTGTGATACTCATTCAATTGTATGCATTTTCTTTCAGACCCATTATGGTGGAGGAATTTGTTAATGATGGATGTGAGTTTCTTCCTCAAACCTTTAGGATTGATGGAGGATCTAAACTAATAACAAAGGTAGCTCCATATAGTTGATTTAATTAGTTAGAGTCTCCCTACGAAGGAAACAAATTTTTGCTTCCATAGAGACAACCAATACTAAAGTTTATCCATAATTTTGAGACAATCTAAAGCTTTGAGCTTTGAGGACCTGATAGTGACCCCAAAATAGTTCCAAGAGCGTGGCTTGGAGTTAAAACTAGTGATTTCATATATTTTTTGTTGCAAATGAGTGTCAATAGATTTAGAGAAATAAATATTATAGTTTAATGGATTAACACAAAGATTAGAGGCCAAATTAAAAGCATGGAGAGTAGAAGATAAGCAATTATTAGTGTTAAGGTCAGCTTTCCCATAAATATAAAGATCATCGATATATGAGATGAGATATATTATAACCATTTATCATAACACTTCCACCAAAGAGATGTTGATGAAGGTTCAAGAGTCTAGAGAGAGCATCCATAATAATAGAGAAAGGTAAGGTTAACGAGGAAAGCCTTTCCTTAAACCAAAAGAGGATTTGGCAGAATTTCTTGGGAGAGGACGAGGAATTGAAGCCATATAAAAGTTCATTTGATGTTGTCTATAATATGATAAATGAAGGCGCCTGCGTGGTGTAGTACTAGGAAGAACAAGTTTAAGCCTATTAATAAGTAATTTGGTATTGATTTTATAGATTGTATTGTAGAGAGATAGTCTATAGTCATTGTGAGAGCTCGTATGAATGAGAGTGATCGCAGAGTGTTTAACTCTTTCAGGAAAAGTAGAGGTGCTGAAAAAATATTTGATGGCCTGAATGCATGAAGGATCGGTGATGGACCAAGTATCATTAAAGAATTTGGAAATAAAACCATCTGAGTTCGAGACTTTATCAAAGTCAATACTAAAGAAGGCACATTTAATCTCCGTGTTACTGATAGTGTTAATAAGTTCTTCACATTCATATGAATTGAGGGTGCAGCTAACAAGAATATTCACAAGATAGTTACTGGATGCATTTGAGGTGCTATTGAGCATTGAATGAAAGAATGAGATCGCTTCACTAGCTATGCCATCTTGAGTGCAAATGTAAGAGTTGCATCCTGAGAGAGCTCATGATTCATGTTGCTTCTTATTCTAATTTTTTGATAAAATAATTTGATATCATCTTCCCCTTTAGCAAGTCAAGTGCATTTTGCTCATTGTTTAATCCACATTTACTCACAAACTAATGCTTCATGTAGTTTTCTTTAATACATGATCTCACTTTGTTGATTTTTTAGATCATAAATGGAATTAGATATGTTATCATAGGTCCATTTCCAATTGAGGAGGGTAGATTTGATATTTTTAATTTGTTGCAAAGAGAAAAAATAAGCTGAAGTTGTCTAGGTTATCCACTTGAGCCAGATTTGACTGTTAGGAATGATATCGAAGCTGTCCTGGTTATCTTTAGTAGGAAATAAGCTGAAATGCCTACAAAGAAGGGATCAGACATGGAGGAAAGGGGAGTGTTTAGTTTCCAGTAGGTAAATAAGGTCAATATTAATATTTTAATAAGGTTTTCAGAAGTTGATGAGCATCACTATTGAAATCAAACATTCCAAATAAGGATGTTGGGGAACATAGTTCTTATTGAGATTAGAGGATTCTCCTGATTTCCTTTCTTAGGCTTTGGGGTGAGAGTAGGGAGGAGGAGGTGGAGGAAGTAAATTTGGTTGTGAGGGCTTAGTTGGAAGTTCGAGGTTGTAAAGGAGATTAAAATGGGCCTCCTCTGATGCTCTTTAGAGATCAATTGATCAATATGTTTAGATGAGGTGATGTTATTCATATTGGTTGGGAATCATCAATAGTGATTTCACACCTGGAGGGTTAGATACATTGAGGTCAAAGAGGAGGTGGTTGTGCTATCGGAATATGGTAATAATAAATGCTACACCGATTCGCTTAGTTCTAGCTAAAAAACTTCTATGATGGGGAAAAGAAGTAGAGGGATGTTGATTAGGTAGTTTAGGGTTGGTGGGTCATGAGAAATGTGCACAAGTTTGACATGAGGAGGGTTGCCATTCATAAATAACATGATATAATATGTCTTGTCCTTTAATCATAATTATTATAAATTCAGGGAGGGTAGAATTAACAATGATCTGAATGCTAACTCTAGCAAAACTGAGGTGAGTGCCTTTGGCAATGAGAGGATTCATAGCTAGAGGAATACCAATTTTGATAGCAATCATGTAAAAACCATTTTGTAACCCGCAGTAGAGGGGGAGATTTGGGAACTTAACCCATATAGGTACCTCTTTAAAGTCTTCCTTGATAAATTTAAAATCAGGAGACCACTTCTGAAAATAAAGGGTTTCCATGAATAAACCATCAAAAATAATGTCCAAATCCTCAAAGATTAAATTTAAAAGGAAAACCTTTGGCAAGAGAGATTAGCTCAAATTTCATAGTTTGATTTTGTTGATAGCTTGGAGAAGATTACCATAAAAGGGCACTTACCTAAAGCATAGCACCAAAGCAAGGTTCCATAGCTTAGAACCTTATCTCTTCATCGAGAAGGAAAGTTTTAATCAAAGACAAGGAAAAAAAAATTTATTTAATTTCATGAGGAATAATTTTTAATATTTGCAAAATTTTATTTATAGTTTTTATAATAGTATTAATCAAAACAATTACAAATTTTTTAAATATTAATTGATCTGGCAAAATGATTTGAAATATCTTGTATATATAAAAATATCATTGTAAAAGAAATTTTAATCTAAAATATATATATAGTAATCCTATTTATGTTGAATTATTCAAATAATAGCTTACTATATATGTACGATAGAGTCATTTAATCAAAACCTAATTTTAATCATTAAGAGTCTTTCTTATGGATTTCCTGCTCTTGACTATCTTCAGCCTCACTATAATTAGCTACTCATCCATCAAAGAAAGAAAATCATATATATAGACATCCTTAGCTTTATGATGGATTTACCAGAATTATAAGTTTCAAGATTCACAGATATGGATGGATGGATCATTTGATGAGCTAAATATTTTATGAGAAATTTTGTTCCTAAGCTTTGACTAATTGCCAATATATATATATATATTTTAATTGTCACAGATCACAAGAGCTCATTTAGCGACATTCAAAGTACTATCTTCCCAACATTACTGGCGAAGTGTCCTTCCCCAAACCCCAATCCCTGCCAGTATCCTCTAGCCTACCCCAAGGTCCTCTCTCTCTCTCTCTCTCTCTCTCTCTCTAATTTTATAATATTTAAGTTTATCGCAAGAACAACGTACACATTGTATAAAATACCAATAACTCAGAAGTCACATATATATGAACCTAACAAAAGAAAACTACATCAAAACTGTCTTTGGCACAATGTTTATTTAGATTTCTTTATGATGTTGATGATTATGATGCCTTAGTATTAATATAGAGTATTAAAAATATGTTTTAGCTTTTGATTTTGAAACCTTTCAAATGATTGATATTATCATGGTTGTGGAAATCAAAATAATTAAGAATTAGAAGAAAAGAGTTTTAAGATTTAATAATTATTTGAATTGAATCATAGATTGACTCATAATAATAAATATTAAAATTATTTAAATATAATCTAGAAATATAACAATATAATATATGATAAATATATAACAAAAATAAACAAAATAATCATAAAGATTTTTTTAATAATTTTAAAATTAAAGTAATAAATAAGAATAGTTAAAATAAAATTTTATTTATATGTAGATATTTAAATTTTAAAAATTTATAATATAGATGAATAAATATAAATATGATTATTAATAAGAATATAATTTATAAGAAGAATGTAAAATTTATAATATAAAAATATTTTAAAAACTTTATTAAATAATCTTAATAATAATAATAATAATAATAATAATAATATAAAGTGTAAAATAAGTATAAAATGTTATTATAAACTGTATATTATTAAAATAAATTTGTATATTATACAATATAATTTATAAAAAGATTATACAGTTTAAAATTAAAATTTTAATCATATATACTTACATCTCAAATCCCATTTAACACTACCAACTTCCAAATCATGCAAGATAATTCCTCATTCATACCAACCAATATTTCAACATATTCATAGAGATTTAGTATTGCACTCTTCAAATAGAAGAAACAAATTTCTAAAGTATGAGCTAACATGGTGGACACCATAGATTAATTTGAACTTTCTATTAATAATATTAATAATTTTAAAACTTATAAGATTTATTTTAAAATAATTAGATTAAAATATTATGTTATACTTAATATTTGATAAGAAAAACTTTAATTATTTAATTGAGAATTAAAGGTAATTTAAAAGATTAGTTCTAGATTGGCTAATTTTATATAACTAAACCCTTCGGCCAAATTGATGGGCATGGTGATTTTCATTGATTTGATGTGAAAATGATTTTAGACTAACTAGATTAATCATATGCTTGATTCACAAATGGGTTCAACTATTTAACTGATCCATCAGTAAAAAATATTATGTAAATTCAAACTATTTAGAGCTATTTCTCATCAGCTATAAATTATAATTTATCATTCGCTCTCAAAAGTATGAAAATAGCTTATTAAGATTGACACTTAAAGGTAGGCCAAAAGGCAAAAAAGTATGTGGTGGACTCAAAGAAGGGAGGCATTTTATGGTGAGTATTAAATTTTAAATTAAAAATAAAGTTAATCAAAATATAAATATAATTTTATTTTAAAATACAAAATATATTCATATAGGAATGAGGCTAGTGTCTTGTCATCTAAAGTTATACTCAAGATTATTATACCATTGTCATACAAGGATGAACATTGAAGTAAAAATGTCGTGCTTGTCTTAGTTCATTGGCTGAGAGCTTTGATTTTCAACAAAGAGATCTTGAGGTCAAGTCCTTGTACATACATTGTGTGTGTGAGTTTACAATTAAATTCACTTAAATGTCCCCAAAAAAGCAAATAAAGTGCAATTATTTGACAAAAATAGAGTGATGGTGGATGCTATTGTAACATGCCACAGAAACACCTCAACTTAGAACCTAGATTATATAGGCTTCAAGAAATTGAATGTGAAGTCAGGAACTGAACCCATTTATCACTTTCTGCCTCAAGGCCACCTTATCTTTATTGGCCTATGAAAGAAGGATATTCTTACCTTGTAAGAGTTGTCTTCCATATTAATAGTTTATAATTAGTGCCCATACATGCTATATTCCATCTTGTATTCATTAATGTTACTAAATTATGTGAGTGGTCTTAAAGTTGATGATGTGAATTGTATAATTAGTTATGCATACATGCTCTATGAATCATATGCCAACTTGTATTTTTTGCCTTGTTGAGTCAGTTTATCTTGAATGATAAAAAAGCATGGATTTATCAATCATCACTTAACTAAAATAATGGAGGATCCAAAGGCATGAAAATAAATTTAATAATGCTTATTTTTTTCATGCAAATGCATCCTATATCTCCAGCTTTTCTATGGTGGGCTTTTCATGGCCACTGTTTCCTCTTGAACATCTCTTGTTTCTTCAGCATCACCGATGGGCTAGTATTGGAGGACTTTAACGCAAATGAAAATACAAAAAAAATGTCTAATTTTGCATTTGCTTTGTAAAAATTCCTTGTACTTTAAATTCAAATTTTAAACCACACCATTGAAGAGTCTAAATATTTAAAAATCATGTGTGTAAAGTAGGTATTAAGTTTCTTGCAAGTTTATGAGGAAAAATAAAAAAAATGTAAAAATTAATAGAGATAATGGTGCAATTGCTATAACTCAATCAGAGATAAGAAAAGTTTGATAATTATAGATGTCAAAGATAAAAGGAACATAATTAAAATGATGGTCATAAATGATATAATAATAACTCCAATAAATTTAATAATAGAGATATGAGTAAAAATCCACAAATATAATTCTCAAACACTTTATGGAGATCAAAGGCAAATGTATAATTCTCAAACACTTTAGAGATCATTAATACATCCCAAATATGTACTTTATATCAAACATGAAAAATAATATTTTGAATTTGGCCCAATTATTAGAGACAAAATATGATATTAACTTAACAAAAAAAAAAAATCAATTTTTAGGATATAGAGAATATTTTGATTATTAAGGTGCCTATTTAAAAAATAAAATATTTTTTCTTAAATTTGTAAAGTTATGTAACAAAGTGTACAAAGATTTGATATAGTGATTGATCATGGATATGACATTTATCATATAAATTCCATGATTTGGGTAGCCTTGAACTTTAATTAATGAATTAGACAGTGAGATGCTTATCTTACATCAACCAACAAATCAATTATCTAAAGGATGTTTACTTGAAAAGTAATTTCAAAAACTTTTTCCATAGAAGTCTAAATTAGGAGTTATAATGCCACTGAGGTATGCAAATTATTTGTGACTCTATTAGAATAATATATTTTAAAAAAACTATAAAAAAATCAAAATATAATCAAAGATAGCTCAAAGTATACTCAAAAGTGAGACGATGTCAAAAGAGTTTTATGCTAAAGTGTTTGCATATAATCTACTTAATAAAAGATAGAAGAGGCCGTAAGAGAATAATAATAAGATCCCATGAAAGCTCAACTTTAATAATACCTTCAAGTGATGGATCAAATGAGAATATACTAATCAACAACTAAGGTGACATTCTACTTTTTTTCTCTTCAATGAAAGTAAGAAGTGGGTAAATACTATGGATGAAGGAATCAAACAAATAGAAAGAATAATGCATATGAGCATATTACACTTCCTCAAGCATACAAGAAAATTGAAGCTAAATTGGTATACAAAGTGAAAAACAATACTTAAACATATATGAAGAGATATTAAATAAGATTAATGACTAAAGGATAGATTCAAAAAAATGGAATTAACTATGAAGAAATATATGCACATATCACTTATATTAAAACTATTAGACTAATCAGTTTTTAGAAGCTCATATCTTATTGCATTGAAGTAAATGTGAAGCAAGAACATGAAGACATAACTTATATGTATGTATGTATGTATGTATGTATATGATTGTATAGTAGAAGCCCTACAATATATTGAGTCGTGGTATAATTTAATTGGCTTTTGCAAGTAAATTTGTTTCATCTTTACTTATTTTATGATTAGTGAGCTTTCCAAAGTACAAAATGAAGCACTCACAAAACTTCTTCTTGAACCTAATTATTTTAATATCTTCTAAATGGCTTCTCAATATAAGCATCCTTATAAAGCTCATAATCGTAATTGCAAAGATGATATCATGAGGCTCATCAATCAATACAAAGATGTAAGAATTACTAATATCATTCATGATGTAAACAAATGTCTCAATAGCTACATTACAAAAAATTTATTTTTGAACAATTGGTAAAGTTAACTTCAACTTTGCACTAACATTTGCAAAGGTTTCTCTCTTAACTTTATCATTATAATTAGTAATAAAATTAAGTAACACCATGCAATTTCCTTGATTATCTGATTTAAATGACTTCTCATGACCATGGAATGACAATCTTGATGTGAAAAAGAATTAAATGCAATCAATAGAAGTAGTCAATATGATCCAATATTCTTTTTTATTCATCTCATCTTTACTCAAACCATACTAAGGCACTCTATTCTTGAGTCTTTACTAAGCCCTCACAAATTTTTCTAGCTTTATTTTGATCAATATTATGCTTTTTCCATATGTACTAGAATTTTTTTCTCTTCTAATTTTTAGACCTATCCCTAACAATAAGTTTAGACTAGCTTAACTTCCTATAGCTTGCTCTTAAAACTTAGAAATGTAGTAATAAGGTCAAAATATAATGTTCTTTTAGTCGTGTGCACCAACCATTTAGACATATTTAAACCAATTTGAGTTAAACTTCCTTGCAACATTGTTAATCATTGTTTGAAAAAAAGAATAATTTTTGGCTAATTGGATCCTCTAATCAAATATGCTCATTGAACCCTATCCTTTTGTTAACATTATTAGTCTAAATCAAAGGTCAAGCTTCAGCTCTATAAATAGTTTATCAATATCATTCTCTATAAGTTATGTCATCTTTAAATAGTGATCTATTTTTTAAAACCAATTTGTCTATGTCAAACCTAATTCACAAATTTATACATAAATTATATTAATAAAAGAAACAGTACATTAGATCAATTTAATCTATGCTATTTGTGAATTTTGCACTTATACCAATATTTTATGGTAATCTCCATTTATCTATTACCAAAAAAAATCAAGGGTTTTTATGAAGTAGTCATTCTAATACAATGTTAAAAATTACTAATTAAATTTACCACCAACTTCAACTCATAATCTTATAGCATCAGTATCATAGTACTAAATAATTCCATTAACTAATTTCTAATTACCCTTTAATGCTTTTAAATAAAATTATGAAACTAAAAGAAAATTCTAAAGGTGCTAAAATAAAAATTGATATCTTTAATACAAATAATGCATTGCCCTCAATGTTTTAAAATACAAATAATAATTAAGTAATAAACAAAGGTTGGAATAAAAATTTCTATTGAGGCAAGGCTAATCATCATCATTATCATCTTCTTCTTCTTAGTCTTACTCTAATCTTTATTCTTCTTGTTTTACCTAACATAATAAAACATAATTAGAGATGATAAAATAATAAAAATAGATGAAAAACTATTACGACAGAAATGTTAAGTTACCTCCAATAGGTACTTACTTTAGCATCCTTAACCTAATGTTTTTTATGGTCCTTTTTATGTCATGTCAAACAAGTGTTGTTACTACTAGTTCATCTCTTTAGTTATTACTCCATTCAAAAATTCTCACTTTGCAAAGTTTGCAACCTAGACTTGTATGAATTTCTCTTGTCTGCCATGGAGTGGTGGTCTATGTTTCTTTTTCTTAGGGACCTTGTGTGGCATTTATTTAAATTTTATTATGTCCTTTTTTCTTTCCTTTATTTAGGTTTTCTTCTACATCAATGGAATGCTGATTGCTCTATGTTTTGGTATCTATTATATTACAACTCTTCTCTTTGGTACCTTCTTATGATTTTTATATATCTTAAATTTATAGGTTTTATTCTTAATTTAGAGTTGTAATTCTCCCTTTGAGTATTAATTTAAGATTGCCTTATTACTAAAAAAATGATATCTCTAAGATGATTAGGTATTTGCATCCTTTTCATCTCATGGATTAGAAAGTCACTAGGGATAATGAATTTTTCAACCTTTACCAATACATCTTTAATGATTTTCTCATGTTGTTTCACAAAACTATTAGCAAATAGTAGAGATAACGTATTGCCTCCTAAATCATATAATGCATACTCAAAAGTATTCTCTTCTTATAGCAAAAAGATTATAAAACTATTCAAGCCTTTTTTATTTTAGTGGTAGCTTTTTTCCTTAACATTATTGTGCATCCCTTTGGTGTTTTTTTTTTTAAATTCTCAAACTCTTTGCAAGAATTTGAAAAATAAAAATTTTTGGTATGTGTTGGGACACCACGTAGATCCGGAGATATTCTCATTAGGGTGATCGGGTGCAATATTGAGGAATGATGTACTATCTCGAGAGACAGAAGCCACCATCCTACAATAGACCTAATCACCTAATGAGGACTTCTAAGGATACTGGGTCTTCAAAAGCACTAGAGATTCTTCCCCTACTTTACATGAAAAAGTATAATAGGGTTTATTTTAAAATGGGTTCATTAAGTTCCCTATTGAGGCAACCCTCCATGGTTAATTACATCCTAAGGAATGAGATTCCATAAGAGTACTCTCAATTAAGGTAATGGTCATTGCCTCTAAAGATTTCAAAGATAGGACCATCAATAAATTAGTTATTTTTGGGAAATCAAGTGGGATTTATCAAAAGGAAAGAGTTATTATCAAAACCAAATGGAGGTGAGTAGGGGATGCTCACGATGATAGGAAACCTAGTGAGCATCCCTAACTATCCTATGATTGGGCTTTATATTTTTGAAATTTGAGTGGAATTATATGTTTGAGTTAAACTTTTATTAGAAATCAAGGGATTATAATTCCATAATACAAGATCATGGAAATTCCTAAGAGGTGAGGATTTATGCTTGTAGCCCATAAAGAAAAATAATAACCTCAAATCCTGAATCTAGGGAGCTTTAGTGAAGGCCAGGGCACGACCTAAATCTAAGGAAAAAATGTGTAAATGTTTTATCTCCACAAGAGAGGATAAACCACCTAATTGTTGGACTTACAATCGCTTGGGGGTGGTCGCCAACTAACTCCTCCTATGATTTTAAATACATGTAGGTAAGTCTTTTACTTTTAAAAGATAGCTAGGCTGTTATTTATTTAGAAAGAGACTAAGTCCTTAAACATACTCCCTAAGAGACTAGATCATGAAGGGCATGAATAAATGACTTAATCTAATGCAAACTTTGTTAAGTTTTATTTTCATTTTTGGACAATTTATTTGACACAAGCTATGGGATTTCATATGCATGAAAGATTGATTATGGGCCAAAATCAACAAGAAGGAGGTGTATTTCTACCATGGTTCTCAAAGGTCAAGCCATGTTCTCTAATGAAGGTGGAAGCCCTCCATTAGCAAGAGTGAAGCAATATGATTTTTATGCATGATGTGAGACATACAACATCGAGCTAAGAGGTTGCTAAATTTTTTATTATCTTGATTTATGTCCTAGGCTTTAGGTGAGGTTATGAGTAGTTAATTTTAATTTTGAGTTGATTAATTGTATAGAAGATTTACTTTTCCAAAGAGCCTAATGCATCCAAGCCATTCATGAAATAATGAAGAAACAACAAAAATCATGTCATTTCTAATGCACAAGTTAAACAAACATCGAACAATTTTATAAAGCTAGTGAAAAAGAATAAGAGGCCAATGTGGTTAGGTACCACCACACAAACCCGAAAAAAAAAATTGTTAGATGAGCTCTACCCTTATACAACCCGGATTACAAATGAATAATTACAATTTAGAAAGAATTCATGTTATGGGGGTCTTCATTCTTCATTTCTTTATTTCTTCATTTCTTTCTTTCTTTCTTTCTTCATTTCTTTTTTTCTTTACTTCTTTCTTCTTTTTGATTTGACTTGGGATGTAGTTTGCTCCAAGGCTTCACATGACACATAAGATATAGTCTTATGACCAATCCTCATCCTAATTCTCTCATAACATTCATTCCAAATCTTAATTGCAAAAATTACATCAAAATGGGAAAGATAAATCTAACTAAACCAGCAAAACATAGATTAGCTAAACATACCACACAACCCAAGCAATTATAGAAATAATTTGGACTTAACACCCCACACATGGGTAACCAAGTCCACCTGTCCTAGTTTGGATCATGCTTAGGGGTATAAGCAACCTGCATAGAAAAAGCATTTATATTTGTATTACAGCACCCCTTAAGTACAATCCCCTGCAGAAGACATGATTAGACTAAAATCATCATATCATCCAGTCTATGTAGATGCACCCTAACATCTAGTCTAAAAATATTACATCACAAAATAAAATCAGGCATCAATCCATGCACCGCCCTAACATAGAACTAGAAATGGTGACTTAGCCTAATGTGTGTGCATTAAAAGCTTGTGTGGCATGTCTTAGCTAGGCTTTAAGGTTGGAGTTTTCTAAGTGTGAAAGGTTCAACTTAGAGGGTGGTTTCATTTTAAGTGATTTAATTGATTTGTCAATTTTATTTGATGATTTGATTTGGTTTGAATGAACCTACACTTAATTACTAAGTGCTGTAAAGAGAAGAAAAAAATAAGAGAACTTCTCTTTCATCCTGACCTTAAGTAATTTCTAAGTTAGATTCATTAATGATTTTTTTCTTTAATGAATGTTTTATTATGTGGTTTAATTAACTCTAAGTTTAGATTTTCTCTAAATAACCTATTCAATTAGAAAGGCATCTTAGGACAAATTAAGGTGAATTACTATCACATAACACACAACCATTTATTTCTTTAAAACATGTACCATGCATAAAAATAAATCCTAAGCATACCTATACATGCAATGCCAATTTTAGCACACTTTGATGATGAATGCTAAGAAATATTGCTTAAGAAAATTCAAATATTCCATGATGCATGATTTTGTTATGTAGAAAATAGGGACTCTTTTATCCATTAATCAAATGCACATCTACATGTATAAAAGACATAATTGGGTACGACGCCATTATTTTCTATACCAGGGGTGTAAGGTATAGGACCTACTTAGGGCTACTTGAAGCCTCGCAACCCTGGGATGTCCAGACAAATATACCACTTTTCTTAAATACATGAAAATGTACAAAAAGAGATAAATGGATGAAGAATCATGTAAAAGATTTATGTTTGAGTTGGGTGTATGATTTATATGTGTAAATGTGAAGATCCTTCTTAAGTCATAACATAGAAGTGTATAGGAATAGATTTAAGCAAATGTTATGTTCTTTTCAAATGAACTATACACTTTGTAAATTTTATACATAGATTTTGAAAATAATTTTTTATTTAATAGTGATAATAGCCACTCATATTCTTACTTTAGCCAAAACATGCAATTTGACATAAAAGAAATATTTAATTTTATTGATTGTTGAAAAGATATGAATGCATGATTTCATATGACATACAATATTTAGCATGCTTGGAAAGAAATAAAGTGATGTAAACATGTGACTTCATTCACCCTAATTAATTCCTAAAGGCAATCCTATTAAATAAGATTATTTAAAGTGAATCAAAATTCCTTAAAGAGATTTTTATTTTATTTTTGGATTTGATTTGAAAATGATTTATGAAAAAGAGTTTGATGGTACTAACCCATTTCCCCCATGTGTGAATTGATTTAGTTTAATTTTAGAGCAATTAGATTGATTTTATGTTTTATTAGCTTAAGTTATAAATTAAGTCCATTAATTACCCCTTACCTACACCACTTTAACATAATTAATCAAACAATTATGAGCCAACATATGATATGCAACCACATAGAATTAAAATCAGCAATGCACCTAAGAAACAAAGGGGTCTAATGCAATTGGCTCACAATTAGTGATTAATTAAGCGAAAGGATTTTCATTAAGTACTTTCATAACCTTCCCACACATGTGGGTTGCAAATGATTTTCTCAAACTTACCTTAGGCTAATGAACACCTAAGGATCTACCCAGCAAGAGATTGATTAATTCCAGATTGATTTTGAGAGTTTGATTAGACAATTAAGTAGATAATTAGTGGATTAATCCTTAATTATGTTTGGATTAAGGAAGAAAGGGAGTTTAAGGAATAACTTAGGAAAATTATCCCAAATCCATTCCACTCCTTCTTAATTAAATAATGTTTAATTATCTCAATTAAGGGATTAAATCACTATTCATATGCTTAATTACTCTTAATTACATTAAAGGGATAATTAGAGGTTCATTAATTAATTTCCCTAACTAACTCATTAATAAATTTCATGAAAATTAGGAGAGCAGAAGTCATCCCACTAATCATATCTTTGAAATTTGGAATATATTAATTAATTAATTAATTATGGAATAATTAAGGTAATTCAAATTTTAATTAAACTCTAATTAAGGAAAATTCACTATTCAAAATCAATGATAAATAATTATATTAGATTCCCCTCTGAAATACCTTTAAAATGAGCCCTCATTTATATTTTTTTGATTTTTTATATTTAATTATGATTATATGAAGTTTATGTGATTAATGGATAATTAGAATATCCTAATTAATTAACTAATCCCATTAGTTCCATGTGGACTACTGGCGGTATGCTTTTGATGTGACGTGATGGGATTGGTTATTTATGTTATCACATCGTGTTAGTTGGCGGATGGGGCGGCGGGGTTAATCCCATGGTTCTAAAGGGCTTAAATTAGTGGATCTAATCATTTTAATTAGGGTCATCCATCCAAAACACGTGGGATGGATGACTCATGATTCATCCCTACCAAAGCTATAGGAGACAGCGGCCGTCCATCCTCCATGGCTTGACCCAAGCTCACCTAAGCTTAGATTATGCTAGGATTCACCCCACACCATCAAAAGCTATAGGGAAGAACATCCAACAACTAGAAACTAATGGGATAACAATTGCCTTCACAAAGGACCAAGTATTTTTCAAATTAGATTGGTTTTGAATAATACCTCACCGGAGGCTATCATCATTGCTACCAACAAAGGAGATAGCTTTTCTAGTGGAGATGAAGCCCTATTGAAGGTTTCAAGTATTGATTTAAAGTGGATTGCTCAATTGGCCAAGCTCCCCTTCAATGGCTTGCAGCTTTGATCGAAATCCCCCATCCTGTGGCATGAAGACTTGGGAAACACTTTGGGTGAGCTCAACTAGCTCCCTTGATAGTACTTGCAAAGTGAATTTCGGATTGGTGGAGAATTTAGTGAGTTGGAAAAACCTCCCAGTGAAGGAGAAATTGGGAAGCTTGGAAACGACTTTGGGAAGCTTTTGGATGCTTGATTTTGATAACTCTAGCTTAATCGAATGCAATGAACCTTGTTTCAGTTGGAATGAGGAGTAGTATATCTCCCCTTACTTGGATCGGACAGTCGAGGCTTGCTCTTCCATTTTTGATCAATTGTTTTGATTGATCATTTGGAGTGATTTGGTATCATTGGTTTGGTTCAGTTTGATTTATATTTAGTTTTGGTTCATTTAGGTTCATTTTGGTCAAATAGGTCAAGTTGACCAAGTTGACCCATTTGACCCAATTATGTTAGACCATGGGTTGATTTTGTTTTGGTTGATCATTTGAAATATTTTACAAGCTTTGGTTTCAATCAATTTTGGTTTGGTTTGATTTCAAGTTGATTTGGCTGTTTAGGTCAAGTTGGGTCTAGTTGGCCAATTGAAGTCAAGTTCAACATGTGAAATGAATGTTGACCCATTGGTTGCAATCAATTTGGCTTAGATCAATTTGACCCATTGACTTTTTTAGGTTGGTCAAATAGTCAAAATAATGACTTGGTCAAGTTTAATCATTATTTATGAATTAGTTTAGATCAATGGTTTCAATCAGTTTGGCTTATAGTAAATTTTGGCAAGTTTGGGTTTCATTTGGGCTAAGTGTTGACTTGGTCAAAGGCTAGGTTCGACTTGGTTTGACCTAACTTGAGTGATTGATCATCCTATGATGATTATTTCTCACAATGTGAGGCCTAGGTGGGCTTAGTTTAATCCAAATTGGCTTAGATTAGAATTTGGCTCAAAAAGGTCCTTTAGGTCACTTTGGGTCAAGTGAGCCTAAGTGGGTCAATTGGCTTGATCAAGGCTTGATTCAAGTTTGGTTGAACTCACATATGGACTTATGATTGAAATATAAATCCAATTGCAAGTGGTTTGGAGTCAAATGGGTTTGGATTCATTTGACAATTTCAAGTCAAAAAGGTGAACATGGGTTTGACTTGGGTTGGTTTGATGATTGAAGTTTATGTTTATATTTGGCTTGTGATTGAAGGATTGACTATTTGAAGAGAAAATTCAAAGGTTTGGATTGATTTGAATTTGATTTGGATTAGTTCAAGAATTTGACTTGAAAAAGTACAGGTTGAATTTAGGTTAGATTTGAACATGAGTTTTGAATTTGGTTTTGGTTATTTGAATTTATATTTGCGAATGTAAATGAGAATATAAATGGGTTATGAGAAAATCTTTTGAATTCGGAGTGATTTGAATTTGATTTGGCCTAAGTCCATAAGATGAAATCAAAGGGCTTAGGAAGGTTCTTGAATTTGGAATTGATCATGGGTTTCAATCATTTGATTTGAAATTGATTCATGATTTGAGAAAATCCATTAAGTTGGAATTGATTTGATGATTTGATTTGAATTTGAAGTTGATTTGAATTTGAAGTTGATTTGAATTTGAAGTTGATTTGAATTTGAAGTTGATTTGAATTTGAAGTTGATTTGAATTTGCGGTTGACTTGAAAGAAGGAAGTAAGGATTTGGTTCAAGCTATAGGGTAGGCAAGTTTTCCTAATACCCCTAAGGCGTGACCTATTCCTATGGCTAACTATTCTAAGTCTCTAGGGTTAGGTTAAGAGACTTAGGACTAAGAAACTCTTAATCACTAAAGGAGTCCTATGTCTAAGATGAAGAAGTTGAAAGCTCACTCCAAAAGTGAGGTCAACAATCCCATAATTAAGAAAATTATTTCATGATATTCTAATTTTCTCTTTTTGGACAATATATCTTTCAAGAACTTAATGTGACTTAGCATTTGTTTTAGAGTAACGGCAAAAGAAACATTTATGTGAAGTGTCTAAAATAGCTTTAAAATTTTGTAACTTATTAGTCAATTTTCTTCTTTTAATATCTCTAAAAGTATGAAATTGGTGGTATATATTGTGGCGAGTGTCAGGAAACAACTTTGACTTGGGCCACTCTTCTTTCTCTTTTTTTTTCTTTTTTTTATGGCTACCTATTGCTCTCCACATCAATCTACTTTAGCTTCTCTTATCCCATTAATTCTTCATTCTCAGCTTCTAAGATCTTAACATACACTTTTGGGTTAACTTCAATGTTGCTAGGAAGAATTGTACCAAGTTATCTTTGAGATAATTATTGTGCTAGTTGCCCTAATTGAAACTCTATATTCTTCTATATTTCTAGTAAGGTATGATGACTCTGAAGTGTACCATTTATCCTTAGGATAAAGTATGTGGTCATCAATGTCAGCTATATTAATGCCTCTTTTAGTGATGTGTCATTTGTCTTTTATTATGAAAGCCTCGTTGTTAAGAAAAGCTAGATTGTTGGTATCCTCTTAATTATTAAATTTCGGTTGGTCACCAAAACCACCAATCTATTAATCTTTTTATGTATTCTTCTATAAAACTTATGATGGATCTTTCATCTTCATACATGTTAGAGTAAGGATTTTAGATTTTTGGTTGCTCACTAAATTTTCTTGCTCCAAGCATGATTGAGAAAATAAGTTGTTCATTTGGCACTATTATGGCCTCTTCCTAATGGCCACAATAAAAGACTAGAGCGTATATTGCAAGCACTATATGAGTGTTAAGTTACTTCACCAAGAAAGTGACCTACATTATGATGGTTACAGTAAAGTATTTATCTTGCACAACAACCACTATCTTCTTAACATGACCCTCTTGCTTTTCTATTTATAGTTGTTCATAACCATCTCCTCCAATAAATCATAAACTTATTCTTGAGTTTTTGATCAATGTCCTTGTTTGCCTAGCCAACCTATTGTACAAAGTTTGATCTTGTATTCATTTTTGAAGGTCATGATGAGTGCATCTCCTTAAAGGGTCTTTGAACTTATCCTGATTATCATAAAGAGTATTTACTTCCATCTTTATAAATTTAGAGATTTTAATCCTCATCAATTTTGTCTTCATTTTCAAAATGCACTTATATCATAACTTCTTCATCAAATCATCTCAACTTATAATACAATTCTTGGTCAAAGTTCAGTAATTTTGACTTCCCTTAGAGACAAAGAGAACAACCCCAGTTTGATTATCCATCTAAAATTTCATTATATTTGATAGTATAACAAAATTTAATGAAAATTGTGATATCATTGTTTGGTTCTTTAGTTGCTATGCCCCTATATTGGGAACTACGCCTTGACTATAGCCTAAGAAATTCAATACACTATAAGCAATGGACTGTCATGTAACACTTTAGTCACCAATGTGATTTCTCCTCAATCTTCTAGGTTGGCCATTTTACCAATTTAGTCAAATCAACTTACATCTTCTTCCAAAGTCTTTTTATGAGAGTATGCACAATTTAATTTTTTGGTCGTGAAATAGTGACTTACAACTATAATAGTGCACAATCTAACTATCTCTTTTAGATAGATTCAATATAAGAAAAATTATCTAAGGTACTTTGAATCTCAATATGGATAACATAAGGCTTCATCGAAGTTATGTTTAACAACTCATCACCATAGTATTTTATTTATGATGATTTTATCCTCCACTTCTTGATTTTGAATAGACCTCCTAAACAATTCATAGATTGTGTGTCAATCAATAGGCAAAAAAACTCTGAATAGAACATATAGTATAAAAAAGCTTTAACTTTTATTAAATCAAAATCAACACCAAAATAGCATCATTGCATCCCTATAAGGAGAGTTTAGTTCATGAAAAATATAAAAGATCATCATAAAACACTTCTAAATGAATATTAATAAAATAAAAGAAATAGGAGAGAAGAAAGAAAACATAGAGAAAAAGCACTAAGAAAGTTCCCCTAAGAGCTTGAAGCATCCTCTACAATTTCTCACTTGGGTCCCTTTAAAAGCTTGAGAAAAAGAGCTAATAGATGGTAAAAAAAAAGATAAATTTATCCATAGATTTGTTTAAATAAGGATGCATTAGCTGCTCCTAAATAAGGAAGAAATTCTTGAGAAATTAAGGCATGTCATAGCAATTGTCAGGCCTGAACCTAAGTGTAGAACTCTCTATATGTGTGCATTTCTATCTTATGGGCAAGGCATCTAAGCATTAGAATTTGGAGTCTAAAGATCAAACTCTCTATATGTGTGCATTTCTAACCTAATGCTAGCATTATGTTTGGAAAGTACAAGTACTGGGCAGTTGGTGTTGGCTCCTAGGCACTAGCTTGGGTGTCTAAGCACTAGGCTAAGTTCCAAACACCAATTCAAGTTTAGATTGTGTTGTTTCTACTCTAGACGATTCTCCAAATTATTTTACAAATTAATTGTTGAATTTCACCACCATGATATATCTACCTGATTTAAAATTTAAATTATTAGTACAACTAAATTCTCAATTTTATGTAAAAATATTTGTTTGATACATAAATCTAAGATGAAAAAAATGTGTAGCTTTCACACCTATCAAACTACTTTATATATTTTTAGTCTCCTCTAATAAAATATTGTAATAATTAGATTCTTGTGGGATAGTCTTATCGATGAATACACATCTAAAAGTTCCACTAATTTTATTTTTGAACTAAACATCATTTGATTCTTATGAGGGTCTATAAACACCTGAAAATAGTCTTACATAGAATAGAAGTGGTTCTCTTTGTTTCAGTTTTCATTTTGTTAATATGAGTTATTTTTATCTAAGTTAAAAAAATATGAAGCATTTTTTTATTTTTACTGGCATAATGATCCTAAATATTATACATAATTTATCTATAGTTTGTAAGATAATAACTTAAATAATTATAAATTTTATTTAACATAAAAATGGTTTGAATTTATAAATGATCAAAATTCTCTTATGCAAAAAAAAAAATCACCTGTGTTCTTATTAATAAATTTTAATTTAAAAATGAATATAGGAACCTTATTTTTCTCGATCTATGAAGCCATAGCATTCTATATAAATCCACTGTAGAACTATTAACTCATTGAAAACCTTCGGTTATGTGATTTGGGTCATATGAGATCATAATTGGTCATCTTGTGGTAGATTAAGTTTAAATTTTATTTAGGATAATACAATGGCAAATTATACTTAGGTTAACTATGATTAACTTTTGTTGGAATTTAGTTTGAAAGTATTGCACCCATAGTTGGTCAAATGTGTTAACATTGATTGACACCTGATTAGCTAGATGAGATTGAAATTTTCAAATAAATGTCCTTTTTGTCGTTCTTAAAAATTACAGGCTGTGTAACAAAGGGAGAATTTAATCTACTATTTTCTTTCTCTTTCTCCCTTATTACTTTTTATACTTTATATTATCTCATTTTTTTGGATCAAGAGCCACTGTGATACAAATCCAATTTAAGTCAACTTGCATTCATCAATTTTCAGCCTTGTATGGAATGATTTATACCATAGTTGTGGAAATATATTCCAGAACTGCAATGCAAAATCATTATCAAATTTCGTAAATTGAGGAAACAATTTTTAATTCTCCACCAACTAATTAGATATTAATCCTTTTCACATAATTGTCTATTTTTATAATAATATTACATACACTAATGAAAAATAAATAAATAAACTTTAGTAGTCATAATAATAGGTTTTTTCGATTGTTTTCTCAGTCACAAATTTCTTTGTAGCAATTTGAATATCTTTTTTATTTTTAATTTTTTAGGGAACCATATATAGGAGAATTTTATTGCTCACAAAAAAAATGTTACAAGATCCTTAAAAGGGGATAAACTCAGAGTCTACCGCTCAAAGAGCTATAATCAACCTAAAGAGTAAATCCCCTGTCTAAGTATAGCCCACACAGCAAAAGCAAAGAAATATCCAAAATAAAGAGTAAAAAACACTTAGGAACCAACCATCACATCCAGCGTGGGTGAAGAGTGAAGAGATTTTGCATCCAAAAGAAAATTCCTGCTTGATACGTGCATAAAAAGGAAAAGGACTTTGCAAACAACTAGAAGGCTAGTTAGTACCAATAAAATAGGAGTTGAATCTAATGGGTAAACATAAAGCTGAAAAGTAATAGAAAGATTATAGTGGGGTCTCCAAACAATCCACACTAGTTTGGGGTAACCACATACATGTGCATCTAGCAGCATAGGAGGGATACAACACACATGCTACTACCATCCAAAGAGGGGAAGTAATTCGCCACCCATCAAAGAAAACAAACTTGTAAAAACAGTCTATCCATAGGGAAATCATGTAGCTCAACAAAATAGTATGAACAATGAAAAGAGAAACACAAAGTTCCACTAAATGAAGCGAATACCGCCTTCCTTTAGAGCCAATATAGTGCTAACAGCTATCCAATAAACAATCCACACCAATCCACCCAAGATCCCTAATATAATTAAATTGTAATAAGTTTAGGAAGATAGGAAGTAGCTTCCAGATCCAATGAGGCTTAAATAAAAACCACCAAATATAAACGGGTCCAGAAGAAAATAGCATAACAGAGTAAGTGAAAAATAAGAAGGCATGGTGCAGTGAGCAATATACCAAACCAAAGAAAGGCATACACAACTCCCAGATGAAATAATGAAATTCGAATCCTCCAGCAGCTCAGTTCATATAGAATCATCAAGTCTCCAATAAACAATCCACACAGCAGGCAGTCGCAATACACCATTCCGAAAGGAAGGCATATATAGCTCTAATGAGGCATATATTGCCAACAGCTATCCAATAAATAATCCACACCAATCCACCCAAGATCCATAATAAAATTAAATTATACTAAGCTTAGGAAGATAGGAAGTAGCATCCAGATCCGATGAGGCTTAAATAAAACCACCAAATATAAATAGATCCAGAAGAAAATAGCATAACAGAGTAAATGGAAAACAAGAAGGCGTGATACCAATCTCAGGCAACCGTAATATACCAAACCAAAAGAAAAGCATACACAACTTATAGTGAAATAATGAAAATTGAAACCTCCAGCAAATCAATTCATATAGTACCATCCGTTCTCCAATAAATAGTCGAGGCCAAACAGTTAACTAAAACAATCCACACAGCAGGTAGCCGCAATACACCAAACCAAAAGGAAGGCATATATCAGGGACAACAGTAGGGACACCTGCAACTCAGTTCAACAAGGAAAATGAGGAAGATTCCCATAGAAAGAAAATAACTTACCAAACAAGTGTGCAAAACATTCAAGTAAATAGTATGATAACCATTGCGGTTAGGAATATCCATTCTAACAAATAGGACTATTTAAGAAACACACAATACATAAAAAATGATAAATTCTATCATCATAGCATATAAAGGACTTCAACATTACGGATATATAGCAAAAATAATGATTTTCTATACAGAACACAAGTGCCATATACTAGAAAGGGAGGAAAGAACTCATGTGAGGAGGATGAAACAAAATGCAAAACTAAAAGCTTACATATTCCTAACATAAGGCAAACCACTTTTACCTAAATTTACAAGCCCCCGTAATAAGGGAGGAATATTATCATAAGAGAATATATTCACCATAGAGGATTTTGCACCCCAATTGTCAAAAAAATCAGCACACGAATTCCCTTCTCGATAAATATGTGAGATATGATAATCAAGAGAAGCAAGAAGCCTCCTCGTGTGGTTAAGAGTATAGTAGACTTCAGCATTGCCATGAGTTCAATTTAATAAATTCAAAGGAGGAGAGCATCAATTTCAAGCCATATTTTTTAAAGTCTTTCGAATGCATAGTAATATCCATGCAGGTTCAAAAGAAAAAGAATAGAAACGGTCTTAAAGGAATAGCAAATGTAGCAATCATCTTGCCTTTAAAATCTCTTAAAATACCCCACAACCATAAAGCCCATTAGCAACATCCATCGTATTAACCTTAATAATATGATGGGGTTTTATCCAATAGATAGTCTTACAAATAAAATCAACTTAGGAGAGAGGAGAAATCCCAAAGTAGGGGGCCAGATGCTTAAGATATTTGAAGCTAGAAGGAGGAAGAAGGTTAGCTTTATAAAGGGACGTAATTTTATTTGGTTCCTAATAATGGTAAAATTCAATTCATGGTAATATCACTATGTTTAGCATCATTTCTTTCCAACCAGATATACCACAGTAAAGTAATAGCCAGAACACATTTGACATGTCCTTTCGAGGAAGAAGATAGAAAATTATTTAAAAGGAGAAATATAGAAAGGGATCCATCAAACAGCAAAGTATTAAACAAACTATCATACCAGTGCTAGACTTTAGCAGTAATGGAGCCATTAACGAAGACATGATCCAAAGTTTCAATGTGGAAGCAACATTGACATTTGGATGGAAGATGAAAGCCTTTTTTCAGGAGAATGGTATCCACAGGAATGTAGTGTTTAAGGATACGCCAAGCAAGGACCGAAAAGGAGGTAGGGATAGAAGTACTCCAAATTTTAGGAAAGATTAGAGAATCTTGACTTTTGAATCTAATAGCTTGCCACACATCCTTAAAAATAAAATCACTAGAGGAGGAATTTTTAAATAGGATTTGATCAATTCTATTGGAAGTTGGATTAATATTAAGGATTTTGTTAATGATCACATTGGGTACATAAGAATATAACTGAGCTATATCCCAAGAATTCTAAGTAATGAAATGGCTAACTTTGAGCCTGTCAATAGAATGAGTATTGAGTAATGAGTCAATAGAACCCAAACCCAGCCAATTATCTTGCCAAAATAAGGATGAACCAGAATTCACACCCCAGGAGGTCAGCTCCTCAGCAGCACACTTGATGTTACAGAGTCTTCTACACACAGGAGAATCCCCATTTTGAAAGCACAAATGAGGGATGATTATCCTTACAGTATTCGACAAGAATAAATTTTGACCAGTAGCTGTGATTGCTTCTAAGATTCCACCACATTTTGTAAGAAAAGTATTTAATGGAATCTTCTAAAGTTTTATAACCTAAACCACCTTTATTCAAAGGGCCACAACAAGTGTACCAACTAGCCCAATGAGGTTTTTTTGGAGGATGAAGTAGATACCCAAAAGAATTTGTTGAAAAGATGGTTAATCTTATTAATGATAGATGTGGTAGGGATAATAGTGGAAAGCTGATAAAAGGGTAAGGAGCAGAATGCTTTTAATCAGCACAAGTTTGGCTCTAAAAGATAGAAGGTGGAATTCCCAGGAGAAAATTTTCTTATAGATTTTTTGAATAACCTCATCAAAAAGGGAAGATCTTTTAGTACCACAGTATAAAGGAGTACCCAGATACTTAATAGGGAGAGTATAGTGGGCTGTGATACTCTTAATAGTATTGATCATAGGAAGAGGAATCAATTTACGAGCAATGAAGCCACTTATGTCAGGGTTAATTTTTAAGCCACTCTCCCTACCAACGTGAGTAAGAAACTTATACAGTTTCTTTATGTAATGGGTAGACCCATTGCAGAAAATAATGAAATCATCTATAAAGCTGAGGTGGGGCAAAACCACCCCTAGCCTTGTAAAATATGTTAGACATTTTGAGAAACAAAAGTTCAAGACTTCGAGAAAGATATTCCACCACGATAATGAAAAGGGCTGGAGAAAGGGGGTCCTCTTGCCTTATCCCATGGGATGAAGAAAAGAAGCCATGAACCTTGCCATTAATAAGTAATGAGAACCTAGAGTTTTCAATACCATTCTTGGTTAAAGTAATAAATGGATTGGAAAAGCCAAAGAGAGATAGAATTTTGTAGAGGAAAGTCCAACCAATATTATCGTAGGCTTTGGAAATGTCCAACTTAAAAACTAGATTCCCACACCGAACTTTAGTGTTTAAATCATGGACAATTTTTTGAGTTAACAATACATTATCAAAGATAGATTGACCTTTGACAAAACCCATTTGATTGGGGAAAATGATTTTAGAAAGTGAACTACCTAATCTTATGGCTAGGGTATTAGATATGAGCTTATTAAAAAGAGTACATAGGCTTATAGGTCTAAAATGGTTCCAAAGTTCGGGATTATCAATTTTAGGATTTAGAACAGTGGAAGTACTAGAAAAGAATTTGGGGTTGGATATTTCCTTTAAAAAAATCCAGAATAGCTTTAACCACATCTTCTTTAATAATGTTCCAACATTTTTGAAAAAATAAGGTAATGAAACCATCAAGGCTAGCCATAGAATCTGTATTCATATTCTGTAAGGTGGATGTAATTTCAAATTCAGAGGGTAAGGAGGTAAGCATTTTGATATCTTCTTCAGTAATGATTTTAGGGATAACCTCAGGCCATGCGAACTCCTCATAGTTAACATTATTATTAAGGAGATTAGTGAAGAAAGATACACCCGAATCAGCAAGCTCCTTGTCAATGTAACAATTCAACCATTATCATTTTGATTTTCTTCATGTGATTTAAGGCCTTTTCTTTTGAACATAGCATGAAAATATTTGGTATCTACCTCATTTTAACAGATTTACTCCTCAATAGGTTTCCTCCATGTCTTGATAGCATGTTAACCTATCTTTGGCTTAGTTTAATAAGATACTTTTAGAGGTATCATGGATAGTAGCTTCTTCTAATGCTATGACCTCTTGTTCTAAATCTTTTATGTTTGTAAAAAGATTTTTAAAGCAGTGTTTGTTCCACCATTTGAGGAATTGTTTAAGCCTTTTTAATTTAAGCCATAATCTCTTCATCCCAGTAATAGAATCATCAGGATAAAGATGATCTCAATTAGTAGCACCTCAAATCTATCATCCAGAAGCCACATATTTTGAAAATGAAAAGGAATATGAGAAGAGGGGGACTCTATATTAACCTTAATAGAGATTAGCAAAGGAGAATGATCGGATAAGGTTCTACCGAGGTGTTCAACAGAAGTAATCAGAAAGGAGTTGATCCATAGGTCATTGAACATAATCCTATCAAGTCTTTGCCAAAGTCTATGATTATTCTAAGTGAATTGAGAGCCAATAAAACCTAGATCGATCAGGTGACAATCCAGGATCATATTATTAAATTCCTCCATGGATAATAGGTTAGAAGCATTTCCACCCATAAGAGGAAGAGATAGTGTTAAAATCCCCACCCACAAACTAGGAGCATTAAGAGGAAAAGTAACAGATCTCCCAGCTCTTCTACCATACCTACTAGGAGGAGGCATAAACAAAAGATCCAAAACATGACCAATTGCAAAAGAGATTTTAGCATTCACTACTTGGTGAAGATCCTGGATAATATGAATCGCAAAAGAATTTTTCCAAAAGATCCAAATTTTATTACTCAAGTTCACGAAAAAACTACTAAAGCTAGTCATTCTAATAACATATTGAATGCTAGAAGGAAGGATAAAGGGTTCCAAGATTGCCAGAAAAGAAATGTTATGGGTGCGAACTAAGTTGCTGAGCCTATCATGAATAGAGAGGGAGCCTATCCCTCTCACATTCCAGATCAAGAAAGAGACCATTTACTTTGGATGAGAGGAGCCATATCTAGTAACTTTGGCAAAGTTAGGAAATTTAGATTTAGATGATTTGTTTCTCTTTTTTGTAACTATGTGAAAGTAATTGTCCAAATCTACAGCCTCACCATTAGATAACGAATGTCTAGTTAAGTATTTGTTGCCAAAAGGAGCCTGGAGATTAAAGATCATTTCTCCTTCTTCCAATTCAGTGTTGATGACCTGATACAACTTAGGTTTTGGGTTTAGATCAGGATTAGAAAGAGGAATCGGAGGGATTGGAATTAGGCAAAACACAAATACCTAAATTAGGGGTGGAAGTTATCTCTAAATACTGCACATCCTCTAATCCTACATTAGTATTCATATGATCTTTAGCTAATGGAGATATAGAAGTAGGGATATTTGCATTAGTAAGGGATCAGCCATAAGGGGGGGATCTAGAGCTGCTATTCGAAGCATTAATGTCAATATTATTATTTTGTAAGTGGGTTCCAACATGAGGATCCTGTTCCTTAATAGGAAGTGCGCCAACTGTAATTGCTCAGTCGTATCCATCTTGGATTCCGGTTGGTGGCTATGAACCTGGGGATCATTTTTATCAAGTATTGGGGCTTGTATAGTATCATGTAATGGTTCATTCAAAGTGGCCTTAATGGGTGGCGCAGCTTTGGGTACCACAGGATTTTTCTTTAAATGTGGATGGGCTATAAACAATCAAGAAATCCATGACCATGAATTATAGATGGGAGCAAAATATAGGGAAGTTTTCAAATTCTACTTTTTGTAAATAGTCAATTTTTTAAATAAACCAAATTTCCTTTAGGATATTTTTTGATGTCCAATTCCACAAGTATCCGAGCAACAAAAGGTCTAGTGCTAAAAGCAGTTGCTTGGTCCAACTGGAGAGGACCAAAAGAAACCAACATAGAAGAAATTGAGAAAGAAATGCGAAGGTTAATAGAAACCAAACTAATAATAGGAGATTCCTCAATGTCAAAAAATGTGTCCATTTCAATAACCACATTTGGCAATTAAAACAAAATAATGATCATCTTGCAAAATACCGAATAATCCAAATCATTAGATAATTGAATCAATAAATGCCGAGAATCAATCAAACCAACCAAAAAACTCCAGATAATTTCAACAAATGAAAAAAGCTTCAGATATTATCCATAGAAGGACGTCGTAGAGCAAATTTACCAACCAAAGCAAATTCAAATGGTTTTTGCCAGCTTTTCCACCATTGAATCTGAGCACATAATAGCGGGTACTCCTCGAAAAGATATAGAAACAAAATCAAAAGACTCACCAAGGTTTTTTGCCTCACCCGCAAGCACCTCCTTGAAAGATTTAGTAGCCATGGAAGGATTTGAGCCAAAGTTTCCTAGAGGATCCATACCTGTCGCTACCGGACGATCTGATGTGGGGTT
The DNA here is from genome assembly GCA_021442155.1 of Cymbidium sinense. Taxonomy (NCBI): domain Eukaryota; kingdom Viridiplantae; phylum Streptophyta; class Magnoliopsida; order Asparagales; family Orchidaceae; genus Cymbidium; species Cymbidium sinense. The sequence continues at coordinate 30,603,409 of CM038224.1, forward strand.
CCCCAAGGGGAGCCAAGGTAGAATCCATGATCAGAAATAAAGCAAAATAGAGAAATGAGAAATGGCCTCTGGTTCGAGATCAAGCATGATCGAAACCACACAATACAGTAGGGGAGGAAAATCGCCGAGGAGGGACGTCGGCTAGGGCAGAGGTTTGAGGAGAAAAGGGGAGCTGAACCAAACATTTTGTAGCAATTTGAATATCTTTGCAATAATTTACTTTTTTTATTGTAGCAATTTAAAATCTTTGCATAAATGCAGTATTTACTTTTGATACAAACATATTTATACAATACATTAATTGTTAGAGTTTTGCACAATCATTATGATTTAAACTTCTATAGATATAGCAAAATATTATTTATATCAATATAATTATAATTATATATTATATATATATTATATATGATATATATTATTAATATATATATATATATATATATATATATATATATATATATATATATATATATATATATATATATATATATATATATATATAGAATATATATATATATATATATATGAAATGATATTATTCATCATATATATAGCAATTATATATATATTTAATTAACTATTTTAATGCATATTTGATAAATTCTAACAATCTAAATCTAATGATTGAAATTGTTGTGCAGTAATATTCTTACTCTAGATTTTGAATTGAGGATATGATGGTAAGGCTTGTATAGTAGTAAATGTTATCTTTTTTTTTAAAAAAAAAATAGAGAATATTCTTTAAGTGTGTTTTCTTTTAATTATTGAAATTACATACTTATATGAAAATACTGGAAATAGGATTTTTTTTAATTTTGAGAGGCATGAGATTTATTTATATGTTATTCAAAAATTCACTTAATCAAACATGTTCTAAATATAATTTTTAAATAAATAATGTTATGTATAAATTTTACTCGAAGTATTTGATACCAAATCAATTGCAAAACTAAACCGACAAGGCAAAATTTTACAAGATTTGATTAATTAGTAGATAAATATAATTTAAATGGCTTTTTATTTAATTCTAAATTTATTTATATATGAATTGGAGTCATCCTTCAATATATTGAATTTTGAAAGCCCTTATGTTTGAATAGTAAATGTTGAATTTATCCTAAGAATAATGATAAGATCAAAAATTTGTCCACATGAATAAGGATAAATATTAATATTTAGTCCAATATCTTAAATGATGGATATAATATCTAGATTAGTAGTGTATAAGAGATCTATATACGTATATAAATATATAGAAATCAAGGGAAAAATTTACTTCAAATTATATGGATAATCATCTCTCAAGCTTAAGGGTATAGAGGGTGGAATTATGTAAGTAATTCTTACTATCATTTACTATCAGGTAAAATTTTAAAGATATATATATGTGAGGTTAAAGAAATTCTTGAGAGTAGTTAAGGTAGTTTTACACTTTTCACAATATCATTATTTTTTAATAAAAAAAAATCTTCATCTTAAACAAATTTGGAATTAAATAAAAAGCCATTTATTTATCTACTAGTTAATGAAATACTTATAAAATATTGCATAAAAATATGCGCAGATCATTAAAAACATGCCAATTTAAAAATTTTCATCAAAAGAAAATAAATTAACAAATTCATATATTTATGCAATTTGAGATAAAATATTAAGAATTTAATAAAATATTGAGTGAGAATGAGACTTTATAACATAAAGTTGGAGCAACTAAATGACGATAATAGTGAAACCTAAATCCAACCAAATTGATAAAATACTTTTAAAAAATGATTACATGCAAGTTGTCCGTTTAATGCACAACTTCCATATAACTGCAAGTTAAGTAAAATATAATTATAAGTGTGTAATAAAAGGGACACTTAAATAGAAGTACGTTATATTCGATGGCAAAAACAAGTCATCCGTAAATGGGGACTATAACTATATCTAATTTTTAAGATACTTAAATTATTAATTACATTTGAAATCATATTTATTTTAAAATTTTACTAATCAATAAAGGATGAATGATAATGTTGCGTTAGTAAGAATCTGTTAAGAGTTACTGTATAAAGTTCTAATTTGAATTTTTCTAGTTGTTGTGCAATTGTTATATTCAATTCAGTCACGCAATCAGAACTCAAAGAAAAAATGATGGAATAAAAAAGATATATTAAATTTATATTTTTTATTTTTAATTTAAAATAAAAAATTAAATTAACATAAGTAAGAACAACTTATAAATTAAGAAAAATTATGATTAAGTATTTTAAATTATGCATGATGTTATTTTTATGCATCAAAATCACAATTATTAATTTTATTTTAAAATATATTGCAATATCCTTCTCAAAATATGTTATCAATGAACTCACAAAAAATAGAATAATCTTATCATGATAATATTTATTATTAAAAATATATATTCAATTATTTTAGTTAGAACAGGTAGTATAATGATCTATCTAATTAATTAATTAATAAGAAAATATATGATCTATTTTTTGTCTTAGCTAATATTTGACATAAATTAAAAATTATGAAGAACTTTTAAAAAAATATATTGCTTTTAATGAGCTTCAATTTTAAAATGTTCTAATTAAAAGTTTAAGTATAATATTTTTTTATGTCAAGTCTTCAAGATAAAATTTAGTTATAATTTAATAAATATTATCAATTTTGATGATAGACATCCATCTTAAGAACTTAATACTAAACTCAGAATCAATAATTCAACAACATTTTTTTAAATCTATTATTAATATCTTGTAGTATATTTAAAGTGTACAAAATAATATTAACTTTATAATATTGCTTTATTGTAATAATATTCTTTATGTGATAAAATTATTATTGAGATTGTGAAATCTTTAGTGTATTATACAATATTAATGAGCTCCATAAAAATTTTGGGGTTGTGACTGTCTCCCATAGTCACCCCTAATTCCACCACTGATTCAATGAAGAGGGTGAACTAACAAATATAGAAAATTTTACATAATCAATGAAATTCATTAATTAAAGATAATCAGTACTTTTGAAGCACTTGGTCAAATGTTTGTATCAGTGGTCTTTGGGGTAACTGAAGCAAATTGTTAGATGCTCCATTACGTAAACATTGATCAAGTAAAGTAAGGGCATCCACATACTTTTTTTTAATCATTTATTAACCTTCAAAATCAGAAGTGGATTCTAAACTCAGTTTTTGTTTACATAGAAGCAATTGAAATGACCTTATGTAAAGATAAAATACTTAAAACTTGTCAGGATATGGAATGAGTGTTGGGTTGACGAGTGACTAGCTAATTTTATTTTACGGTGCTAGAATGAGTGCTAAAATTGGGGGATTAAGGATTTTAAGGTGGTATAGGTGTAAAAATAATGTTTTGGATGTTAGATATGAAAATAAGAATATTTTCAGTGGTATGTATGACAATCTTTAATTATTTTCAAGAATTTTATCTGTATTTTGTATGATAATAGTTAAATCCTTATAAAATTTTATTTTACATTAAAAAGAGTTGGGTATTTTAAATCACTATAATCTTCTTGTGTAAAAAAGATTCACTTGTGATAAATTTGTAACATATATAACAATATCATTTGTCTCGTGAATTTCTCACTTTTGGCCATCTTCATCATCATGGTAAGCTACTCATCAACCAATAGATAGAATCAACCATATTCAAAGAAGTTAACCAGATATGTTCTAATATTTTAAGGAACTTTTTTTGTTAAAAAGTTAAAAAAATTTAGTCCTCTGGAATCTCAAAGGCTATAAAGATTCACCATTTATGGGCCTTCTTGCTTCATCTTTAAGTTTTATGGCTCAAAAGTCTATAAAGATTCACCATTTATGGCTCATATTTGTTATCCTTTTTAGTCCTCTGAATCTCAAAGGCTTATAAGACTTTCTAAGTTTTTAATAAGTACACTTATAACATCAAAAAATTGCAACCTTCCATTTACAAAATATATGTTAGTTCATATGTTATATTCAAAATACACAATCATTCAAACATTAATCATATCAAAAAATACCTGACACATTTACATGTCAGCCCACCTATCTTACTGATTATTCTTAAGGGGCCTTTAGTATTTAAGATTTTAAGTAACACCCACAAGTAAAATGATTAATTTCTTAGAAAAATAATAATAATAATATCACAATAGTGCTTTATTTAAACATGATCACCAACAAAAAAAAAACAATTTTAGTTTAATCCTAATAGTTTCCACAATCCATCAATAAACTAACCTAGTACGTCATTCCATTACAACATATTATCACAATAATCAGATAAAATAAATCATTCTAAATGTATAAGGGTTGTGTCTTATTATATATCTTCTGTATGCAAAGTCGTGCAAATATATGTCTATTAGGTTTCAATTTTCTAAGTTCAAATTGGATGTTTAATTTAACAAGATATGGTTTTAACTTAAGTGTTTAGTCATTCAAAAGATTTAGTTTGAACTTTATTCTATTTATGTTTTAATTATTTAAGAGTTTTTAAGAATGCAAAAAAACAAGTTAACTTCAGTAGATAATTAACATCAAGACCGTTTAGGCATTATAATGTTATAAAACATATGCTACATGAAACTATAAGGTATTTCATAACAATTTCTATCTATCGTGGATGGATTTTATTAATTTTTCTATTATCTAATTAATTTTGATTATAATTTTAAAATATTTTTGTAAAAGAAATTAAAAACTATCTAAAATATTTTCTAAATTTATAAAACTATTATATAAGCATAGAATATCAAATATAAATTTTAAAACTTTTTAAAATTACTTTAAATTATTTAATAATTTTAATAATTTTAAATTTCTTAACATGACAAATTAAGAAAATAATAAAATACTTTTAAAATATATGGGCAAATTCTCTTTATCTTAGAACAACAAAAGGAATTTTAATAAAAATTTAAGAATTATTCTAATATAATTCAATATTTTTACACTTTAAATATAATTTATTAATTAAATCATATTTTGTTTTAATTTTTATATTAAATTAATTTTATGATTTATAGAATTTTTCTAATGGTTTATATTAACCTTTGGAATCACACATATAAATTTGGAATCAATTTGATTTATTTTAGATTTTTTATTAGTTAATTAATAAATTAAATTTGGATAAAGAAGTTACCTTTTCTGAAGAAGTTACCTTTTATACTTAAGAAAAATTGGATAAAGAAAACTTTTTCTACTTAAGAAAAGTCATGAACATCGAACTTCTAAATTTTCTTAAATGGATTACTTAGCATGCTTCATAAAGTGTGTTAAATGCTCTCATTTGCATGTATAGATAGGGTCCTTTTATATGCATGTTATATATGTTGGGGAAAGAATTGAAGTAATGTGTGCTATGTGAATTTTGATTCATTTTTCTTAATCTTAAAATGTCTTTCTTTTTGGATAGGTTTGTTTAGATTTTATCTAAACTTAGGATTGATTAAAAGATTTATTCAAAACATTCACCTAAATGAAACTAAAATGTGAACCTACTTTAGAAATTACTTAGGGAAGGAAAGAAAAGTTCTCTTCTCTTTCCCTCTCTTCATAACTTAGTAATTAATTGTAGGATCCACCTAAACCAAATCAAAACATAAAATAAAATCAACCCAAAATAATTAAACAACTTAAATGAAACCATCCCCTAAGTTGAACATGTTCTTCACACTTAGAAAATTTAAACCTAAAGCTATAACTAAGCATACCACACAACCCTTCAAAGCACACATTAGCCTAAGTCACCACTTCTAGCCTTAGGTTAGGTCAGTGCATGATTTGATGATTATTTTGTTTTGTGATGTATGTTATAGGGTATATTCTTGTAGAATGAATGGTAGGACATTCTTAGTCTAACTATTTTTTTCTATAGGGGATTATGCTTAAGGGGACTATCATAAATAAAAAATATAAATGCTTTCACTTGCAGGTGCTTTATACCCCTAAGCATAATTCATTGGCTAGGTGAACTTAGTCACCCATGTGTTGGGTGATAAATCCAATATACATGCTTGGGATTTGTGTGGTGTGTTTTAGCTAACCTTTATTTTGCAGGTGTTAGGTAGATTTTTACTTTTCTTTTTCATGTAAAAAGGTTGTATAATTAGGATTTTGGAATGATTTGTTATGAGGATTAGGATGAACATTGGTCATAAGATCCTATCTTATGCACCATGTGAAGCCTTGGAGCATCCACCTTCCAACCATCCCAAAGGAGGAACCAAAGAAGAAAGAAAGAAGAAAGAAGAAAGAAGAAAAGAAGCTTGAAGACCCCCATAACAATGTATTCCTTTGCTTAATTGTAATTTAATTTATTTGTAATATGGGCTGTATAAGGGTAGAGCTAGGCTCTAAAATAAGAAAGACGTTAATATTACATATGTTCAAATCATTAAGGATAGGTATATTGGAGTTGTTACTCATGTTGAAACACAAGAAAGATTGGCCAAGTATTTTCTTATTTAAGTTGGATTACATCAAGAATCGGCTTTAAGCCCATATCTTTTTGCTTTAGTTATGGATGTTCTTACTAGACATTTATAGGAGGATGTACCTCGATGTTTTTTCGATGATATTCTTCTAGTTGATAAGACTAGAGAAGGAGTTTAATAGAAACATAAATTATGGAGATCATTCTTAGGGTCTAAAAGCTTTCATTTTAGTAGATCTAAAATAAAATACGTGCCTTGTAATTTTAGGTGTAAAAGATCTAGTGGTGTGGATGAGATAATGGGTGATCAAGTCATTAAAAAAGGTGAATGTTTTAGATATTCTGGCTCTATTGTTCAAAGTGGTAGTTAAATAGATGATGATGTTGTTAGTAGAATTCATTTTCAATGGTTGATATAGATTAATTCATGGGACTTATTGTGTGATAGAAACTTATCACTTAAATAAAATTAAGGAAAAATTTTATAAAAATAATTGTGAGACTCAATGCTTTATGGTGCAAAATATTGGCAAAAAGAAAACATAAAATTAAGATTAGTGTTGCAAAGATCAAGATGCTCAAGTGGATTAATGGCTTTACACTTAGATAAAATGAATGAATATGTGAAAAGGTTGGAGTAGCTTGTGACAAATAAGATTAGAGTCTTCTTATGATTTGATTGCATAAAATGTCTCATCTAATGACTTAGTTAGATGAGTAAAATATTAGATTTGACATATGTTAAGAAAGGTAGATCGAATTTGAAAAGACTTTTAAGAAGTATAAAAGTGTCAATATGACACAATGGAGAAGAAATTTTCATGCATCTGAGCTCACATAGTGGGATAAAAGCTTGTTGTTGTTGTTGTGAGTCATTTTATAAATAACATTTTAAATAAATGTTTAAACCTCTAGTGTTGATTTCACTAAGTATATGATAATTATCTAATTTGTATTAAATGTTAATGTAAGTATTATATAAATGCAAGTTATTTATTATTTTAAAGATACTCTTGAATTATATTAAAAAAAATTAAAATATAAATTTTGGGATAGAATAAGTTCTTCTGGCATTTACATAAAAAAAGAAAAAAAAAATTTATTTAAGACAATTAAAAAACTTATTGTTGAAAATAACATTATTTAATCTAATATTCTATTGAATACTTGAATAGAGGATATTGGAAGGGTTTATAATATTTTTTATTTCTATCCTTATTCTTTAATTTTATATTTAATCATATATTCTAATCATGAGTCATTTTATATATTAATTAATCTTTACTTTTCAGCCTAATGTAATAATATATTTTATTGTTATAAAAGTATTCCACAATATTGAAAGATAATACAAGATGTTCTTTAAAAAGAATGAATTATATATCACACATATAAAATAAATACCACAAGTTTTCAATTATAATATATCATAAAATATATTTTATAGTTTTATTTTAAAATATATATATATATATATATATATATATAACATATATATTAAATAGATAGATAGATATGGATATATCATCATGAATTTTATATTAATTACTTTTTAAACCAAATACTAAAAATAAATTCTTGAATTTAATTTACATTTATCCAAATAACTACAAATTATTTTTAAATACACTACATTCCTTCTATATTGAATCTTTTTATATTGTATCTTTTTGAAAAACATATTAGTAAAAAATTATTTTAATTAATTCCTTTAATATAGTGAATTTTCCTTTTCTGATTTTTCCCATTTTAAAATTTTCATATAAATCTTGTGTTTTTTTTTATGATTTGTGAGTGATTTATTAGTGTATCTCTTTATTTTACTTATTTATAACATTAATATACATACAAATTTATACACATCTAGAAATATATATTTGTTGCAAATAAATTCAACAATTATCTCAAAATAAATTATTATAATTTATAAATTAAGATTCAAAATGAAAATTTTAAATTGAGTTTTAATTGTCTTTGTCAAATGTCAATATTTGAAGTCTATATTTCTCACCATTTATTCTCTCTCTCTCTCTCTCTCTCTCTCTCTCTTTATCTATCATATATATATATATATATATATATATATATATATATATATATATATATATATATATATATATATATATATATATATATATATATATATATATATATATATATTTAATATTTTAAAGAAAATATTATAAATAAATGAATTATATTTTAAAATTGAATGAAAATGTTGCTGGTTGAAGAAAGAGATGGAATTTAAGTTAAATTTTAACAGATAAATTTAAGTTGAGAACTCCAAAATCTATTGTTGGAAACAATAGTATTTTTTTTCATTTTTTGGAAATATTTGGACCACGCCCATCAATTTCATAGATTAAAAGAAGATTAGATACAAAATATAATCGAAAAATTTGATAAAGAAGAAACCCACAAAAAAGCTATAAAAAGTAAATACAAAATTGCAATAAGAGTGTGCTCGGGAATCGAAGTCAAATTTCAGTAGATCAGAGCTCCATCCAAGACTATCTTAGAAAGGTTTGCACAATCCATGAGTTTAATGCCCCCAAAATGAAAATACATGAGGTGCATCAAATCGAGCATGGAGAAAAATGAACAATGGCATAAAGGTTCTCAAAATGCAAAGAGCACCTTAATAGCATCATATAGTAGATTGCTTCTAGAAATTCTTGCAAAAAGAGAGGTACTAGATCATCCAAGAGGATATAGTCAAGCCAACAGATCAACCACAAGCATGTAGAGATAAATGAGCACACCACAATCAAGAATCAATAAAGGCAAGCTCAAGGTAACATAAGATAGTCGGTTGAGCTCAAATAAGAGTTGGAGTTTATCATAGCTCACCAAAAAGAAAAGCTCTGAAAACAAAATGTATCTCCAAATGCGAAAGGTAGAACCAAAATAATGAGCAAAGCAGAGGCTGAAAAATGCTTTAGATATTGTAGAAACTTTTGATTTAATCTGGTATGCAATTTTTGAATTTCTACTACCTCGTCTTCTATTTCATAGCAAAATGTATGTTTAGGATCTAGATTAAACTGTAGGTGAGTCCTTGAAAATTCTATTATTCCTTTCCTTCTAGATATAATGGGCAGTGATGTGTACAGCTATAATAAAAAGCTTTTGAATATTTTGCATGCCATGATGTTAGAATGTGCAAGCACTTGATGGAAATTGCATGTAATAAGAAAGAAATTTTCATCGGGAATAAAACTTTAAGTAGTGCATGAGAATGAGGGCTTTTAAAAATAAATGGATGTGGGATTCTATCACAAAATAGCAAAAAACACAATATTGATTAATATCAAGACCTCTCTTGGCCAAGATATCTTTTATCTTTAGATCTACATTAAGAATTTTTCAAACAATTGCTATAAATTTGAGGGAGTGGCCTTTGAACCAAAGATAGCCACTCCATTATTTTTTATCATAATTTTCATAAGCAAAAGAATAAGTGGATTTATGAGAGAATAGAGTCCATTCCCTCCATATACATACCTTTTCTTTTCCCTAATGGGTATGTTTTGATATTTAGTACAATAATGGGTATTTTGGGTATGAGTCAATGACTAGCTCGATTCATGATAACTTAGTAAAGTGTGAATCGTGGGGAACCAATTAAAATTTTGATTGTCAAATCTCTCAAAAAAGATAATAACTAAAAGCCATGGGTCAAAGTAGAAGAGGAGGTTGCTTTTAGAGGTAACTTTTAGTAATATGCAATTCTTAATTCCGTTGTCACTTGCATCGATATTTCCAAAAAGAGAGATATTGGATCTCATCTTAAACCAAAGAGAGCCATAGAACTTGCAATTAGTAGCTGATAAAATTGAAGTTGTAATGTCTCCAAATGATCTTTGATTTGCACATGAGATTGATGACATCAAAATTAGAGAGACCCAGCCCATGACATTCTTTTGGTTTGGTTATGATACTCCAGTCAATTGTATGCATTTTCTTCAGACCATTATGGTGGAGGAAGTTGTTAATGATGGATGTGAGTTTCTTCCTCAAACCTTTAGGATTGATGGAGGATCTAATAACAATGGTAGCTCCACATAGTTGATTTAATTAGTTTGAGTCTCCCTACAAAGGAAAGAAATTTTTGCTTCCATGGAGATAGCCAATACTAAAGTTTATCCATAATTTTGAGACAATCTGAAGCTTTGAGCTTTGAGGACCTGATAGTGACCCCAAGATAGTTCCAAGAGAGAGGCTTGGAGTTAAAACTACATTTCATATATTGTTGCAAATGAGTGTCAATAGATTTAGAGAAATAAATAGTATATTTTAATGGATTAACAAAGATTAGAGGCCAAATTAAAAGCATGGAGAGAAGATAAGCAATTAATAGTGTTAAGGTTAGCTTTCACATAAATATAAAGATCATCGATATATGAGATGAGATATATTATAACCATTTATCATAACACTTCCACGCAAAGTTTGATGAAGGTCCAAGAGTCTAGAGAGAGCATCCATAATAATAGAGAAAGGTAAGGTTAATGAGGAAAGCATTGCCTTAAGCCATAAGAGGATTTGAAATAGCCTCTTATCCCACTATTAATAATTATAGAAAAATGAACTTGTGCTATGCAGGCTTTGATCCATTTAATGAATAGGAGAGGGGGGGGAGGGACTTTATCAGAAGCCTTCATTAAGTCAATTTTGAATTTCTAGAAACGAGGAATTGAAGCCATATAAGAGTTCATTTGATGTTGTCTATAATATCATGACCAAGACAAAGGACCAAGTGTGGTGTATAATACTAGTATAAGTTTAAGCATGAATAAGTAATTTGGTAATGATTTAATAGTATTGTAGAGAGAGATAGTTTATAGCCATTGTGAGAGCTCATACGAATAAGAGTGATCGTAGAGTGTTTAACTCTTTCAGGAAAAGTAGAGGTGCTAAAAAAGTATTTGATGGCCTGAATGCATGAAGAATCGATGATGGACCAAGTATCTTTAAAGAATTTGGAAACAAAACCATCTAAGCTCAGAACATTATCAAAGTCAAAACTAAAGAAGGCACCTTTAATCTCATACAATGTTAATAAGTTCTTCATTCAGATGAATTGAGGGTGCCTAACAAGAATATTCACAAGATAGATTCTTGGATGCATTTGAGGTGCTATTGAGCATTGAATGAAAGAATGAGATCGCTTCACTAGCTATGCCATCTTGAGTGCAAATGTAAGAGTTGCTCGAGAGCTCTCTAGATGATTCATGTTGCTTCTTATTCTAATTTTTTGATAAAATAATTTGATATCATCTCCCCTTTAGCAAGTCAAGTGCATTTTGCTCATTGTTTAATCCACATTTACTCACAAACTAATGCTTCATGTAGTTGTCTTTGATACATGATCTCATTTTGTTGATTTTTTAGATCAAAAATGGAATTAGATATGTTATCATTGGAGTTCCATTTCCAATTTAGGAGGGCAGATTTGATATTTTTTAATTTGTTGCAAAGAGCAAAAATAAGCTGAAGTTGTCCAGGTTATCCACTTGAGCCAGATTTGACTATTAGGAATGATATCGAAGCTGTCCTGGTTATCTTTAGTAGGAAATAAGCTGAAATGCCTATGAAGAAGGGATCAGAGATGGAGGAAAGGGGAGAGTTTAGTTTCCAGTAGGCAGATAAGGTCAATCTTATTATTTTTAATAAGGTTTCGTGATGTGAGCATCACTATTGAAATCACGAACATTCCAAATAAGGATGTTGGGGTCGAACATAGTTCTCTATTGAGATTAGGAGGATTCTCCTTTGGATTTGCCTTTCTTAGGCTTTGGGGTGACGAGTAGGGAGGAGGAGGTGGAGGAAGTAAGTTTGGTTGTGAGGGCTTAGTTGGAAGTTCTGAGGTTGTAAAGGAGATTAAAATGGGCCTCCTCTTAGATGAGCTCTTTTAGAGGTCAATTGATCAATATGTTTAGATGAGGATGTCATTCATATTGGTTGGGAATCATCAATAGTGGATTCCACTATGGAGGGTCGAGGTATATTGAGGTCGGAGAGGTGGTTGTTGCTATGGGGAATAGTGGTCGACTAATGCTACTGACCGCTAGTTCTAGCTCTACTAAAACTTGATGGGGAAAAGAAGTAGGGGGGTTTTGATTAGGTAGTTTAGGGGGTCATGAGCAAATGTGCCACAAGTTTGACATGAGGCCATTCATAAATAACATGATGTAATATGTCTTGTCCTTTAATCATAATTGTAAAATTGGGAGGGTAGAATTAACATTGATATGAATGCTAACTCTAGCAAATGAGGTGAGTGCCTTTGGCAATGAGAGAGGATCCATAGAGGAATACCAATTTTGATAGCAATCATGAAAAACCATTTTCTAACCAGAGGGGAGATTTGGGAACTTAACCCATATAGGTACCTCTTTAAAGTCTTCCTTGATAAATTTAAAATCAGGAGACCACTTCTGAAAATAAAAGGGTTTCCATGAATAAACCAAGGGCCGCCAGCCAAAATAATGTCCAAATCCTCAGCACAGTTAAATTTAAAAAGGAAAAAACCTTTGGCAAGAGAGATTAGCTCAACCGTACTTCATAGTTTCCAGGATATTGTTGATAGCTTGGAGAAGATTACCATAAAAGGCACTTACCTAAAGCATAGCACCAAAGCAAGGTTCCATTGCTTGAGCCTTCCTCGATCTCTTCATCAAAGAAGGAAAGTTTTCATTAGCACAGGAAAAAAATGTATTTAATTTCATGAGAGGCTGAATAATTTTTAATATTTTGCAAAATTTTATTTATATTTTTTATAATAGTAATAATCAAAACAATTACAAATTTTTTTAAATATTAATTGATCTGGCAAAATGATTAGAAATATCTTGTATATATAAAAATATCACTTGCAGTGTAAAGAAAATTTAATCTAAAATATATATAGTAATCCTATTTATGTTGAATTATTCAACAATAGGCTACTATATAAGCGGCCCATGATAGAGTCATTAACTCGATCAAAACCTATCAATTTTAATCACAGTGTCATTTCTCTCATGGATTTCCTGCTCTTGACTATCTTCAACCTCACTGTAATTAGCTACTCATCCATCAAAGAAAGAAAATCAAATATATAGACATCCTCATTTATGATGGATTTACCCAAATTATAAGTTTCAAGATTCAAGATATGGATGGATGGATCATTTGATGAGCTAAATATTTTATGAGAAATTTTGTTCCTTTGACTACTTGCCAATATTTTTTTTTTTTAATTGTCACAGATCAGAGCTCATGCACGACATTCAAAGTACTATCTTCCAACATTACTGGTAAAAGTGTCCTTCCCCAAACTCCAATCCGCCAAGATCCTCCAGCCTACCCTCTCTCTCTCTCTCTCTCTCTCTCTCTCTCTCTCTCTCTCTCTCTCTCTCTCTCTCTCTCATTTTATAATATGTAAGTGTCTCACAAGAATAGCGCACAAATTGTATAAAATACCAATAACTCAGAAGTCACATATATATGAACCTAACAAAAGAAAACTACATCAAAATTGTCTTTGGCACAATGTTTATTTAGATTTTTTTATGATGTTGATGATTATGATGCCTTAGTATTAATATAGAGTATTAAAATATGTTGTAATACGTTTTGATTTTGAAACCTTCATATTGATTGATATTATCATGGTTGTGGAAATCAAAATAATTAAGGAATTAGAAAAAAGAGTTTTAAGATTTAATAATTAATGAGTTGAATCATAGATTGACTCAGATAATATAATAAATATTAAAATTATTTAAATATAATATAGAAATATAACAATATAAATATATGATAAATATATATCAAAACAAACAAAATAATCATAAAGATTTTTTTAATAATTTTAAAATTAAAGTAATAAATAAGAATAGTTAAAATAAAATTTTATGTAAATGTAGATATTTAAATTTTAAAATTTATAATATAGATGTATAAATATAAATATGATTATTAATAAGAATATAATTTATAATAAGAATGTAAAATTTATAATATAAAATATTTTAAAAACTTTATTAAATAATAATAATAATAATAATAATAATAATAATAATAATATAAAGTGTAAAATAAGTATAAAATGTTATTATAAACTATATATTTTTAAAATAAATTTGTATATTATACAATATAATTTATAAAAAGATTATACAGTTTTAAATTAAAATTTTATTCATATATACTTACATCTCAAAACCCATTTAACACTACCAAAGTCCAAATCATGTTGTCTAATTCCTCAAGCAATCCAACTAATATTTCAACATAGTCATAGAGATTTAGTATTGCACTCTTCAAATAAAAGAAAAAAAGCTCTAAAGTATGAGCTAACATGGTGGAGCCATAGATTAATTTGAATAACTTTCTATTAATAATAATAATAATAATTTTAAATTTATAAGATTTATTTTAAAATAATTAGATTAAAATATTATGTTAGGCTTAATATTTAATAAGAAAAACTTTAATTGTTTAATTGAGAATTAAAGGTAATTTCAAAGTTAGTTTTAGATTGGCTAATTTTATATAACTAAAACCTTCACCAAATTGATGGGCATGGTGATTTTCATTGATTTGATGTGAAAATGATTTTTTAGACTAACTAGATTAATCATATGCTTGATTCTGAGTCAAATAGGTTCAACGGCCAATTCAATCCAATCAGTATAAAACCGGGATATTATGTAAATTAAAACTATTTAGAGCTATTTCTCATTAGCTAAAAAATTATAATTTATCATTCCACTTCAAAAGTATGAAAATAGCTTATTTCTTTTGAAGAAAATATGATGCATTCTTTCAAATTGAAAATGTACCATCATATTATCGTTCAAATGTGTTTCCATCGACAAGCAAATCATGATGACCCAAACACTCCACTATTCTTTCTGAAAGATAGCTACAATCCAGGCACAATTATGACTCTTGACCTAACCAAGATCACCTCAAACTCGCTTTTTTTCTATCGAGAAGGCCAATGCACCTTTCTTTCCACAAGCTCCCTAAAATCCTCAACTTCTTTGGCATTGAGTGGCTCAACAGAGGCTATAGCTATGGAATGAACTCAGAGAGAGCCACCCCTCGATGGTGAGAAAAGTGTTGTGATACATGAAAGATATGGTGGAGTTCATCCAAATCTCATGAAAGCGTGTGATTTATTAAGACTGGAGTGACACTTAAAGTTGGCCAGTTGCCACCAAGGAAAAGTATGTGGTGGGACTCAAAGAAGGGAGGCGCATGGTGAGTATTAAATGTACTCTAAATTAAAAATAAAGTTAATCAAAATATAAATATAATTTTATTTTTAAAATACAAAATATATTCATATAGGAATCAGAAGCGCTAGTGTCTTGTCATCTAAAGTTATACTCAAGAGTATTATACCATTGTCATACAAGGATGAACATTGAAGCATAAAAAGTGGTGCAATTCATCTAGTTTATTGGTTGAGAGCTTTGAATTTCAACAAAAATATCTTGAGTTCAAGTCCTTGAACATTGTGTGTGTGAGTTTACGTTTAAATTTGCTTAAATGTCCCAAAAAAAGCAAATAAAGTGCAATTATTCGACAAAGATGGTGGATTGTATTGTGACATGCCACGTAAACACCTCGACTTAGAACCTAGATTATATAGGCTTCAAGAATTGAAGGTGAAGTCGAACGAACCCATTTGTCACTTTCTCAAGGCCACCTTATCTTCATTGGCAAAAGAAGGATATTCCTACCTTCTAAGAGTTATCTTCCATATTAATAGTACTTATAATTAGTGCCCATTGCTATATTCATCTTGTATGATTAATGTTACTAAATTATGTGAGTGGTCTTAAAGTTGATGATGTGAATTGTATAATTAGTTATGCATACATGCTCTATGAATCATACACCAACTTGTATTTTATGCCTTGTTGAGTTAGTTTATCTTGAATGATAAAAAAGCATGAATTTATCAATCACTTAACTAAAATAATGGAGGATCCAAAGGCATGAAAATAAATTTATAATGCTTATTTTCATGCAAATGCATCTTATATCTCGACTTTTTATGGTGGGTTTTTCATGGCTAAATATAACATTTTTGTAGGATCATTCTAAAGTTTGATCTCCTCATTAAGAGGGAAAATTTTCTATTAAATCTTTTGGATTTTATTTTGTTATGTTTGACAAGAAAATAAGTTAATAGAATATGATATTGATCATGAAATATTAATAAATGGAATGAGATTTGATGGGAGATCTAGAATTATATACATTGCTCAATAAAAAATTAATATTGATTTTAAATTGTACGAATCCTTTTAAAATTCTCCCAAATGTTATGATCAATTTTATTTTGAAAATAAAAGAATAAATATAACAATCATTTCTTAAATATATTTTTATATATAGGATGGGCAAAGACCCTTAGTGTGAACCTAAGTCATAGCTTCAATTTACTTAACTAAGTGTTTAAGGTATTGTTTAGTCTCATGTATTTACGTTACTGTCATCGGGACAAAAAAATTTATGAACGCTATTTCCTCCTGATCTTGTTTTTCAAGATCACCGATAATATCATTGGAGGACTTTAACACAAATGAAAATAAAAAAAAATTGTCCAATTTTGCATTTGCTTTGTAAAATTCCTTGTACTTTAAATTCAAATTTAAACCACACCATTGAAGAGTTTAAGTATTTAAAATCATGAGTGTAAAGGGTATTAAGTTTCTTGCAAGTTTATGAGGAAAAATAAAAAAAAATGTAAAAATTAATAGAGATAATGGTGCAATTGCTATAACTCAATCAGAGATAAGAAAAGTTTGATAATTATAGATGTCAAAGAGAAAAAGAGCATAATTAAAATGATGGTCATAAATGATAAAAAGAATGAAGAAGTAGATATAATAATAACTCCAATAAATTTAATAATAGAGATATGAGTAAAAATCCACAAATATAAATTATAAGAGAGAATAAATAATTAAGCTATGACAAAGTCTTATATCAAATGTTGTAGTTATTAAAAGTTTGGCCATTGAGCTTTAACGTCAAATGTACAATAGGAGAAGTATAACTTTGTAAAATACATGAGTTAAGACGATAAAACCATATTGTTTGGGTGCAAGGACAAAAATGAAGACCATGCAAATAATTACATGTATGGAGAAATAACCAGATTTTCAAGCACAATAAAGCAATAAGAAAAAAAATACTTAATGGAGATCAAAGGCAAAGGTATAATTCTCAAACACTTTAGAGATCATTAATACATCCCAAATATGTACTTTATATCAAACATGAAAAATAATATTTTGAATTTGGGCCAATTATTAGAGACAAAATATTATATTACTTAAAAAAAAACAAAAAATCAATTTTAAGATATAGAGAATATTTTGATTATTAAGGTGCCTTTTAAAAAATAAATAAAATATTTTTCTAAATTTGTAAAGTTATGTAACAAAGTGTACAAGATTGATATAGTGATTGATCATGGATATGACATTTATCATATAAATGCTTTGATTTGGGTAGCCTTGAACTTTACTTAATGAATGAGATAGTGAGATGCTTATCTTACATAAACCAACAAATCAATTAAAGGAATTTACTTGAAAAGCCATTTCAAAAAAGTTTTCCATAGTAGTCCAAATTAGAGTTATAATTCCACTTGAGCTTATGCAAATTATTTGTGACACTATTATACTAATATATTTTTAAAAAACTATACAAAAAATCAAAATATAATCAACATAGCTCAAAGCATACTCAAAAGTGAGACATCAAAAGTTTTATGCTAAAGTGTTTGCATATAATCTATTTAATAAAAGGTAGAAGAGGTAAGAGAATAATAATAACATCCATGAAAGCTCAACTTTAATAATACCTTCAAGTGATGGATCAAATGAGAAGACACTAATCAACCAAGGTGACATTCTACTTCTGTCAATGAAAGTAAGAAGTGGGTAAATACTATGGATGAAGGAATCAAACAAAGAAAGATTAATGCATATGAGAATATTACACTTCCTCAAGCATACAAGAAGATTGAAGCTAAATTGGTATACAAAGTGAAAACAATACTAAAATAGATATGAAGAGATATTAAATAAGATTAATGACTAAAGGATAGATACAAAAAAAATGGAATTAATATGAAGAAATATATGCACATATCACTAATATTAAAACTATTAGACTAATCATCTTTTAGAAGCTGGGTATAATTGAAAATATTGAGGTCGAGGCATAATTTAATTGGCTTTTGCAGGTAAATTTGTTTCTTTTTTTACTTGTTTTATGATTAGTGATCTTTCCAAAGTACAAAATTAAGTGCACTCACAGAACTTCTTGTTTGAACCTAATTCTCTAAATATCTTCTAAATGGATTCTCAATACAAACATCCTTTTGAAGCTTATAATCATAATTGTAAAGATGATATCATGAGGCTCATCCATCAATACAAAGATGTAATAATTACTAATATCATTCATGATGTAAACAAATGTCTCAATAGCTACATAACAATTAATTTCTTTTTGAACAATTGGTAAAGTCAACTTCAACTTTGCACTAACATTTTCAAAGGTATCTCTCTTGAATTCATCATTATAATTAAGAAAATTAAGTAACACCATGCAATTTCCTTGACTATCTAATTTAAATGACTTCTCATGACCATGAAATGACAATCTTGATGTAAAAAGAATTAAATGCAATCAATAGAAGTTCTCAATATGATCCAATATTCTTTTTTTATTCATCTCATCTTTACTCAAACCATACCAAGGACATAATTCTTGAATCTTTACTAAGCCCTCACATTTTTTTCTAGCTTTTTTGTGATCAATATTATGCCTTTTCCATATGTACTAGACTTTTTTTCTCTTCTAATTTTAGACCCTTCCCTTGTAATAAGTTTTGACTAGCTTAACTTCCTATAGCTTGCTCTTAAAACTAGAAATGTAGTAATAAAGTAAAAATATAATGTTCTTTAGTGTGCACCAACCATTTAGACATATTTAAACCAATTTGAGTTAAACTTCCTTGCAACATTGTTACTCCTTGTTTGAAAGAAAGAAAATTTTTTTGGCTAATTGCATCCTCTAATCAAATATGCTCATCGAACCCTATCCTTTTGTTAACATTATTGGTCTAAATCAAAGGTCAAGTTTCAACACTATAAATAGTTTATCAATATCATTCTTTTAGCCGCATATGAGTTAGGACAATTAAACTCTAAATTTTGAATTATTTTTTGTATTTTAAATATGATGATTACATGCATGTATCTACATATAAGACCAATAAAAGTAATATGGGATAGACTTTTCCTCACATATAAGAAAATTAATTTGGTAATCTAACATGAATACATGATTATAAATTATTTTTGTATCCAACCAAATGAATAAATTTCTAACATGTGCATATACTATACTAAAGTCATTACAAACTACACTCAATTGGCAAAGAGTACACAAATATAAATGACATTAATAAAATGATGCATGACTAATTTTCAAAATTCACTAGTGAAAATCATGACTCAGCGGGTGAGTTAATAAAGTTAGCATCATTTTCTTCAAGCACATCTCTTGTAAAAAAAATAATATAGAAATGTTTACATGTTGTGTCTTCTTCCTCTAAGGACTTATAAAGCATAAAAATATTAGCTATTGGACACAATTGTAGACTGCACACAATCAAAGAGAAATACATTTAGAGTTTAAAGAAGCCATAGATAAGTGTGTCAAGAATCCATCATCAAGTGTGCCCAGAATCTGCTTACCTGGCTTTAAGAATATGTTGATTGAACAATTTAGGAGAAGATTTGAGGGCTTATGCCTTAGAAATTAAGGATGTTTTGGTCTAGTAGGATTGGCTAAGGTAGAAAGAACTAACCAAGGTCAAGTCTATTTCATAGCAAAATGTATGTTTAGGATCTGTAGATTAAAACTGGTAGGTGAGTCCTTGAAAATTCTATTATTCCTTTCCTTCTAGATATAATGGGCAGTGATGTGTACAGCTATAATAAAAAGCTTTTGAATATTATGCATGCCATGATGTTAGAATGTGCAAGCACTTGATGGAAATTGCATGTAATAGGAAAGAAATTTTCATCGGGAATAAAACTTTTAAGTAGTGCATGAGAATGAGGGCTTTTAAAAAAAATAAATGGATGTGGGATTCTATCACAAAATAGCAAAAAACACAATATTGATTAATATCAAGACCTCTCTTGGCCAAGATATCTTTTGTCTTTAGATCTACATTAAGAATTTTCCAAGCAGTTGCTATAAATTTGAGGGAGTGGCCTTTGAACCAAAGATACCCACTCCAATCCTCTTTATCATAATTTTCATAAGCAAAATAATAAGTAGATTTATGAGAATAGAAGTCCATTCCCCTCCATATACAGACCTTTTTCTTTTCCCTAATGGGTATGTTTTAGAAAAGCTGAGTACAATAATCTGGGGTATTTTGGGTATGAGTCAATGACTAGCTCTGATTCACGATAACTTCGGAAAGTAAAGTGTGAATCGCATAGGGGAACCAATTAAAATTTTGATTGTCAAATCTCTCAAAAAGATAATAACCAGAAAGCCATGGGTCAAAGTAGAAGAGGAGGTTGCTTTTAGAGGTAACTTTTAGTAATATGCAATTCTTAATTCTGGTTGTCACTTGCAATAGATATTTCCAAAAAAGAGAGATATTGGATCTCATCTTAAGCCAAAGAGAGCCATAGAACTTGCAATACTAGTTAGCCAGATAAAAATTGATGTTGTAATGTCTCCAAATGATCTTTGATTTGCACATGAGATTGATGACATCAAAATTAGATACCTGACCAGGATATGATGATGATGGTGTTTCTTCATGTGAGTTTCTTCCTCAAACCCTTAGATTGATGGAGACTAATAACAATGGTAGCTCCAGATTTAATTTTTGAGTCTCCTATAATTTTGCTTCCATGGAGATATCCATAATTTTGAGACAATCTGAAGCTTTGAGCTTTGAGGACCTGGTAGTGACCCCAAGATAGTTCCAAGAGAGTGGCTTGGAGTCAAAACTACTAATTTCATATATTTTTTGTTGCTAATGAGTGTCAATAGATTTAGAGAAATAAGTAGTATATTTTAATGGATTAACACAAAGATTAGAGGCCAAATTAAAAGCATGGAGAGTAGAAGATAAGCAATTAATAGTGTTAAGGTCAGCTTTCACATAAATATAAAGATCATCAGCATATATGAGATGAGATATATTATAACCATTTATCATAACACTAACACTGCCAGTATCGGGTTGATGAAGGTCCAAGAGTCTAGAGAGAGCATCCATAATAATAGAGAAAGGTAAGGTTAAAGTGGAAAGCCTTGCCAAAAGAGGATTTGAAATAGCCTCTTATCCCATAATTAATAATTATAGAAAAATGAACTTGTGCTATGCAGGCTTTGATCCATTTAATGAATAGGAGGGGGGGGTGGGGTGCAAGGGACTTTATTAGAAGCCTTCATTAAGTCAATTTTGACAGAATTTCTTTGGAGAGGACGAGGAATTGAAGCCATATAAAAGTTCATTTGATGTTGTCTATAATATCATGACCAGCACTGAAGGCAGCCTAAGCAGGGTGTATAATACTAGGCATAACAAGTTTAAGCCTGTGAATAAGTAATTTGGTAATGATTTAATAGTTAGTATTGTAGAGAGAGATACTCTATAGTCATTGTGAGAGCTCATATGAATGAGACTGATCACAGAGTGTTTAACTCTTTCAGGAAAAGTAGAGTTGCTGAAAATGTATTTGATGGCCTGAATGCATGAAGGATCGATGATGGACCAAGTATCTTTAAAGAATTTGGAAACAAAACCATCTAAGCTCAGAACATTATCAAAGTCAAAACTAAAGAAGGCACCTTTAATCTCCGTGCCACTGACAATGTTAATAAGTTCTTCACATTCAGATGAATTGAGGATGCAGCTAACAAGAATATTCACAAGATAGTTACTGGATGCATTTGAGGTGCTATTGAGCATTGAATGAAAGAATGAGATCGCTTCACTAGCTATGCCATCTTGAGTGAAAATGTAAGAGTTGCTTCCTGAGAGCTCTCTCAGATGATTCATGTTGCTTCTTATTCTAATTTTTTGATAAAATAATTTGATATCATCTTCCCCTTTAGCAAGTCAAGTGCATTTTGCTCATTGTTTAATCCACATTTACACACAAACTAATGCTTCATATAGTTGTCTTTGATACATGATCTCATTTTGTTGATTTTTTAGATCAAAAATGGAATTAGATATGTATCATTGGAGTTCCATTTCCAATTTAGGAGGGCAGATTTGATATTTTTTAATTTGTTGCAAAGAGCAAAAATAAGCTGAAGTTGTCCAGGTTTTCCACTTGAGCCAGATTTGACTATTAGGAATGATATCAAAGTTGTCCTAGTTATCTTTAGTAGGAAATAAGCTGAAATGCCTACTAAGAAGGGATCAGAGTTGGAGGAAAGGGAAGAGTTTAGTTTCCAGTAGGCAGATAAGATCAATCTTATTATTTTTAATAAGGTTTCTGCAGTCAGTGATGTGAGCATCACTATTGAAATCACGAACATTCCAAATAAGGATATTGGGGTAGAACATAGTTCACTATTGAGATTAGGAGGATTCTCCTTTGGGTTTGCCTTTCTTAGGCTTTGGGGTGACAAGCAGGGAGGAGGAGGTGGAGGAAGTAAGTTTGGTTGTGAGGGCTTAGTTGGAAGTTGTGAGGTTGTAAAGGAGATTAAAATGGGCCTCCTCTTCTTAGATGAGCTCTTTTAGAGAGGTCAATTGATCAATATGTTTAGATGAGGTGATGTCATTCATATTCGTTGGGAATCATCAATAGTGGATTCTAAACTGTTGGAGGGGTCAGAGGCAGGTATATTGAGGTCAGGGGCAGAGGGAGGTGGTTGTTGCTATGGGGAATAGTGGGCAGGTCGACTAATGCTATGACTGAGTTACTGCTTAGTTCTAGCTCTACTAAAACTTCTGACATGATGGGGAAAAGAAGTGGAGGGGGGTTTTCGATTAGGTAGTTTAGGGCAGTTGGTGGGTCATGACCAAATGTGCCACAAGTTTGACATGAGGAGGACTGCCATTCATAAATAACATGATGTAATATGTCTTCTCCTTTGTAATAAAATCAGGGAGGGTAGAATTAACATTGATATGAATGCTAACTCTAGCAAATGTGAGGTGAGTGCCTTTGTCAATGAGAGGATCCACAGCTAGAGGAATACCAATTTTGATAGCAATCATGAAAAAACCATTTTCTAACCCACAGTAGAGGGGGAGATTTGGGAACTTAACCCATATAGGTACCTCTTTAAAGTCTTCCTTGATAGGTTTAAAATCAGGAGACCACTTCTTAAAATGAAAGGGTTGCCATGAATAAACTAAGGGCCACCAGCCAAAACGATGTCCAAATCCTCAGCACAGTTAAATTTAAAAAGGAAAAATCTTTGGCAAGAGAGATTAGCTCAACCGTACTTTGTAGTTTCCAGATATTGTTGATAGCTTGGAGAAGATTACCATAAAAAGGCACTTACCTAAAGCATAGCAGACCAAAGCAAGGTTCCATTGCTTAGAGCCTTCTTCGATCTCTTCATCAAAGAAGGAAAGTTTTCATTAGCACACAGGAAAAAAAATGTATTTAATTTCATGAGAGGCTGAATAATTTTTAATATTTTGCAAAATTTTATTTATATTTTTTATAATAGTAATAATCAAAACAATTACAATTTTTTTTAAATATTAATTGATCAAGCAAAATGATTAGAAATATCTTGTATATATAAAAATATCACTTGCAGTGTAAAGAAAATTTAATCTAAAATATATATAGTAATCCTATTTATGTTGAATTATTCAACAATAGGCTACTATATAAGTGGCCCACGATAGAGTCATTAACTCGATCAAAACCTATCAATTTTAATCATTAATCGCAGTGTCATTTCTCTCATGGATTTCCTGCTCTTGACTATCTTCAGCCTCATTGTAATTAGCTACTCATCCACGAAAGAAAGAAAATCAAATATATAGACATCCTCAGATTTATAATGGATTTACCCGAATTATAAGTTTCAAGATTCGAAGATATGGATGGATGGATCATTTGATGAGCTAAATATTTTATGAGAAATTTTGTTCCTAAGCTTTGACTACTTGCCAATATTTTTTTTTGTTTTAATTGTCACAGATCACGAGAGCTCATGCAGCGACATTCAAAGTACTATCTTCCCAACATTACTGGCAAAGTGTCCTTCCCCAAACTCCAATCCCTGCCAGTATCCTCCAGCCTACCCCAAGGTCCTCTCTCTCTCTCTCTCTCTCTCTCTCTCTCTCTTTATAATATGTAAGTGTCTCGCAAGAACAGTGCACAAATTGTATAAAATACCAATAACTCAGAAGTCACATATATATGAACCTAACAAAAGAAAACTACATCAAAATTGTCTTTGGCACAATGTTTATTTAGATATTTTTATGATGTTGATGATTATGATGCCTTAGTATTAATATAGAGTATTAAAGATATGTTGTAATACAGTTTTGATTTTTGAAACCATTCATATTATTGATATTATCATGGTTGTGGAAATCAAAATAATTTAGGAATTAGAAGAAAAAGAGTTTTAAGATTTAATAATTCGACGGAGTTGAATCATAGATTGACTCAGATAATATAATAAATATTAAAATTATTTAAATATAATATAGAAATATAACAATATAAATATATGATAAATATATATCAAAAACAAACAAAATAATCATAAAGAATTTTTTAATAATTTTAAAATTAAAATAAAAAATAAGAATAATTAAAATAAAATTTTATGTAAATGTAGATATTTAAATTTTAAAAAAATTATAATATAGATGTATAAATATAAATATGATTATTAATAAGAATTTAATTTATAATAAGAATGTAAAATTTATAATATAAAATATTTTAAAAACTTTATTAAATAATAATAATAATAATAATAATAATAATAATAATAATAATAATAATAATAATATAAAGTGTAAAATAAGTATAAAATGTTATTATAAACTATATATTTTTAAAATAAATTTGTATATTATACAATATAATTTATAAAAAGATTATACAGTTTTAAATTAAAATTTTATTCATATATACTTACATCTCAAAACCCATTTAACACTACCAAAGTCCATATCATGCAGTCTAATTCCTGCTTCAAGCAATCCAACTAATATTTCAACATATTCATAGAGATTTAGTATTGCACTCTTCAAATAAAAGAAAAAGCTCTAAAGTATGAGCTAACATGGTGGACACGCCATAGATTAATTTGAATAACTTTCTATTAATAATAATAATAATAATAATAATAATAATTTTAAAATTTATAAGATTTATTTTTAAAATAATTAGATTAAAATATTATGTTAGGCTTAATATTTAATAAGAAAAACTTTAATTGTTTAATTGAGAATTAAAGGTAATTTCAAAGGTTAGTTTTAGATTGGCTAATTTTATATAACTAAAACCTTCGGCCAAATTGATGGGCATGGCTGATTTTCATTGATTTGATGTGAAAATGATTTTTTAGACTAACTAGATTAATCATATGCTTGATTCACAGTCAAATAGGTTCAACTAGCCAATCCGATCCACTGTATAAAACCTGGGATATTATGTAAATTAAAACTATTTAGAGCTATTTCTCATTAGCTAAAAAATTATAATTTATCATTCCACTTCTCAAAAGTATGAAAAATAGCTTATTTCTTTTGACTGCAGAAAATATGATGCATTCTTTCAAATTGAAAATGTACCAACTGTCATTATCAGTTTCAAATGTGTTTCCATCGACAAGCAAATCATGATGACCCAAACACTCCACTATTCTTTCTGAAAGATAGCTACAATCCAGGCACAATTATGACTCTTGACCTAACCAAGATCACCTCAAACTCACCTTTTTTCTCTATCGAGAAGGCCAAGGCTGCACCTTTCTTTTCCACGAAGCTCCCTAAAATCCTCAACTTCTTTGGCATTGAGTGTGGCTCAACAGAGGCTATAGCTATGGAAGGAACTCAAGCAGAGTGTGAGCAGCCACCCCTCGATGGTGAGAAAAAGTGTTGTGTTACGTCCATGAAAGATATGGTGGAGTTCATCCAAACCGATCTCAAAGCTGTGTGATTTATTAAGACTGGAGTGACACTTAAAGTTACTTGCCACCAAGGAAAAGTATGTGGTGGGACTCAAAGAAGAGGCGAGCATGGTGAGTATTAAATGTACTCTAAATTAAAAATAAAGTTAATCAAAATATAAATATAATTTTATTTTTAAAATACAAAAATATATTCATATAGGAATCAGAAGGGCTAGTGTCTTGTCATCCAAAGTTATACTCAAGAGTATTATACCATTGTCATACAAGGATGAACATTGAAGCATAAAAAGTGGTGCAATTCATCTAGTTTATTGGTTGAGAGCTTTGAATTTCAACAAAAATATCTTGAGTTCAAGTCCTTGAACATGCATTGTGTGTGAGTTTACAATTAAATTTGCTTAAATGTCCCAAAAAAAAAGCAAATAAAGTGCAATTATTCGACAAAAATAGAGTGATGGTGGATTGTATTGTGACATGCCACAGAAACACCTCAGCTTAGAACCTAGATTATATAGGCTTCAAGAATTGAAGGTGAAGTCAGGAACTGAACCCATTTGTCACTTTCGGCCTTAAGGCCACCTTATCTTCATTGGCCTATCAAAGAAGGATATTCCTACCTTCTAAGAGTTATCTTCCATATTAATAGTACTTATAATTAGTGCCCATACATATGCTATATTCCATCTTGTATTGATTAATGTTACTAAATTATGTGAGTGGTCTTAAAGTTGATGATGTGAATTGTATAATTAGTTATGCATACATGCTCTCTATGAATCATACACCAACTTGTATTTTATGCCTTGTTGAGTCAGTTTATCTTGAATGATAAAAAAGCATGAATTTATCAATCATCACTTAACTAAAATAATGAAGGATCCAAAGGCATGAAAATAAATTTAATAATGCTTATTTTCTTAATGCAAATGCATCTTATATCTCCAGCTTTTTTATGGTGGGCTTTTCATGGCTCTAACTAAACATTTTTGTGATCATTCTAAAAGTTTGATCTCCTCATTAAGAGGGGAAAATTTTCTATTAAATCTTTTGGATTTTATTTTGTTATGTTTGACAAGAAAAATAAGTTAATAGAATATGATATTGATCATGAAATATTAATAAATGGAATGAGATTTGATGGGAGATCTAGAATTATATACATTGCTCAATAAAAAATTAATATTTATTTTATATTGTATGAATCCTTTTAAAATTCTCCCAAATGTTATGATCAATTTTATTTTTGAAAATAAAAGAATAAATATAACAATCATTTCTTAAATATATTTTTATATATAGGATGGGCAAAAGACCCCTTAGTGTGAACCTAAGTCATAGCTTCAATTTATTGCTTAACTAAGTGTTTAAGGTATTGTTTAGTCTCATGTATTTACGTTACTTGTCATGAGAAGGACAAAAAAATTTATGCTCGAATGTCCACTATTTCCTCCTGATCTTCTGTTTCTTCTTGATAATTGGGCTATCATTGGAGGACTTTAACGCAAATGAAAAAAAAAAAAATTGTCCAATTTTGCATTATTTAAAATTCCTTGTACTTTAAATTCAAAATTTAAACCACACCATTGAAGAGTCTAAGTATTTAAAATCATGAGTATAAAGTATTAAGTTTCTTGCAAGTTTATGAGGAAAAACAAAAAAAAATGTTAATAGAGATAATGGTGCAATTGCTATAACTCAATCAGAGATAAGAAAAGTTTGATAATTATAGATGTCAAAGAGAAAAAGAGCATAATTAAAATGATGGTCATAAATGATAAAAAGAATGAAGAAGTAGATATAATAATAACTCCAATAAATTTAATAATAGAGATATGAGTAAAAATCCACAAATATAACGATTATAAGAGAGAATAAATAATTAAGCTATGACAAGTCTTATACCAAATGTTGTAGTTATTAAAAGTTTGGCCATTGAGCTTTAACGTCAAATGTACAATAGGAGAAGTATAACTTTGTAAAATACATGAGTTAAGACGATAAAACCATATTGTTTGGGTGCAAGGACAAAAATGAAGACCATGCAAATAATTACATGTATGGAGAAATAACCAGATTTTCAAGCACAAAGCAATAAGAAAAAAAAAAATACTTAATGGAGATCAAAGGCAAAGGTATAATTCTCAAACACTTTAGAGATCATTAATACATCCCAAATATGTACTTTATATCAAACATGAAAAATAATATTTTGAATTTGGGCCAATTATTAGAGACAAAATATTATATTAACTTAACAAAAAAAAAAAAAAAATCAATTTTTAAGATATAGAGAATATTTTGATTATTAAGGTGCCTTTTTAAAAAATAAAATATTTTTTTCTAAAATTTGTAAAGTTATGTAACAAAGTGTACAAAGATTGATATAGTGATTGATCATGGATATGACATTTATCATATAAATGCTTTGATTTGGGTAGCCTTGAACTTTACTTAATGAATGAGATAGTGAGATGCTTATCTTACATAAACCAACAAATCAATTATCTGAAGGTTGTTTACTTGAAAAGCCATTTCAAAAAAGTTTTCCATAGTAGTCCAAATTAGGAGTTATAATTCCACTTGAGCTTATGCAAATTATTTGTGACACTATTATACTAATATATTTTTAAAAAAACTATACAAAAAATCAAAATATAATCAACATAGCTCAAAGCATACTCAAAAGTGAGATGACGTCAAAAGAGTTTTATGCTAAAGTGTTTGCATATAATCTATTTAATAAAAGGTAGAAGAGGCTGTAAGAGAATAATAATAACATCCTATGAAAGCTCAACTTTAAAAATACCTTCAAGTGATGGATCAAATGAGAAGACACTAATCAACAACAAAGGTGACATTCTACTTCTTGTCTGTTCAATGAAAGTAAGAAGTGGGTAAATACTATGGATGAAGGAATCAAACAAACAGAAAGATTAATGCATATGAGAATATTACACTTCCTCAAGCATACAAGAAGATTGAAGCTAAATTGGTATACAAAGTGAAAAACAATACTAAAATAGATATGAAGAGATATTAAATAAGATTAATGACTAAAGGATAGATTCAAAAAAAATGGAATTAATATGAAGAAATATATGCACATATCACTAATATTAAAACTATTAGACTAATCATCTTTTAGAAGCTGGGTATAAATGAAAATATATCACATGAATGTGAATTCTACTTTTATAAATGTAGTTCTTGAAAAAATGTTATATATTAAATAACCCTTGGGAAACCAAGTGAAATAATAAGAAGAGAAATAATTGAGGTTAAAGAAGCCTTGTATGGCCTAAAGAAAGATCCAATAGCTTAAAACACTCAAATCAACAAAAACTTTTAAGAAAGAATTTTGCTAAATGTCCATATGAATATGCAGTATATTTAGGTTTAAAATAAAGATAGTTTGATTGTGTGTTTATATAAGTTGATTTTTGTATAGGTTAAAAGTAAGCATCTTTAAGGCTTTCAAGAAAGAAATCACCAAAATTTGAGAAATGAAAAATATTAAGCTCAGATTATCAGTAAATGTGAAGCAAGAACATAAAGACATCCACATCACTTAAGGAGGCAATGCTAAATAAGTTCTCAAGTTAGTCAAAAGGTATCACTTTTATTCTCATTGAAATAATAATGTGAAATCAAACTGTCAATGATGATGAATGAAAAAAGAAGATCCATGTTTATATAAAAGTATTATTAAAAAGTGTACATAAGTTATATACGATATATATATATATATATATATATATATATATGATTGTATAGTAGAAGCCCTACAATATATTGAGGTCGAGGCATAATATAATTGGCTTTTGCAAGTAAATTTGTTTCTTTTTTACTTGTTTTATGATTAGTGATCTTTCCAAAGTACAAAATTAAGTGCACTCACAAAACTTCTTGTTTGAACCTAATTCTCTAAATATCTTCTAAATGGATTCTCAATATAAACATCCTTTTGAAGCTCATAATCATAATTGTAAAGATGATATCATGAGGCTCATCCATCAATACAAAGATGTAATAATTACTAATATCATTCATGATGTAAACAAATGTCTCAATAGCTACATAACAATTAATTTCTTTTTGAACAATTGGTAAAGTCAACTTCAACTTTGCACTAACATTTACAAAGGTATCTCTCTTGAATTCATCATTATAATTAGCAAGAAAATTAAGTAACACCATGCAATTTCCTTGACTATCTAATTTAAATGACTTCTCATGACCATGAAATGACAATCTTGATGTAAAAAGAATTAAATGCAATCAATAGAAGTTCTCAATATGATCCAATATTCTTTTTTTATTCATCTCATCTTTACTCAAACCATACCAAGGACATAATTCTTAAATCTTTACTAAGCCCTCACATTTTTTTCTAGCTTTTTTGTGATCAATATTATGCCTTTTCCATATGTACTAGACTTTTTTTTCTCTTCTAATTTTTAGACCCTTCCCTTGTAATAAGTTTTGACTAGCTTAACTTCCTATAGCTTGCTCTTAAAACTCAGAAATGTAGTAATAAAGTAAAAATATAATGTTCTTTTAGCTGTGTGCACCAACCATTTAGACATATTTAAACCAATTTGAGTTAAACTTCCTTGCAACATTGTTACTCCTTGTTTGAAAGAAAGAAAATTTTTTTGGCTAATTGCATCCTCTAATCAAATATGCTCATCGAACCCTATCCTTTTGTTAACATTATTGGTCTAAATCAAAGGTCAAGTTTCAACACTATAAATAGTTTATCAATATCATTCTTTTAGCAGTGTATGAGTTAGGACAATTAAACTCTAAATTTTGAATTATTTTTTGTATTTTAAATATGATGATTACATGCATGTATCTACATATAAGACCAATAAAAGTAATATGGGATAGACTTTTCTCACATATAAGAAAATTAATTTGGTAATCTAACATGAATACATGATTATAAATTATTTTTGTATCCAACCAAATGAATAAATTTCTAACATGTGCATATACTATACTAAAGTCATTACAAACTACACTCAATTGGCAAAGAGTACACAAATATAAATGACATTAATAAAATGATGCATGACTAATTTTCAAAATTCACTAGTGAAAATCATGACTCAGCGGGTGAGTTAATAAAGTTAGCATCATTTTCTTCAAGCACATCTCTTGTAAAAAAATAATATAGGAAATGTTTACATGTTGTGTCTTCTTCCTCTAAGGACTTATAAAGCATAAAAATATTAGCTATTGGACACAATTGTAGACTGCACACAATCAAAGAGAAATACATTTAGAGTTTAAAGAAGCCATAGATAAGTGTGTCAAGAATCCATCATCAAGTGTGCCCAGAATCTGCTTACCTGGCTTTAAGAATATGTTGATTGAACAATTTAGGAGAAGATTTGAGGGCTTATGCCTTAGAAATTTAGGATGATTTGGTCTAGTAGGATTGGCTAAGGTAGAAAGAACTAACCAAGGTCAAGGTTCAAAAATGATTTCAATAGTTGGGAAGCTCATAAAGAAACAATAGGAACCTATTAGTATAAACTTAAAGTGTAATTAGTGTGAGCAAAAAAAATGCATGCCAGCTAAGGTCATATGAAGAAGCATAGGTAGGCAATTGGCACAATATGGTTTGGATAAAAGAAAGAATAGAGATCATAAGGAAAGTGCGAGTAACATGTATCATGTAATTCATGGGTTATTATAAATGAGATTGATCGTATGTGTGTGTGAAGAGGATAGTGGCCTTTATGTATGCAAACAAGAAGAGTGATGGACTCATCTTAAGAGAAATCAGATTATGATCGATTCTACCTCTTCACATTAATTAAAAGATAGTACTAAGTACTTAATGTAGTTTTAGACTTTTTGTAATATCTTTCAAATTAATGAAATTTTAGTTTTGCTAAAAATATTATGACGAATTCTAAGTCCTTAAGAACTATGTGATGTAGGACAAGAGTACCTTTCATGATATGATATTTATTACACTGATAATTCTTATATCCTCACAAAAGTGTAATGATAAATGCACACTACTATTGAGCACATTCACAATATTATGAATTTAGTGAAGTTGAAAAGATTTTGATTAAAGTTATGTTAACCACACTAGAGATCTGAATCTTAAAAGTGCAAAGAAATAATAGAAAAGTTATGAATGATCTAACCTATAGCAGATTTAAAATAACTACCAGCGAAGCAGGGATAAGTTGAAGTTGACCTCTACAAATAGTACATCATTATGGAGATCATGTTCCTTTCTTAGAAGTCCTTCTCTAAGGGTTGTGAGCTCACATACTCAAGTTGTCTGTCACTCATGAGGAAAGCACATAGAAGAATAGTAAAAGAAATTTAAGAAGAGAACTTTTATTCCAAATCCATGTGCCAAGCATTACAAGAGCCTCCCTATTTATAGGGTTGAAAGAGAGAGTTAAGAATAATCAAACCTAACTCCAAACTCAAACCTAATACCATCATAACTACACCTACCACCACCTATTACCAAACCTACCACTCATTCCATACCTACCCAAAATGTCATACCTACTACAATGACTCGTGGGTCATGACATAAGAATAACCCAATACATATAAGCTCAAGACATATACAAAATATAAAAGCTCAATAATACATAACTTAAATTATAATAAAAGGCTCAATCATGGATTTAAGCTTTATGATGATGACATCGATGATGATGATGATGATGCCCTACATCAACACTCTCTGGCTTTAAAGGATTCTCCTCTAGAGAATGAAAATTCAAGTACTCTTATAATAATTGTAAGTCTAGTTGATGTAACTCATCAAATGTAAGCCATGAATCTTCAAGTGGCGAAAGACCGAATGAGAAACCTTTGAGTGCCTCCATTAGATGATAATAATTCTAAAATTCTAATTTAATGTGATCTTGCTTACGAGATGGTATGGTAGTTGGTGATGAAATATGAACCTGCATGTTAGTAATATTTGTAGAGAGAATAGTGTTATCCGTGTCTTGCCCATAGTACAATGTTAAATCTGATACATTGAATATTGGAGAAATCTCATCATTCATTAGAAGATCTATTTCATAAGCATTATCATTTATCTTCCTTACAACATTATAAAGACCAGATCTCTTGAGAGTTAATTTCTTAAGAGTTCCGGTTGGAAATCTCTCAGGTCTAACTTTAACAAGAACTAAATCTCCCTCATTAAATTTTACATATCGTCTATGTGCATCAACATTAGTTTTATATTTATCATAACTTAGAGTAAGTTTTTGTTAAATTACATTATGTAAATCATGCATGCTTTGTGCAAATGAAGATGCAAATGCAGTAGACCTATATGTTACAGGCAACTCAACAAGATCAATTAATTTTTTGGATCATAACTAGTTACAATATGAAAAGGACTCATACGAGTTGACATATTAATTGAACTGTTATAAGTAAACTCTGTAATAGGAAGAACTAGGTCCCAACTAGTAGTATGATCGGTCACTAGACACCTAAGTAAATTTCCTAAGCTTCTATTAACAACTTCAGTTTCTCCATCTATTTGAGGGTGGTAAGTTGTAGAAAATAAGAGTTTTTTGCCAATTTTTTTCCATAAATAGCTCATAAACCTTACATCATGATTAGACACAATTGTCTTTGGAAGTCCATGTAAGCGAACTATCTCACGAAAGAAAATTATCGCTATATGTGATGCATCTGATGTCTTATAACATGGAATGTAGTGTGCCATTTTAGAAAATCAGTCAACAACTACTAGGATAGAGTCAAAATATTGTACAGTGCGAGATAATCCGAAGATGAAGTCCATACTAAGATCTTCCCATGAATTGTGGGGAATTGGGAGTGGTGTGTATAGACTATAATTTTATTTTCCACTTTTTTTAACTTGGAAAGTATGACATTGGGCAATGATATGAGCAACATCTTTCTTAAGACTAGGCCAAAAGAACCTACCCTTCATCATAGCTATTGTCTTATCATGACCAAAATGACCAGACACACCTCCTAAATGAATTTCATCAACAAGAAAATTTTGAAGTGGTGAATCTGGGATATGTAGTTGTGTGCCATGAAAGAGATAGCCATCTCATATTTGATGATCTAGACTATTAATTGAAACATCAAATTTCAAAGATTCAAAAATTTGTTGAAAATCTTTACAATTAGGGTAAACATCTTTAACCTTTTCAAATCTAGTAACCTTCACACTAACGTATTTAATAATGTACATATTCTACTTAAGGCATCCACTACTATGTTCTCAGCACCGGATTTATGTTTAATAACAAACGTATATTCTTGAAGAAATTGAACCCCATTTTGCATGATGAGAACTAAGTTTCTTTTGGGTGTTTAGATATTTAAGCACTTCGTGATCAGAATAAAGTATAAATTCTCATGAAAGAAGATAATGTCACCAATAACGTAAAGTTTGGATGATAGCTTACAGCTCACGATCATATGTGGAATATCATTGACGTGCTTCATTTAATTTTTCACTACAGAAAGCAATAAGATGACTTCTTGTTTAAGAACACCTCCAATACCTACTCCAGAAGCATCACATGATACCCCAAATACTTTGTCAAAATTTGGAAATTTTAATATCGATGGACTTGTTAAAAGTTATTTAATTTTAGAGAAGGCATCCGTAGCTGCCTTTGTCCAAATAAAGTCTCCTTTTTTAATACATTGAGTTATCGGGTCCATAATAGTGCTAAATCCACGAATAAACCTTCGATAAAATTTGGCTAGCCCATGAAAACTATGTACATCATGAATTATGGTTGGGGTAGGCCACTATTGAATAACCCAAATTTTTTCAAGATCGTAGAGATGCCATCACAAGAAAGAATGAATCCTAAGAAGATTACTGAAGATATCATAAATGAGCATTTTTTTAAGTGAACATATAGTCTTTCTTTACGAAGCACTTCAAAGACTTGTCATAAATGATTCTCATGATCGCTCTTAGTTTGACAAAAAATTAAAATATCATTAAAGTACACAACTAAAATTTTTCCAATGAACAACCGTAAGATATGAGTCATCACTCGCATAAATGTACTTGGAGCATTAATCAATCCAAAAGGCATTACTAGCCATTCATACAAACCATCTTTGTCTTGAATGTTGTTTTCCATTCATCACCTTTTCTAATACAAATTTGATGATATCCACTTCTAAGGTCAATTTTAGAGAAAACTATTGATCTAGCCATCATATCTAACATGTCATCAACTCTAGGTATGGGGAACCTATATTTAACAGTGATTTTATTTATAGCATGACTATCTACACACATACGCCAAGTACCATCTTACTTTAGGGTAAGAAGAACAGACACTGCGCATGAAGATAAACTTTCCCTAATAAATCCTTTTGCTAATAAATCATCCACTTGTAGTTTTAGCTCCGCATGTTCATTTGGGTTCATACGATAATGTGGAAAATTTGGGAGTGATAATCCAGGAACTAGCTCTATGGCATGTTGGATACTTCTTAATGGGGAAGCTCACTCAGAAGTTCTTCAGGACAAATATCTTGATATTCCAATAAAAGTTCACATACTTCAGATGAGAATGATTTAACACAAAGTTGATTTTCAGAGGTTAGAACAGCTAATGCAAAAATGATATTTCTATTAATCTCTTATTGAAATTGACATTTATTAATAATATGTAGGGATTTTTTTTCTATGGGAGGAGAAGAATTTTTCTGGTTGAAGTGGAGTGACCTCTTTAGGCTTAGCTAGATTTAAGACAATTCTCTTACTTTGAAATTAAAAGCATATGTATTAGATCGCCCATAATTTGTGACATCCATATTAAAAAGCCAAGGTTTACCTAAAAGTATATGAGCAACATCCATCGGAAGAACATCACACCAAATTTTATCACTATATTATCCTAATTGAATGGGTACAAGATAACATTGAGATATAGAGGTAGAGGTCTTATCTACCCAAGCAATCTTATAAGGCTGTGGGTGGGTCTCTAGGGTGAGCTTCATCCTAGCCAAAGTAAAAGTAGCAATAACATTCATGCAACTGTCACTATCAATGATTAATTTACACATCTTTTCACCACTCTTAAAATAACTGTGGAAAATTGATGTGCACCTCCACTCAATATTAGCTCATGGAATAGCTAACACACAACGCATAACAGCTATATGAGACTCATCTAATGCTTCTTCTGCATCAGCTTGGGTGATGGCTCCTAGGTGTAGTTAAGTAGTTATTAAGATTAAGAAAATTATGAAATTGGTTAAAGAGTGTTAATTAATCATTATAATAGTAATGATAGTAAATAATAATAATAATTAGGACCCCTCTTTCTAAATATTTTTCAAGATTACCCTTAAGGTGCTTAATTAATAAATTAACTAATTAGATGAAATTTGAAAATGAAACCATCTTAATTAACTCATTTAATAAAAATATATTTAATTGACCCTCCTTATGTGCTTAGTTAGTATAAGGATCACTAATGAAATTATGATTCTTCATTGGTGTGGAGAATTATAAAAGTAATTAGCTTAATCTTCTTAATTCAATTATTTATTAAACATGAGCTTAATTGCATCAGAATCCTTAGGACAATACAAATTTGATTTTTCAAGCATATTATCATGATTTGTGAGCTCTTGCTTAATAATTAATCAAATTAAGATATTTTTGAGAAGGGAAATAAATGGATTATTACTGGGGCAAACTTAATTAATTCATAAAAGCCACTTAAATTCTCTTTAAATTTATTAACAAACAAATATGGATATAGGTTGAACACTAAGTATTGTTTCACCTCTTTAGGTTTCATCAACTTAAATATTCAAATTAAACATTAAAGAAACTTTAATTAGATTTAATGGGTGGTTATCTAACTTGATTGTCCTTATATTCTAATGAAATCAAGTATGTTGTGTGGTGATATTCAATTACTTTCTTTCAATTAGCATAAATGTGCATGCCATATGCTTCATGTATTCATGTTTTAAAGCAAAAAGAATATGATTACATTTAAATTGAATGAGTTGGACAAATATTATCATATAGTGTGGTTATTTTTATTAATAAATCTCAAATAATTTTGAAATTGCATGTTAATTATGAATTTTAAATAATTGTTTATTATAAATAAATAATTATGTGAAAATGAAATGTTCATTTCCTCGTAATGAAAAGATGGCAATTGATGGTTTTATTCCTATGTTTATACTTATATATTCATGTATTTGAATTGGCAAATATATAATCTGGATATTCCAGGGATACAAGGCTTTATGCAAGCCTAAGGAGGTCTTCGATAATACCACTTTCCTGGTTTAACAATAGCACATACTTGCTTAATTTCATTTATGTGCATGCATATATTAGAATATAAAGTGAAAACCTCTTTTTTCCATTAAGCTTTACATAAATAAAAGATATTTGTATACAACTCTTTTCATGATTTTATTTCTATGTTTATGTATATGTTTATGTGTATTTGAATTGGCAAGTATAAAGTCTAGATATCCCGAGAACACAAGGCTTTAAGTAGCCCCAATGAGGTCTGAGATAATCTCACTTCCTTGAGTTAAGAATGATACATACTTGCTTAAATTCCTTATACATGTTTGTATATCAAAATCAATCATCATATCATTTTTAATATTAAATCATATATATATATATATATATATATATATATATATATATATATATATATATATATATATATATATATATATATATATATATACATATATACACACTAAATCAAATATTGATGAAACTAAAAAGGAAAGAATGTGGATATTATGAATAATAAAATGAAGTATTGGAGAATTCAAATAAAATATTTTGGAAAGGCTAAATAGAGGAGAATTTAATAAAAATAATTTCATTTGATTTTGAATAGTAATTAAAGCTTAATTAGGTTTGAATATTTCCTTAATTAGCTTAATTTAGCACTAATTACTTGGGTAATTATTCCCAAACTTAGCATATTGATATAATGGGATTATCTCTGCCTCCTATGATTTTATTGGGATTTTTTGGCCATGTAATTAAGGGAATTTTAAATTAAACCCTTAGTTACCCTCTTAGTCAGTTTAATGATTATTAAAAATTCTAAATAGTAAAATGTTAATTAATTTAACTTCATTAATCACTTATTAATAGTGAAATAATGAGGGAGGGTGATTAGGTCTTATTTTTTAATTACTTTTCGAAATTCATTGCCTTAAAGAGAGTTAATTAATGAACGATTTAATTAAGAAATTAATTAACCAATGAATAATGAAATTAAATCAAATTAAATTGATAATAACATTAGAAAATCAATATTTAAATTAAGGGTTCTTCTTTATGTGTTCAATAACATAAATACCTTTAAGAAAATTATGTTTAACACATAAGTGTGGAAAAATTATAAGCATTAATTAGATTCTTTAATCTAATTAATCTCTAATCATGAGCCAATTACATTAGGTCTTTTAGGGGCATTGTAATTTTATTTTTCTCATGTGCATATCATTTATGGCTCATGATTAAATGGTTAATGAAATTAAAAAAAGCATAGGAAAGGGTAATTAAATGGATTGTTTAATGGTTCAACCTAATTAACTTATAAAAACTACTTAATTATCTTTCCTTAAACAAACTAAAATCTCCAAAATGGGAATGGGATAAAAAATTGTCAATTGATCTCTTCTCTTTATGTTCAATCAAAATCCAAAATTCAATTGACAAGAAGCTTTGGTTTTATTTAAATAATTTAATTTAATTTGATTGCCCTTTGGAATTAATGTAGTTGAATGAATTATGTGGAAATGTTTAGCTATTCCTTTTCAATCACCATAAATGTTGTATGTTATGTGACATCATGCATTCATATTTTCAAAATTAAAAGAAATTCACTTATGCAAAATTACATGTGTTGGCTTAATCTTATTATATATGTGGCTATTATCACTAATAAATTCAAATTTCTTTTTCAAAAGTTACAAATTGATAATAATATTTGGAGTGATAGTAGTTATGAATATATGTATAGGATTTGCATTTTTTAAAGCATGTGAAAGTGGTGCTTTCGTTCCTATGTTCATGTATGGATTTACATATATTTGAATGATAATAAGTATATAGCCTGGACATCCTGGGAATATGAAGATTTAAGTAGCCCCAAAGAGGTCATTTAATTATCTCACTTCCCTGGTTAACAAAGGCACATACTTATTTAATTTCATTCATATGTATCTTTGAATTAGAATTTGTATAGAGCTTTATACTTTACATGTATAAATAATTCAACCAAAAATATAATTTTTTGCATGATTTTCATCCTTATAGTTGTATATACATTCATATGTATTTATGATAACAAGTATATAGTCTGGTCATCATGAGAATACGAGGCTTTAAGTATCCCCAAGAAGGTCATTTGATTATCTCACTTCCCTAGTTAAACAATGACACGTACTTGCTTACATCTTTTATACATGTGTGTGTATATTTGATTAGAGAATGAAAGTCCTCTTTTCTACTAAAAACAAATGCATCCATAATCATTTAAGTATGCTAAAATATGTTGCATGTATAGGTATATCGAGTGTTAAATCAAATGCATGTTATGGGTGATGAAAAGGAATGGTTCAACATATTCTATATGATGGTAATTCAATCACACTAATCTTAAGATGCCTTTCATACTGAATAGAATTCTTTAAGGTTAACCTAAACTTAGGATTAACAAAAAATACTTAATAAATCATTCACTAAAAGAAAATAAATCATAAGAATGTGCTTTTAGGAAACAACTTAGGATAGGGATAAGGGAGGTTAAGCCTTTTTCTTATCTTTACAATACTTAGATGCTAAGTGTAAATCAAATGAAGTAAAATAGAATTTAAATTAAAACTCACTAATCTCCTAAACCACTTGAAATAGAACCACCATATCAACTTAAATGATTTCAAAACATAAAAAATATAATTCAAAAGCCTAGCTAAGACATATGACATGAAGTCTAATCACTCATATTTGAATGCTTAGTCACCACTTCTAGCTTCAGGTTAGGACAGTGTATGTAATGATGATGTGTTTTATTTTATGATATCATGCTTTAGACTGAATGTTAAAAATGTGGACCGTAGAATAGATGTTATGCAGTTGTTAGCCTAATATTATTTTATGTAAGGGATTGTGCTTAATGGGTTGCTCAAAAATAGATATAAATGTTCTATTTACAGGTTTCTTACGACCCTAAGCATAATTCATGTTAGGACAGATGAACTTGGTTACCCATGTGCAGCGTGCTAAAACCAAATTATAAAAAAATATAACTACTTGGGATTGTATGTATGTTTAGTTAACATCTGTTTTGTAGGTGTAGTTAGATTTACTTTTCCATAATTGGTGATGTCTAAGCATCTAAGTTCCAAACACCAATTCAACCTAGATTGAAGATGATTCTCCAAATTATTTTATAAATTTCACCATGAATTTCACCACCATTTAAAAAATTTAAATTATTAGTACAATTAAATTCTCAATTTTATGTAAAAATATTTGTTTGATACATAAATCTAAGATGAAAAAAATGTGTAGCTTTCACAGCTATCAAACAAGTTTATATATTTTTAATCTACTCTAATAAAATATTGTAATAATTAGATTCTTGTGGGATAGTCTTATCGATGAATACACATCTAAAAGTTCCACCAATTTTATTTTTGAACTAAACATCATTTGATTCTTATGAGGGTCTATAAACACTTGAAAATAGTCTTACATAGAATAGAAGTGGTTCTCTTTGTTTCAGTTTTCATTTTGGTAATATGAGTTATTTTTATCTAAGTTAAAAAAAATATAAAGCATATTTTTATTTTTATTGGCATAATGATCCTAAATATTATGCATAATTTTTACCTATAGTTTGTAAGATAATCACTTAAATAATTATAAATTTTATTTAACATAAAATGGTTTGAATTTATAAATGATCAAAATTCTCTTATGAAAAAAAATCGTGTTCTTATTAATAAATTTTTAAAAAAATATAGGAACCTTATTTTTTTTTCTATCTATAAAGCCATAACTTCTATATAAATCCCCAAGAGACTATTAACTCATTGAAAACCGGTTATGAGATTTGGGTCATATTAGATCATAATAGTTTAAAATATTATTTAAGATAATCCAATGGCAAATTAAACTCAGGTTAACCACGATTAACTTATGTTGGAATAAGTATTGCTCCCTTAGTTGGTCAAATGTGTTAACAGTGATTGACACCTAATTAGCTAGATGAGATTGAAATTTTCAAATAAATGTCCTTTTTGTCGTTCTTAAAAATTACATGCTGTGTA
This sequence comes from Cymbidium sinense, assembly GCA_021442155.1. Classification (NCBI taxonomy): domain Eukaryota; kingdom Viridiplantae; phylum Streptophyta; class Magnoliopsida; order Asparagales; family Orchidaceae; genus Cymbidium; species Cymbidium sinense. The sequence goes on from CM038224.1 coordinate 30,645,414, forward strand.
ACAAAGGGAGAATTTAATCTACTATATTCTTTCTCTTTCTCCCTTATAACTTTTTATACTTTATATTATCTCATTTTTTGGATCATGAGCTACTGTGATACAAATCAAAAAGGAGGAGAGCATCAATTTCAAGCCAAATTTTTTTAAAGCCTTTCTGAATGCATAGTAATATCCCATAATGCAGGCCATAAAGTTCAGCAAAAAGAACAGAATAGGGTCTTAAAGGAATAACAAATGCAGCAATCATCTTGCCTTTAAAATCTCTTAAAATACCCCCACAACCACAAAGCCCATTAGCAACAGGTCCATCAGTATTAACCTTAATAATATGATAGTGGGGTTTTATCCAATAAATATTCTTACAAATAAAATCAACTTCAGAAGACAGGAGGGAAATCCCAAAGTTGTGGGCCAGATGATTAACATCTTTGAAGCTAGAAGGAGGAAGAAGGTTAGCTTTATAAAGGGACATAATTTTACATTTGGTTCTAGTAATAACACAATGAAAATTCATGGGAATATCACTAAGTTTAGCATCATTTCTTTCCAACCAGATATACCACAGTAAAGTAATAGCCAAAACACATTTGACATGTCCTTTCGAGGAAGAAGATAGAAAATTATTTAATAGGCGCAATGCATAAAGGGATCCATCAAATAGCAAAGTATTAAACAAACTATCATACCAGTGCCAGACTTTAGTAGTAATGGAGCCATTAATGAAGACATGATCCAAAGTTTCAATGTGGAAGCAACATTGAAATTTGGATGGAAGATGAAAGCCTTTTTTCAGGAGAATGGCATCCACAAGAATGTAGTGTTTAAGGATATGCCAAGCAAGGACCGAAAAGGAGGTAGGGATAGAATTACTCCAGATTTTGGGAAAGATTAGAGAATCTTGACTTTTGAATCTAATAGCTTGCCACACATCCTTCAAAATAAAATCACTAGTAGAGGAATTGTTAAACCGGATTTGATCAATTCTATTGGAATTTGGATTAATATTAAGGATTTTGTTAACGATCACATTGGGTACATAAGAACCTAACTGAGCTATATCCCAAGAATTCTAAGTAATGAAATGGCTAACTTTGAGCCTGTCAATGGAATGAGTATTGAGTAATGAGTCAATAGAACCCAAACCCAGCCAATTATCTTGCCAAAAGAAGGATGAACCAGAATTCACACCCTAGGAGATCAGCTCCTCAGTAGCCCACTTGATGTTACAGAGTCTTCTCCACACAAGAGAATCCCCTATTTTGAAAGCACAAATGTGGGGTGATTACCCTTGCAGTATTTGGCAAGAATAAATTTCGACCAGTAGCTGTGATTGCTTCTAAGATTCCACCACATTTTGTATGAAAAGCATTTAATGGAATCTTCTAAAGTTTTACAACCTAAACCACCTTTTTTCAAAGGGCCACAGTAGGTGTACCAACTAGCCCAATGAGTTTTTTTGGAGGATGAAGTAGATCCCCAAAAGAATTTGTTGAAAAGACTGTTAATCTTACTAATGATAGATGTGGTAGGGACAATAGTGGAAAGCAGATAAAAGGGTAAGGAGTGGAGAATGCTTTTAATCAGCACAAGTCTAGCTCCAAAAGATAGAAGGTGGAATTCCCAAGAGGAAATTTTCTTATAGATTTTTTGAATAACCTCATCAAAAAGGGAAGATCTTTTAGTACCACAGTATAAAGGAGTACCCAGATACTTAATAGGGAGCGTATAGTGGGAAAAACCCATGATACTCTTAATAGTATTGATCCTAGGAAGAGGAATTGATTTACTAGCAATGAAGCCACTTATGTCAGGGTTAATTTTTAAGCCACCCTCCCTACCAAAGTGAGTAAGAAACTTATACAGTTTCTTTATGTAACGGGTAGACCCATTGCAAAAAATAATGAAATCATCTGTAAAGCTGAGGTGGGAGATAGCAAAACCACCCCTAGTCTTGTAAAACATGTTAGGCATTTTGAGAAACAAAAGTTCAAGACTTCAAGAAAGATATTCCACCGAGATAATGAAAATGGCCGAAGAAAGGGGGTCCTCTTACCTTATCCCACGGGATGAAGAAAAGAAGCCATGAACCTTGCCATTAATAAGTAATGAGAACCTAGAGTTTTCAATATCATTCTTGGTTAAAGTAATAAATGGATTGGAAAAGCCAAAGAGAGACATAATTTTGTAGAGGAAAGTCCAACCAATATTATCGCAGGCTTTGGAAATGTCCAACTTAAAAACTAGATTCCCACACCGAACTTTAGTGTTTAAATCATGGACAATTTTTTGAGCAAACAATACATTATGAAAGGTAGATCAACCTTTGACAAAACCCGTTTGATTAGGGGAAATGATTTTAAGAAGAAAACTACCTAATCTTATGGCTAGGATCTTAGATATGAGCTTATTAAAAAGAGTACATAGGCTTATAGGTCTAAAATGTTTCCAAAGTTTGGGATTATCAATTTTAGGAATTAGAACAATGGACTGAAAAAGAATTTGGGGAGGATATTTCTTTTAAAAAAAATCCAGAACAACTTTAACCACATCTTCTTTGATAATGTTCCAACATTTTTGAAAAAATAAGGTAATGAAACCATCAGGGCCAGCCACAGAATCTGTATTCATATTTTATAAGGTGGATCTAATTTCAAATTCAGAGGGTAAGGAGGTAAGCATTTTGATATCTTCTTCGATAATGATTTTAGGGATAACCTCAGGCCATGCTAATTCCTCATAGTTAAAATTATTATTAAGGAGATTAGTGAAGAAAGATACACTCAAATCAGCAAGCTCCTTGTCATCAGAACACCAACTATTATCATTATTTTTGATTTTCTTCATGTGATTTAAAGCCTTTTTCTTTTTGAACATTGCATGAAAATATTTGGTATTCCTATCTGCCTTCGATATCTTTTTTAAGTGTTTTGCCTCCAATAGGTTTCCTCCATGTCTTGATAGCATGTTAGCCTATTTTTGGCTTGGTTTAATAAGATACTTTTAGAGGTATCATGGATAGCAGCTTCTTCTAATGCTATGATCTCTTGTTCTAAATCTTTTATGTTTGTAAAAAGATTTTTGAAGTAGTGTTTGTTCCACCATTTGAGGAATTTTTTAAGCCTTTTTTAATTTAAGCCATAATCTCTTCATCCAAATAATAGAATCATCAGGATAAAGAGGATCTCCTCAATTAGTAGCAACCACCTCCGCAAATATATCATCTAGAAGCCACATATTTTAAAAATGGAAAGGTATATGAGAAGAGGGGGACTCCGTATTAACCTTAATTAGCAAAGGAGAATGATCGGATAAAGTTCTACCGAGGTGTTCAACAGAAGTAATCGGAAAGGAATTGATCCATAGGTCATTGAACAGAATCCTATCAAGTCTTTGCCAAAGTCTATGATTATTCCAAGTGAATTGAGAGCCAACAAAACCTAGATCAATCAGGTGGCAATCTAGGATCATATTATTAAATTCCTCCATGGAGAATAGGTTAGGAGCATTTCCACCCACTCGTTCCGAAGAGGAATAGATATTGTTAAAATCCCCACCCATGAACTAGGGAGCATTAACTGAGGTCGAGAAATTAACCAGATCTCCCCACAGGCTCCTTCTACCATACCTACTATAGGAGGCATAAACAAAAGATCCAAAACATGACCAATTGCCAAAAGAGATTTTAGCATTCACTACCTGGTGAAGGTCCTAGATAATATGAATCACAAAAGAATTTTTCCAAAAGATCCAAATTTTATTACTCGAGTTTGAAAAAACTACTAAAGCTAGTCATTCTAGCAACATATTGAATGCTAGAAGGATGGATAAAGGGTTCCAATATTGCCAGAAAAGAAATGTTATGGGTTTGAACTAAGTTGCTGAGTCTATTACGAACAGAGAGGGAGCCTATCCCTCTCGCATTCCAGATAAAGAAAGAGACCATTTACTTTGGATGAGAGGAGCCAGATCTAGTAACTCTGACAAAGTTAGGAAATTTATATTTAGATGATTTGTTTCTCTTTTGTAACTGTGTGAAAGTCATTGTCTAAATCTACAACCTCACCATCAGATAACGAATGTCTAGTTAAGTGTTTATTGCCAAGTGGAGCCTGGAGATTAAAGATCATTTCTCCTTCTTCCAATTCAGTGTTGATGACCTGATACAACTTAGGTTTTGGGTTTAGATCAGGATTAGAAGAGGAATCACAGAAGAGATTGGAATTAGGCAAAACACAAATACCTAAATTAGGGGTGGAAGTTATTTCTAAATACTGCACATCCTCTAATCCTACATTAGAATTCATATGATCTTTAGCTAATGGAGATACAGAAGTAGGGATATTTGCATTAGTAAGGGAATTAGCCATAAGGGGGGGATCCAAAGCTGCTATTCAAAACATTAATTTCAATATTGTTATTTTATAAGTGGGTTCCAACATGAGGATCTTGTTCCTTAATAGGAAGTGTGCCAACTAGTAATTGCTCAGCCGTATCCATCTTGGATTCGGGTTGGTGGCTATGAACCTGGGGATCATTTTTATCAAGTATTGCGGCAGTTGTATTAGTAGCCATATCATGTAATGGTTCATTTAAAGTGGCCTTAATGGGTGGCGTAGCTTTGGGTATCACAGGATTTTTCTTTAAATGTGGATGGGCTACAAAACAATCAGCAAATCCATACCCATGAATTATACGATGGGAGCAAAATATAGGGAAGTTTTCAAATTCTACTTTTTGTAAATAGCCATATTTTTCTGACGCTAACCAAATTTTCTTAGGATATTTTTTAGTGATGTCCAATTCCACAAATATCCGAGCAATGTATAGTGCTAAGCGGTTGCTTGGTCCAAGGAGAGGACAGAGACCACAAGATAGAAAATTGGATTAAAGAAATGCACGTGAAGGTTAAGAATAGACAACCAAACTGGAACAATAGAAGATTCCTCAATGTCGAAAAAAGGAGTCCATTTCAATAACCACATCTGGCAATTAAAAACAAAATATGATCATCTTGCAAAAACACGGGAATAATCCAAATCATTAGATAATTGAATCAATAAATGCTAAGAATCAATCAGACCCACCAAAAAACCTCCAGACAATTTCAACGAATGAAAAAAAGCTTCGGATATTATCCATAGAAGGACGTCGTAGAGCAAATTTACCAACCAAAGCAAATTCAAATGGTTTTTGCCAGCTTTTCCACTATTGAATCTGAGCACATAATAGCAAGTACTCCCCGGAAAGATATAGAAACAAAATCGAAAAACTCACCAGGGTTTTTTGCCTTACCCACAAGCACCTCCTTGAAAGATTTAGTAGCCATGGAAGGATTTGAGCCAAAGTTTCTGAGAGGATCCATACCTGTCACTGCCGCACGATCTGATGTGGGGTTCCCCCAAGGGGGAGCCAAGGTAGAATCCATGATCAGTAATAAAGCAAAACAGAGAAATGAAAAATGGCCTCTGTTTCGAGATCAAGCGCGATCGGAACCACACACTACAGTAGGCGAGGAAAATCGTCGAGGAGGGACGGCGGCTAGGGCAGAGGTTTGAGGAGAAAAGGGGAGCTCGGAACCCTGAAGTAATTTTAATAAAGTAGCAATTTGAATATCTTTGCATGACTGCAGTATTTACTTTTTTTATTGTAGCAATTTAAAAATCTTTGCATAAATGTAGTATTTACTTTTTGATACAAACATATTTCGCAACAAGACATTAATTGTTAGGGTTTTATGGTACAATCGATTGTGATGATTTAAACCACTGAAGTTCTATAGATATAGCAAAATTAATATCACATAAAAACCCTCTTGAATTATATATATATATTGAAATGAGTCCTCCACTTTCATCAGAGTATAGCAGCAATTTATTAACCATTTTAATGCATGATTTGCACATAAGCTGACAATTCTAAATCTAATGATTGAAATTGTTGAAAGCAGTAATATTCCTTAGGCAAAATTTTTAAAATATGCATGCTTAAAACTTTAATTAGTGGATTAGGCATATTTTTATGAAAATTTAAAATACGCCGCTTAACAGCTGCGCTAATATCATTGCCGATTAAGCGACGCCCAAAAAAATATTTTTTTAAAAAAATTCCGAACGGAATTTGCAGGAAAAAGAGGGCTCTCAAAGGAAATTGCAATAGGTCTATTTGATCGGTTATTTGCAATTTACTATAATTTTAATTTTAATTTTTTTAATATCTAATTTTAAAAAAATAAAATATAAAATAATAAATTTGAAAAAGTAATTCAAATAGAATTATTTATAGGTTTATTTCATCTGGATATTTGCAATTTACTCTAATTTTAATTTTAATTTTTCTAATTTCTAATTTTAAAAAAATAAAATATAAAATAATAATTTTGAAAAAGTTGAAGTACCTAAAAAAATAATTACAGAACTATTTATAGGTTTATTTCATCGGAAGTATTTATAATTTACTGTAATTTTAATTTTAATTTTCTTAATATCTAATTTTAAGAAAATAAAATATAAATTAATAAACTTTTTCAAAATTATTAATTTGTATTTTAAATTCTTAAAATTAAATATTAAAAAATTAAAATTAAAATTACAGTAAATTATAATACTACCCATCAAATAAACTTATAAATAATTCTACAATTATTTTTTTGAGGTACTTCAACTTTTTCAAAATTATTATTTTATATTTTATTTTTTTAAAATTAGATATTAAAAAAATTAAAATTAAAATTACAATAAATTGCAAATACTCGGATCAAATAAACCTATAAATAATTCTGCAATTATTTTTTTGAGGTATTTCAACTTTTTCAAAATTATTATATTATATTTTATTTTTTTATAATTAGATATTAAAAAAATTAAAATTAAAATTACAGTAAATTGCAAATACCCAGATCAAATAAACCTATTCTGCAATTTCCGTTTGGAATTTTTTTTTAAAAAAAAATTTTTGGGCTCCCACTGATCTTGATATTGAGTTCTGCAAGACGGCGATTTATTTTAAATTTTCTTAAAATATGCCTAATATGCTAATTAAGGTTTTAAGCATGCTTATTTTAAAAATTTTGCCTATTCCTTACTCTCTTCTCCCAGATTTTTGAATTGAGGATATGATGGTAAGGCTTGTATAGTAGTAAATGTTATCTTTTTTTAAAAAAATAGAGAATATTCTTTAAGTGTGTTTTTTTTGTTTTAATTTTTGAAATTGAATACTTATATGAAGATACTGGAAATAGGATTTTTTTAATTTTGAGAGGCATGATATTTATTTATATGTTATTCAAAAATTCACTTAATCAAGCATGATGCTAAATATAATTTTTAAATAAATAATGTTATGTATAAATTTTACTCGAAGTATTTGATGCCAAATAAACTGCAAAACTAAACCGACAAGGCAAAATTTTACAAGATTTGATTAATTAGTAGATAAATATAATTTAAATAGCTTTTTATTTAATTCTAAATTTATTTATATATAAATTGGAGTCCCTCATCCTTCAATATATTGAATTTTGAAAGCCCTAATGTTTGAATAGTAAATGTTAAATTTATCCTAAGAATAATGATAAGATCAAAAATTTGTCCACATGAATAAAGATAAATATTAATATTTAGTCTAATATCTTAAATGATGGACATAATATCAAGATCATTAGTGTAAAAGAGATCTATACATGTACATAAATATATAGAAATCAAAGGAAAATTTACTTCAAATTATATGGATAATCATCTCTGAAGCTTAAGGGTATAGAGGGTGGAATTATATAAGTAATTCTTACTGTCATTTATTATCAGGTAAAATTTTAAAGATATATATATATATATGTGAAGTTAAAGAAATTCTTGAGAGTAGTTCAGGTAGTTTTACACTTTTCACAATATCATTATTTTTTAATAAAAAAAATCTTCATCGTAAACAAATTTGGAATTAATAAAAAGCCATTTAAACTATATTTATCTACTAGTTAATGAAATACTTATAAAATATAGCATAAAAATATGCGCAGATCATTAAAAACATGCCTATTTAAAAATTTTCATCAAAATAAAATAAATTAACAAATTCATATATTTATGCAATTTGAGATAAAACATTAAAAATTTAATAAAATATTGATCAGGAGAATGAGACACTTTATATAAGCATCGAAAGTTGGAGCAACTCCAATGACAGATAATAGTGAAACCTAAATCCAACCAAATTGACAAAATACTTTTAAAAAATGATTACATGCAAGTTGTCCGTTTAACGCGCGACTTTCATATAACACTGCAAGTCGTTCGTTAAACAGGCAACTTCCATATAACACTACAAGTCGCTCGTTAAATGGGCGACCAGATTAGACACTTAAATAGGTGATTAGCGCCATGTCAGATTCGACGTGGCAACCAAGTCATCCGTTAAATGGGGGACTATAAATATATCTAATTTTTTAAATACTTAAATTATTAATTACATTTGAAATCATATTTATTTTAAAAATTTTGCCGACCAACAATAAGGATGAATGATAATGTTGCGTCAGTAAGAATCTGTTAAGAGTTACTGTATAAAGTTCTGATTTGAATTTTTCCTAGTTGCTGTGCAATTGTTATATTCAATTCAGTCACGCAATCAGAATTCAAAGAAAAAAATGATGGAAAAAAAGAGATATATTAAATTTATATTTTTTATTTTTAATTAAAAATAAAAAATTAAATTAACATAATTAAGAACAACTTATAAATTAAGAAAAATTATGATTAAGTATTTTAAATTATGCATGATGTTATTTTATGCATCAAATTCACAATTATTAATTTTATTTTAAAATATATTGCAATATCCTTCTCAAAATATGTTATCAATGAACTCACAAAAAAATTAGAATAATCTTGTCATGATAATATTTATTATTAAAAATATATATTCAATTATTGTAGTTAGAACATGTAGTATAATGATCTATCCAATTAATTAATTAATAAGAAAATATATGATCTATTTTTTTGTCTTAGCTAATATTTGACATAAATTAAAAATTATGAAGAACTTTTAAAAAAAATATTGCTTTTAATGAGCTTCAATTTTAAAATGTTCTAATTAAAAGTTTAAGTTTAGTATTTTTTATGTCAAGTCTTCAAGATAAAATTTAGTTATAATTTAATAAATATTATCAATTTTGATGATAGACATCCATCTTAAGAACTTAATACTAAACTCAGAATCAATAATTCAACAACATTTTTTAAATATATTATTAATATCTTGTAGTATATTTGAAGTGTACAAAATAGTATTAACTTTATAATATTGCTTTATTGTAATAATATTCTTTCTGTGATAAAATTATTATTAAGATTGTGAAATCTTTAGTGTATTATACAATATTAATGAGCTCCATAAAAATTTAGGGGTTGTGACTATGTCTCCTCCCCACCCACCGATTCAATGAAGAGGGTGAACTAACAAATATAAAAAATTTTACATAATCAATGAAATTCATTAATTAAAGATAATCAATATTTTTGAAGCACTTGGTCAAATGTTTGTATCAGTGGTCTTTGGGGTAACTAAAGCAAATTGTTAGATGCTCCATTACGTAAACATTGATCAAGTAAAGTAAGGGCATCCACGTACTTTTTTTTTAATCATTTATTAACCTTCAAAATTAGAAGTGGATTCTAAACTCAGTTTTTGTTTACACAGAAGCAATTGAAATGACCTTATGTAAAGAGAAAATACTTAAAACATGCTAGGATATGGAATGAGTGTTGGGTTGACGAGGCTGACGGACAGCTAATTCAAGGTTACGGTGTTAGAATGAGAGCTAAAATTGGGGATTAAGGATTTTAAGGTGGTATAGGTGTAAAAATAATGTTTTGGATGTTAGATATGAAAATAAGAATATTTTGAGTGGTATGTATGACAATCTTTAATTATTTACAAGAATTTTATCTGTATTTTGTATGATAATAGTGAAATCCTTATAAAATTTTATTTCACATTAAAAAGAGTAGGGTATTTTAAATCAATATAATCTTCTTGTGTAAAAAAGAATCACTTGTGATAAATTTGTAACATATATTACAATATCATTCGTCTCGTGAATTTCTCACTTTTGGCCATCTTCATCATCATGGTAAGCTACTCATCAACCAATAGATAGAATCAATGATATTCAAAGAAGTTAACCAAATATGTCCTAATATTTTAAGGAATTTTTTTTGTTTAAAGTTAAAAAAATTTAGTTGGTCAATTAAGTGTCTTTACATTTTGTTGATGCATCTCATAAGTGTCCATGTAGAGACATAAGAAGTAATGTCAACTCAACTTACTAATAAGTTATCCTTCACCAAACTCCAATCCCTACCAACATCTTCCAGCCTCTACATTCTTTCCCCTTGTGGTTTTTATAAAGGAGTGTGCAAGATTAATACTTACACACTATTATAAGTGTACACTTTATAATTTTAATTTAAGTCAAATTCAATTGGACTATAGGGAGAGAATAAGTAATTTGACTTCATTCCATTAGTAGACATTGACATTGATATCTTTAATGTGCATCAATATTAATGTTGATCAAGATCATTAGCTTTATTTTTGATGATAGGTTTTGATATCAATGTAGACAATGAGTGTGCGAAAATTTAGGGAAACCCACAAACTTTAAAATTAACTTTATTTTAGTGATTGAATACGCATTAAGAATATTTATTATCTTGAGAGATAAAAGATAAAATTTTGTAATAGATTCAAAAACTAAAATAAAGAGGGGTTTCTTAGTATTGTACATAAATGTGATAAATATAAAGATATATTGTGTACCCCTGATTCCTTAGTATTGTACTTTTGAGAGTTCTTGAATAAAAAGGAGTTAATATTGTGTATATTCAAGTAATTAAGGATGTATATACTTTAGTTGTTACTTGTACTCAAATACAAGGAAGATTGACCAAATATTTTCCTATTTCAAGTAGATTATATCAAGAGACAGCTTTAAGTCCAAATATTTTTGCTTTGGTTATGGGTGTTCTTACTAATCATATATAAGAGGATGTACCACTACTATATGTATTTTTCTATTGATATTTTTCTTGTTGATAAGACTAGAGAGGGAGTTTAAGAGAAAATTTATTATGGAGGTCAACCATAGCATCTAAAAGTTATCATTTGAGTAGATCTAAAACAAACTACACGGAGTGTAATTTTAGTAGTAGTAGATCTAGTTGTAGGATTGTGAGAATGGGTGATTAAGTCATTAAAAAGAGTGAATGTATTAGATTTCTTAGGTATACTCTTCAAAGTGATGGTAAAATAGATAGAGGTGTTAGCAGTATAATTCAAGTTGAATTGTTGAAGGAATGCATCAGACCTTTTGTGTGATAAAAAGTACTACTTAACTTAAGAAAAAAATTTATATGATAGTTGTGAAACTTACAATGCTTTATGGTACAGACATGTTGCCTAGTAAAAGAGAAGCATAACATTGTTTAAAGTGTTTTGGTGGTGAGGATGCTTAGGTGGCTAACTGGCTTTACACATAGAGATAAATTTCAAAAGGAATATATACATAAAAAAGGGTGAAACTCGGTGGCGAAGATTAGAGAGAGTCATCTTTGATGGTTTGGTCACATAATCATCGTCATCTAATGATCTAGTTAGAGTAGATGTATTAGATTTGGCCTATCGATATACAAAGCGGACTTAAAAGACTTAGTTGGGAAGTATAAAAAATAACCTTGTTTTATTAAAATTAAATGAGAATTTAACATTTAATAGAACACAATAGAGAAAAAGGATTCATGTAGCTAACTTCATATAGTGGGATAATGGGTTGTTGTTGTTGTTGTTGTATGAAGTACATGTTCTTTATAGAGATAACCCCTTATATGTTCCAACTTCTCTTGAAACCAAAATGGTCGACTCTATTAAATTTGCAATCCTACTTAAAAATGATTATCAGTTAAATACACATAAGAGTTTGAAACTTTTGAGGTCAAGTCATATATTATGCAATATAGGTAAGCCCTTTTTTAACTAGAAGAAATCTAACTCTAGCAACTAAAGCAAAGGATGCAGGGTACACAATGCTCCTGGGCTAATGCTTTATATTATTTTTTTGGGTTTTTTTCTTCTTTTTTAAACATAACTCTAATATGTGATGCAAATTTCATGTCCCAATAATTTTGGCCCTAACTAATGAGTAACTACCTCTTTTAAGCCAATGTTATCCTTAAAGATTATGTGACCTCTATTCATGCAATGGTGATAGAACATTTTAAGGAGAAGGTTGCAAAATAAATCAAATATATTGACAAAGCTTTTGGGAATTCTACTTTATTTTATTCATAACTCATTTATTAAATTTTAATCTTAATAAAAAATTTTAATTCAAGTTTATCATGGCTAAACCATGGAAAAATCATAAGCTTGTCGAACAAATTAAAAGTAAGCATTTCATTTCATTCAATGTGTACGAACAAAATGCAAACACATCAAACAAATTAAATAATTTTAAAAAATAATAATAAAGATTAGTGTGGCTGGGCAACAAATTATAGTCCTAAAAAATTTAAAAAAATTATATCTAAGCACAACCTTACACAGCCTAGCTTAAACCTACTAACAGACTCAAACTTAACTTATGGGCCTTCTTGCTTCATCTTTAAGTTTTTATGGCTCAAAAGTCTATAAAGATTCACCATTTATGGCTCATATTTGTTATCCTTTTAGTCCTCTGGAATCTCAAAGGCTTATAAGACTTTCTAAGTTTTTAATAAGTACACTTATAACATCAAAAAATTGCAACCTTCCATTTACAAAATATATGTTAGTTCATATGTTATATTCAAAATACACAATCATTCAAACATTAATCATATCAAAAAATACCTAACACATTTACATGTCAGCCCACCTGTCTTATTGATTATTCTTAAATGGCCTTTAGTATTTAAGATTTTAAGTAACACCCACAAGTAAAATGATTAATTTCTTAGAAAAATAATAATAATAATATCACAATAGTGCTTTATTTAAACATGATCACCAAAAAAAAACAATTTTAGTTTAATCCTAATAGTTTCCACAATCCATCAATAAACTAACCTAGTACATCATTCCATTACAACATATTATCACAATAATCAAATCAAACAAATCATTCTAAATGTATAAGGGTTGTGTCTTATTATATATCTTGTGTATGCTAAGTCGTGCAAATATATGTCTATTAGGTTTCAATTTTCTAAGTTCAAATTGGATGTTTAATTTAACAAGATATGGTTTTAACTTAAGTGATTAGTCATTCAAATTTATGTTTTAATTATTTAAGAGTTTTTAAGAATGCACCAAAACAAGTTAACTTCAGTAGATAATTAACATCAAGACTGTTTAGGCATCATAATGTTATAAAACATATGCTACATGAAACAATAAGGTATTTCATAACAATTTCTATCTATTGTGGATGGATTTTATTAATTTTTCTATTATCTAATTAATTTTGATTATAATTTTATAATATTTTTGTAAAAGAAATTAAAAACTATCTAAAATATTTTCTAAATTTATAAAATAATAAAATAATTTTAAAATATATGGGCAAATTCTCTTTATCTTAGAACAACAAAAGGAATTTTAATAAAAATTTAAGAATTATTCTAATATAATTCAATATTTTTACACTTTAAATATAATTTATTAATTAAATCATATTTTGTTTTAATTTTTATATTAAATTAATTTTATGAATTTTTCTAATGGTTTATATTAACCTTTGGAATCACACATATAAATTTGGAATCAATTTGATTTATTTTAGATTTTTATTAGTTAATTAATAAATTAAATTTGGATAAAGAAGTTACCTTTTCTGAAGAAGTTACCTTTTATACTTAAGTAAAGTTGGATAAAGAAAATTTTTTCTACTTAAGAAAAATCATGAACATCGAACTTCTAAATTTTCTTAAATGGATTACTTAGCATGCATCATAAAGTGTGTAAAATGCTCTCATTTGCATGTATAGATATGCTTAGGGTCCATCTATATGCATGCTATATATGTTGGGGAAAGAATTGAAGTAATATGTGTTATGTGAATTTTGATTCATTTTTCTTAATCTTAAAATGTCTTTCTTTTTGGATAGGTTTGTTTAGAGTTTATCTAAACTTAGGATGGATTAAAAGATTTAATCAAAACATTCACCTAAATGAAACTAAAATGTGAACCTACTTTAAAAATTACTTAGGTTAGGGAAGGAAGAGAAGTTCTCTTCTCTTTCCCTCTCTTCATAATTTAGTAATTAATTGTAAGATCTACCTAAACCAAATCAAAACATAAAATAAAATAAACCCAAAATAATTAAACAACTTAAATGAAACCATCCCCTAAGTCGAACAACATGTTCTTCACACTTAGAAAATTTAAACCTAAAGCTATAACTGAGCATACCACACAATCCTTCAAAGCACACACATTAGCCTAAGTCACCACTTCTAGCCTTAGGTTAGGCTAGTGCATGGTTTGATGATTATTTTGTTTTGTGATGTATGTTATAGGGTATATTCTTGTAGAATGAATGGTAGGACATTCTTAGTCTAACTATTCTTTTCTATAGGGGATTATGCTTAAGGAGCACTATCATAAATAAAAATATAAATGCTTTCACTTGCAGATGCTTTATACCCCTAAGCATAATCCATAGGCTAGGTGAACTTAGTCACCCATGTGTTGGGTGATAAGTCTAATATACATGCTTGGGATTTGTGTGGTGTGTTTTAGCTAACGTTTATTTTGCAAGTGTTAGTTAGATTTCTACTTTTCCTTTTCATGTAAAAAGGTTGTATAATTAGGATTTTGGAATGATTTGTTATGGGGATTAGGATGAACATTGGTCATAAGATCCTATCTTATGCACCACGTGAAGCCTTGGAGCATCCACCTTCCAACCATCCCAAAGGAGGAACCAAAGAAGAAAGAAAGAAGAAAGAAGAAAGAAGAAAAGAAGCTTGAAGACTCCTATAACAATGAATTCCTTTGCTTAATTGTAATTTAATTTATTTGTAATCTGGCTGTATAAGGGTAGAGCTAGGCTCTAAAATAAGAAAGACGTTAATATTACATATGTTCAAATCATTAAGGATAGGTATATTGGAGTTGTTACTCATGTTGAAACACAAGAAAGATTGGCTAAGTATTTTCTTATTTAAGTTGGATTACATCAAGAATCGGCTTTAAGCCCATATCTTTTTGCTTTAGTTATGGATGTTCTTTCTAGACATTTATAGGAGGATGTACCTCAATGTATGCTTTTTACTGATGATATTCTTCTAGTTGATAAGACTAGAGGAGTTTAATAGAAACATAAATTATGGAGATCATTCTTATTCTTAGAGTCTAAAGGCTTTCATTTTAGTAGATCTTAAATCAAATACATGCCATGTAATTTTAGGTGTAAAAGATCTAGTGGTGTGGATGAGATAAGGGGTGATCAAGTCATTAAAAAAGGTGAACGTTTTAGATATTCTGGCTGTATTGTTCAAAGTGGTAGTTAAATAGATGATGATGTTGTTAGTAGAATTCATTTTCAATGGTTGATATAGATTAATTCATGGGACTTATTGTCTGATAGAAACTTATCACTTAAATAAAATGAAGAAAAAATTTTATAAAATAATTGTGAGACTCGCAATGCTTTATGGTGCAAAATGTTGGCTAGAAAAAAGAAAAACATAAAATTAAGATTAGTGTTTCAAAGATCAAGATGCTCAAGTGGATTAATGGCTTTACACTTAGAGATAAAATGGGGAATGAATACTATGTGAAAAGGTTGGAGTAGCTCCTGTGACAAATAAGATTAGAGAGTCTTCTTAGATGATTTGATTGCATAAAATGTCGGCCATCTAATGACTTAGTTAGATGAGTAAAAATATTAGATTTGACATATGTTAAGAAAGGTAGAGGTCGACTTGAAAAGACTTGATTAAGAAGTATAAAAGTGTCAATATGACACAATGGAGAAGAAATATTCATGCATTTGAGCCCACATAGTGGGATAAAAGCTTGTTGTTGTTGTTGTTGTGAGTCATTTTATAAATAACATTTTAAATAAATGTTTAAACCTCTCTTAGTGTTGATTTCCCTAAGTATATGATAATTATCTAATTCCTTGTGATATTACATGTTAAATGTAAGTATTATGTAAATGCAAGTTATTTATTATTTTAATCCAGATACTCTTGAATTATATTAAAAAAAATTAAAATATAAATTTTTGGATAGAATAAGTTCTTCAGGCATTTACATAAAAAAAAAGAAAAAAAACTTTATTTAACAGATAATTCCAAAAACTTATTGTTGAAAATAACATTATTTAACTCTTAACAATTCTCTCTCATAGGGTTGAATACTTGAATACGAGGATAGGGTTGGAAGGGTTTATAATATTTTTTGCCGCTTTCTTCCATTCTTATCTTTAATTTTATATTTAATCATATATTTCTCGTATCATGAGTCATTTTACGAGTCTGAATTAAGCCCTTAATCTTTACTTTTCAGCCCTAATGTGGAATAATATATTTTATTGTTATGAAAAAGTATACCATAATAGCAATGCAGCATTGAACAGAGATATATGGACAAGATGTTCGGACAGAAAGAATTATACATGTAACACACATATAAAAATAAACCTTCCACAAGTTTTCAAATTATTTTTTTATAGTTTTATAAAGTAATACTTCAAATAAATATTTCTCTTTGTGTTGATTTCAGTATGCATACAATAATGATCTAATTCAGTCGTAAATTTATACGCTAAATGCAAATTTTTTACTCTTTCAACAATCACTCAAAAATGATACTTACTTGAAAAGATATTGAATTGTATTAAAAAATTATATATATATATATATATATATATATATATATATATAGATAGATAGATAGATAGATAGATAGATAGATATGGATATATCATCATGAATTTTATATTAATTTTACTTTATTCGAGCCAAATATTAAAAAATAAATTCATGAATTTAATTTAAATTTATCCAAATAACTACAAATTATTTTAAATACACTACATTCCTTCTATATTGAATTTCTTTTATACAGTATTCTTTTGTAAGCCAACGAAACATCCCATTAGTAAAAACTCTCCACTTTTAATTCTTAATTCCTTTAATATAGTGAATTTTTCTTCTGTGTCAGTGATTTTTCCCATTTTTAAAATTTTCATATAAATCTTGTGTTTTTTGTATGATTTGTGAGTGATTTATTAGTGTATCTCTTCCAGTTTTTCTACTTCGATTTATAACATTAATATACATACAAATTTCTACACATTTTAGAAATATATTGGGATTTGTTGCAACCAAATTCAACAATTATCTCAAAATAAATTATTATTAATTTGACTCAAACTCGGCTCTGATTCAAAATGAAAATTTTAAATTGAGGGTGGCTCACTCAATCCTGACGGGTTTTTTTTTGTCCTAATTCTTTATTTTGCTCTATCTTTTTTGAAAACATATTAAATATATTTATTATCTATTTTACAGCCTTTGGTCAAGAATTAGTTTTATTTCCTATTTTTCTTCTTGGAAAAACAAAATGGTCGTTTTCTTAAGTTTTGGGATCAAGCAAAAGAAAATTCAAATAAATATATATATATATATATATATATATATATAGAGAGAGAGAGAGAGAGAGAGAGAGAGAGAGAGATTAACTATCTATTAATTTTCATTATTAATTTTTATTATTTTGAATTTAATTAAACTCAGTTCCAACATCAAAGGATTAGTTTAATTAGCATTTGTCAATGTCAATATTTCAAGTCCACCTATATTTCTCACCATTTAGTCTCTCTCTCTCTCTCTCTCTCTCTCTTATATATATTATGGCCAATTAATATTTTAAAAGAAAATATTATAAATAAATGAATTATATTTTTAAAAATTGAATGAAAATGTTGCTGGTTGAAGAAAGAGATGGAATTTAAGTTAAATTTTAACAGATAAATTTAAGTTGACAACTCCAAAATATATTGTTGGAAACAATAGTATTTTTTTTCTATTTTAGGAAATATTCAGACCACACCGAGAAATTTCATAGATTAAAAGAAGATTAGATACAAAATATAATCGAAAATTTTGATAAAGAAGAAACCTACAAAAAAGCTATAAAAAGTAAATACAAAATCGAAATAAGAGTGAGCTCGGGAATCCAAGTCAAAATTCAGTAGATCAGAGCTCCGTCCAAGACTATCTTAGGTAGGTTTGCACAATCCATGAGTTTAATGCCCCCAAAATGAAAATACATGAGGTGCATCTAATCGAGCATGGAGAAAAATGAACAATGGCATAAAGGTTCTCAAAATGCAAAGAGCACCTTAATAGCATCAGAGTAGATTGCTTCCAGAAATTCCAGCAAAAAGAGAGGTATTAGATCATCCAAGAGGATATAGTCAAGCCAACAGATCAACCACAAACATTTAGAGATAAATGAGCACACCACAATTCGCAATCAAATAGGCGGCAAGCTCAAGGTAACATTAGATAGTTGGTTGAGCTCAAATAAGAGTTGGAGTTTATTATAGCTCACCAAAAAGAAAAGCCCTGAAAACAAAATGTATCTCCAAATACAAAGGTAGAACCAAAATAATGAGCAAATCAGAGGCTGAAAAATGCTTTAGATATTGTAGAAACTTTTGATTTAATGCGTATGCAATTTTGAATTTCTACTACCTCGTCTTCTATTTCATAGCAAAATGTATGTTTAGGATCTATAGATTAAAACTGGTAGGAGAGTCCTTGAAAATTCTATTATTCCTTTCCTTCTAGATATAATGGGGGTGATAATGCTATAATAAAAATCTTTTGAATATTTTGCATGCCATGATGTCAGAATGTGCAAGCACTTGATGGAAATTGCATGTAATAAGAAGGAAATTTTCATCGGGAATAAAACTTTTAAGTAGTGCATGAGAATGAGGGCTTTTAAAAAATAAATGGATGTGGGATTCTATCATAGAATAGCAAAAAACACAATATTGATTAATATCAGGACCTCTCTTGGCCAAGATATCTTTTGTCTTTAGATCTACATTAATAATTTTCCAAGCAATTGCTATAAATTTGAGGGAGTGGCCTTTGAACCAAAAGATACCCACTCCAATCCTCTTTATCATAATTTCATAAGCAAAAGAATAAGTAGATTTATGAGAATAGAAGTCCATTCCCCTCCATATACAGGCCTTTTTCTTTTCCCTAATGGGTATGTTTTGAAGAGTACAATAATCAGGTATTTTGGGTATGAGTCAATGACTAGCTCATTCGATAACTTGAGTAAAGTGTGAATCGGATAGGGAACCAATTAAAATTTTGATTGTCAAATCTCTCAAAAAGATAATAACCAGAAAGCCATGGGTCAAAGTAGAAGAGGAGGTTGCTTTTAGAGGTAACTTTTAGTAATATGCAATTCTTAATTCTGGATGTCACTTGCATCAGATATTTCCAAAAAAGAGAGATATTGGATCTCATCTTAAACCAAAGAGAACCATAGAACGTGCAATACTAGTTAGCCAGATAAAAATTGAAGTTGTAGGATCTTCGATTTGCACATGAGATTGATGACATCAATATTAGGGACCCACTCCACGTATGCATTTTCTTTTAGACCCATTATGGTGGAAGAAGTTGTTAATGATGGATGTGAGTTTCTTCCTCAAACCTTTAGGATTGATGGAGGATTTGAACTAATAACAATGGTAGCTCCACATAGTTGATTTAATTAGTTTGAGTCTCCCTACGAAGGAAAGAAATTTTTGCTTCCATGGAGATAGCCAATACTAAAGTTTATCCATAATTTTAAGACAATCTGAAGCTTTGAGCTTTGAGGACCTGATAGTGACCCCATGATAGTTCCAAGAGAGAGGCTTGGAGTTAAAACTACTGATTTCATAGATTTTTTTTTTGCAAATGAGTGTCAATAGATTTAGAGAAATAAATAGTATATTTTAATGGATTAACACAAAGATTAGAGGCCAAATTAAAAGCATGGAGAGTAGAAGATAACCAATTAATAGTGTTAAGGTTAGCTTTCCCATAAATATAAAGATCATCAGCATATATGAGATGAGATATATTATAACCATTTATCATAACACTTCCACTGCCAGTATCGGGTTGATGAAGGTCCAAGAGTCTAGAGAGAGCAGCCATAATAATAGAGAAAGGTAAGGTGAAAGAGGAAAGCCTTGCCTTAAGCCAGAAGAGGATTTGAAATAACCTCTTATCCCACTATTAATAATTATAGAAAATGAACTTGTGCTATGCAAGCTTTGATCCATTTAATGAATAAAAGGGGGAGGGTGGTCAAGGGTTAGGGGACTTTATCAGAAGCCTTCATTAAGTCAATTTTGGCAGAAGTTCTTGGGAGAGGATGAGGAATTGAAGCCATATAAGAGTTCATTTGATGTTGTCTATAATATCATGACCAACAATGAAGGCAGCCTAAGCAGGGTGTATAATACTAGGCAAAACAAGTTTAAGCCTATTAATAAGTAATTTGCTAATTATTTTATAGACAGTATTGCAGAGAGAGATAGTTTATAGTCATTGTGAGAGCTCGTACGAATGAGAACGATCGCAGAGTGTTTAACTCTTTTAGGAAAAGTAGAGTTGCTAAAAAAGTATTTGATGGCCTGAATGCATGAAGGAACGGTGATGGACCAAGTATCTTTAAAGAATTTGGAAAGAAAACCATCTGAGCTTGGGACTTTATCAACGTCAATACTAAAGAAGGAACCTTTAATCTTCATGTCACTGACAGTGTTAATAATTTCTTGACATTCAGATGAATTGAGGGTGCAACTAACAAGAATATTCACAAGATACTTACTGGATGCATTTGAGGTGCTATTGAGCATTGAATGAAAGAATGAGATCGCTTCACTAGCTATGCCACCTTGAGTGCAAATGTAAGAGTTGCTTCCAAAGAGCTCTCTCAGATGATTCATGTTGCTTCTTATTCTAATTTTTTGACAAAATAATTTGATATCATCTTCCCCTTTAGCAAGTCAAGTGCATTTTGCTCATTGTTTAATCCACATTTACTCACAAACTAATGCTTCATGTAGTTGTCTTTGATACATGATCTCATTTTGTTGATTTTTTAGATCGAAATGGAATTAGATATGTTATCATAGAGTTCCATTTCCAATTGAGGAGGGCGATTTGATATTTTTTAATTTGTTGCAAAGAGCAAAATAAGTCAAGTTGTCCAGGTTATCCACTTGAGCCAGATTTGAGATAGAATCGAAGTTGTCTTGGTTATCTTTAGTAGGAAATAAGCTGAAATGCCTATGAAGAAGGGATCAGAGATGGAGGAAAGGGGATAGTTTAGTTTCCAGTAGGCAGATAAGGTCAATCTTATTGTTTTTAATAAGGTTTCTACAGTCAGTGATGTGAGCATCACTATTGAAATCACTAACATTCCAAATAAGGATGTTGGGGTAGAACATAGTTCACTATTGAGATTAGGAGGATTCTCCTTTGGGTTTGCCTTTCTTAGGCTTTGGGGTG
Source organism: Cymbidium sinense (assembly GCA_021442155.1). NCBI lineage: Eukaryota > Viridiplantae > Streptophyta > Magnoliopsida > Asparagales > Orchidaceae > Cymbidium > Cymbidium sinense. The sequence goes on from CM038224.1 coordinate 30,666,999, forward strand.
ACGAGCAGGGAGGAGAAGGTGGAGGAAGTAAGTTTAGTTGGAAGTTGTGGGTTGTAAAGGAGATTAAAATGGGCCTCCTCCTCTTAGATGAGCTCTTTTAGAGAGGTCAATTGATCAATATGTTTAGATGTGGTGATGTCATTCATATTGGTTGGGAATCATCAATAGTGGATTCCACACTGTTGGAGGGGTCAGAGGCAGGTATATTGAGGTCTGGGGCAGAGAGAGGTGGTTGTTTCTATGGGGAATAGCGGGCTTGGGTAGGTAGACTAATGCTACGACTGAGTTGCTGCTTAGTTCTAGCTCTGCTAAAACTTCTGCCATGATGGGGAAAAGAAGTAGAGGGGGGTTTTCGATTAGGTAGTTTAGGGCAGTTGGTGGGGTCATGAGCAAATGTGCCACAAGTTTGACATGAGGAGGGCTGCCATTCATAAATAACATGATGTAATATGTCTTGTCCTTTAATCATAATTGTAATAAAATCAGGGAGGGTAGAATTAACATTGATACAATGCTAACTCTAGAAAGGTGAGTGCCTTTGGCAATGAGAGGATCCATAACTAGAGGAATACCAATTTTGATAGCAATCATGAAAAAACCATTTTCTAACCCGTAGTAGAGAGGGAGATTTGGGAACTTAACCCATATAGGTACCTCTTTAAAGTATTCCTTGATAGGTTTAAAATTAGGAGACCACTTCTTAAAAATGAAAGGTTGGCCATGAATAAACCAAGGGCCACCAGCCAAAATGATGTCCAAATCCTAGACGTTAAATTTAAAAGGAAAAACCTTTGGCAAGAGAGATTAGCTCAACCGACTTAGTTTCTTGATTTTGTTGATAGCTTGGAGAAGATTATAAAAAAAGGGCACTTACCTAAAGCATAGCAGACCAAAGCAAGGTTCCATTGCTTAGAGCCTTCCTCGATCTCTTCATCAGAGAAGGAAAGTTTTTCATTAACACACAGGAAAAAAACTTTATTTAATTTCATGCGAGACTGAATAATTTTTAATATTTTGCAAAATTTTATTTATATTTTTTATAATAGTAATAATCAAAACAATTACAAATTTTTTTAAATATTAATTGATCTGGAAAAATGATTAGAAATATCTTGTATATATAAAAATATCACTTGTGTAAAGAAAATTTAATCTAAAATATATAGTAATCCTATTTATGTTGAATTATTCAGAATACTATATAAGCTCACGATAGTCATTAACTCGATCAAAACCTATCAATTTTAATCACAGTGTCATTTCTCTCATGGATTTCCTGCTCTTGACTATCTTCAACCTCACTGTAATTAGCTACTCATCCATCAAAGAAAGAAAATCAAATATATAGACATCCTCAGATTTATGATGGATTTACCCGAATTATAAGTTTCAAGATTCGCAGATATGGATGGATGGATCATTTGATGAGCTAAATATTTTATGAGAAATTTTGTTCCAAAGCTTTGACTACTTGCCAATATATATATTTTTTTAATTGTCACAGATCACAAGAGCTCATGCACATTCAAAGTACTTCTTCCCAACATTCCGGCAAGTGTCCTTCCCCAAACTCCAATCCCCGCCAAGATCCTCCTCTCTCTCTCTCTCTCTCTCTCTCTCTCTCTCTCTCTCTCATTTTATAATATGTAAGTGTCTCGCAAGAACAAAAGAAGTCACATATATATGAACCTAACAAAAGAAAACTACATCAAAATTGTCATTGGCACAATGTTTATTTAGATTTTTTATGATGTAGATGATTATGATGCCTTAGTATTAATATAGAGTATTAAAAATATGTTGTAATACAGTTTTGATTTTTGAAACCTTTCATATGATTGATATTATCATGGTTGTGGAAATCAAAATAATTATGGAATTAGAAGAAAAAGAGTTTTAAGATTTAATAATTCGACGGAGTTGAATCATAGATTGACTCAGATAATATAATAAATATTAAAATTATTTAAATATGATCTAGAAATATAACAATATAAATATATGACAAATATATATCAAAAATAAATAAAATAATCATAAAGATTTTTTTTAATAATTTTAAAATTAAAGTAATAAATAAGAATAGTTAAAATAAAATTTTATGTAAATCTAGATATTTAAATTTTAAAAAATTTATGATATAGATGTATAAATATAAATATGATTATTAATAAGAATATAATTTATAATAAGAATGTAAAATTTATAATAGAAAAATATTTTAAAAAGTTTATTAAATAATCTTAATAATAATAATCATAATAATATAAAGTGTAAAATAAGTATAAAATGTTAGTATAAACTATATATTTTTAAAATAAATTTGTATATTATACAATATAATTTATAAAAAGATTATACAGTTTTAAATTAAAATTTTATTCATATATACTTACATCTCAAAACCCATTTAACACTACCAAAGTCCAAATCATGTTGTCTAATTCCTCCTTCAAGCAATCCAACTAATATTTCAACATATTCATAGATATTTAGTATTGCACTCTTCAAATAAAAGAAACAGCTCTAAAGTTTGAGCTAACATGGTAGACACACCATAGATTAATTTGAATAACTTTCTATTAATAATAATAATAACAATTTTAAAACTTATAAGATTTATTTTTAAAATAATTAGATTAAAATATTATGTTAGGCTTAATATTTAATAAGAAAAAACTTTTATTGTTTAATTGAGAATTAAAGGTAATTTCTAAGATTAGTTTTAGATTGGCTAATTTTATATAACTAAAACCTTCGGCCAAATTGATGGGCATGGCTGATTTTCATTGATTTGATGTGAAAATGATTTTTAGACTAAACTAGATTAATCATATGCTTGATTCACAAATAGGTTCAAGGCCAATGATCCAATCAGATAAAACCTAGGATATTATGTAAATTAAAACTATTTAGAGCTATTTCTCATCAGCTAAAAAATTATAATTTATAATTCCACTTCTCAAAAGTATGAAAAATAGCTTATTTCTTTTAACTGCAGAAAATATGATGCATTCTTTCGAATTGAAAATGTACCAACTGTCATTATTAGTTACAAATGTGTTGCCACCGACAAGCAAATCATGATGACCCAAACACTCCACTATTCTTTTTGAGAGATAGCTACAACCTGTGCAATTATGACTCTTGACCTGACCAAGATCACCTCAAACTCACCTTTTTTCTCTATCGAGAAGGCCAAGGCTGCACCTTTCTCCTCCACGAAGCTCCCTAAAATCCTCAACTTCATTGGCATTGAGTGTGGCTCAGCAGAGGCTATAGCTATTGAACGAACTCTAGCAGAGTGTGAGCAACCACCCCTTGATGGTGAGAAAAAGTGTTGTGTTATGTCCATGAAAGATATGGTGGAGTTCATCCAAACCGATTTGGGCAGCAAAGCTGTGTGATTTATTAAGACTGGAGTTACACTTAAAGGTGGCCACTTGCCACCAAGGAAAAAGTATGTGGTGGGACTCAAAGAAGGGAGGCGCATGGTGAGTATTAAATGTGCTCTAAATTAAAAATAAAGTTAATCAAAATATAAATATAATTTTATTTTTAAAATACAAAATATATTCATATAGGAATCAGAAGGGCTAGTGTCTTATCATCCAAAGTTATACTCAAGAGTATTATACCATTGTCATACAAGGATGAACATTGAAGCATAAAAAGTGGTGCAAGTCATCTTTGTTTATTGGTTGAGAGCTTTGAATTTCAACAAAAAGATCTTGAGTTCAAGTCCTTGTACATGCATTGTGTGTGTCAGTTTACAATTAAATTCGCTTAAATGTCCCAAAAAAAAAAGCAAATAAAGTGCAATAATTTGACAAAAATAGAGTGATGGTGGATTGTATTATGACATGCCATAGAAACACCTCAGCTTAGAACCTAGATTATATAGGCTTCAAGAATTGAAGTTGAAGTCAGGAACTGAACCCATTTGTCACTTTCTGCCTTAAGGCCACCTTATCTTCATTGGCCTATCAAAGAAGGATATTCCTACCTTCTAAGTGTTAGTTTCCATATTAATAGTACTTATAATTAGTGCCCATACATATGCTATATTCCATCTTGTATTCATTAATGTTACTAAATTATGTGAGTGGTCTTAAAGTTGATGATGTGAATTGTATAATTAGTTATGCATACATGCTCTCTATGAATCATATGCCAACTTGTATTTTATGCCTTGTTGAGTCAGTTTATCTTGAATGACAAAAAAAGCATGAATTTATCAATCATCAATTAACTAAAATAATGGAGGATCCAAAGGCATGAAAATAAATTTAATAATGCTTATTTTATTCATGCAAAGGTATCCTATATCTCCAGCTTTTTTATGGTGGGCTTTTCATGGCTCAGAACTATAACATTTTTTGAAGGATCATTCTAAAAGTTCGATCTCCTCATTAAGAGGGGAAAATTTTCTATTCAATCTTTTGGATTTTATTTTGTTATGTTTGACAAGAAAAATAAGTTATAGAATATGATATTGATCATGAAATATTAATAAATGGAATGAGCTTTGATGGGAGATGTAGAATTATATACATTGCTCAATAAAAAATTAATATTGATTTTAAATTGTATGAATCCTTTTAAAATTCTCCCAAATGTTATGATTGATTTTATTTTTGAAAATAAAAAAATATAACAATCATTTCTTAAATATATTTTTATATATAGGATGGGCAAATGGCCTCTTAGTGTGAACCTAAGTCATAGCTTCAATTTATGCTGAACTAAGTGTTTAAGGTATTATTTAGTCTCATGTATTTACATTACTTCATCAAGGACAAAAAACAATTTATGCTTGAACGTCCACTTTTCCTCGATCTTCTCTTTCTTCATCACCACCAATGGGCTATCATTAGAGGACTTTAACGCAAATGAAAATACAAAAAAAAAAAATTGTCCAATTTTGCATTTGCTTTGTAAAAAAATTCCTTGTACTTTAAATTCAAATTTTAAACCACACCATTGAAGAGTCTAAATATTTAAAATCATGAGTGTAAAGGTGTATTAAGTTTCTTGCAAGTTTATGTGGAAAACCAAAAAAAAAATGTAAAAATTAATAGAGATAATGGTACAATTGCTATAACTGAATCACAGATAAGAAAAGTTTGATAATTATAGATGTCAAAGACAAAAAGAACATAATTAAAATGATGGTCATAAACGATAAAAAGAATGAAGAAGTAGATATAATAATAACTCCAATAAATTTAATAATAGAGATATGAGTAAAAACCACAAATATAATAATTAGAAGAGAGAATAAATAATTAAGCTATGACAACTCTTATATCAAATGTTGTAGTTATTAAAAGTTTGGCCATTGAGCTTTAACGTCAAATGTACAATAGGAGAAGTATAACTTTGTAAAATACATGAGTTAAGACGATAAAACCATATTGTTTGGGTGCAAGGACAAAAATGAAGACCATGCAAATAATTACATGTTTGGAGAAATAACTAGATTTTCAAGCACAATAAAGCAATAAGAAAAAACTTAATGGAGATCAAAGGCAAAGGTATAATTCTCAAACACTTTAGAGATCATTAATACATCCCAAATATGTACTTTATATCAAACATGAAAAATAATATTTTGAATTTGGGCCAATTATTAGAGACAAATTATTATATTAAATTAAAAAAAAAATCAATTTTTAAGTTATAGAGAATATTTTGATTATTAAGGTGCCTATTTAAAAAATAAAATATTTTTTTCTAAAATTTGTAAAGTTATGTAACAAAGTGTACAAAGATTGATATAGTGATTGATCATGGATATGACATTTATCATATTAATGCCTTGATTTGGGTAGCCTTGAACTTAACTTAATGAATGAGATAGTGAGATGCTTATCTTACATCAACCAACAAATCAATTATCTCAAGTTACTTGAAAATCCATTTCAAAAAAGTTTTCCATAGTAGTCCAAATTAGAGTTATAATTCCACTTGAGCATATGCAAATTATTTGACTATTATTATAATATATTTTTAAAAAAACTATACAAAAAATCAAAATATAATCAACATAGCTCAAAGCATACTCAAAAGTGAGACGATGTCAAAAGAGTTTTATGCTAAAGTGTTTGCATATAATCTACTTAATAAAAGGTAGAAGAGGCTGTAAGAGAATAATAATGAGATCCCATGAAAGCTCAACTTTAATAATACCTTCAAGTGATGGATCAAATGAGAATACACTAATCAACAACCAAGGTGACATTCTACTTTGTCTTCAATGAAAGTAAGAAGTGGGTAAATACTATGGATGAAGGAATCAAACAAACAGAAAGAATAATGCATATGAGCATATTACACTTCCTCAAGCATACAAGAAGATTGAAGTTAAATTGGTATGCAAAGTGAAAAACAATACTAAAAAAGATATGAAGAGATATTAAATAAGATTAATGACTAAATGATAGATTCAAAAAAATGGAATTAACTATGAAGAAATATATGCACATATCACTGATATTAAAACTATTAGACTAATCATTTTTTAGAAGCTTGGTATAAATGAAAATATATCACATGAATGTGAATTATACTTTTATAAATGTAGTTCTTGAAAAAATGTTATATATTAAATAACCCTTGGGAAACCAAGTGAAATAACAAGAAGAGAAATAATTGAGGTTAAAGAAGCCTTGTATGGCCTAAAGCAAGATCCAATAGCTTAAAACACTCAAATCAACAAAAACTTTAAGAAAGAATTTTGCTAAATGTCCATATGAATATGCACACTATATTGAGGTTTAAAATAAAGATAGTTTGATTGTGTGTTTATATAAGATGATTTTTGATAAAAGTAAGCATCTTTAAGGATTTCAAGAAAGAAATCGCCAAAATTTGAGAAATGAAAAATATTAAGCTCGTATCTTGTAGCATTGAAGTAAATGTGACGCAAGAACATAAAGACATCCACATCACTTAAGGAGGCAATGCTAAAGAAGTTCTCAAGTTAGTCAAAAGGTATGACTTTTATTCTCATTGAAATAATAATGTGAAATCAAATTGTCAATGATGATGAATGAGAAAAAGAAGATCCATGTTTATATAAAAGTCTTATTAAAAAGTGTACATAATATATATATATATATATATATATATATATATATATATATATATATATATATATATATGATCGTATAGTAGAAGCCCTACAATATATTGAGGTCGAGGCATAATTTAATTGGCTTTTGCAAGTAAATTTGATTCTTTTTTACTTTTTTATGATTAGTGATCTTTCCAAAGTACAAAATTTAGTGCACTCACAAAACTTCTTGTTTGAACCTAATTCTCTAAATATATTCTAAATGGATTCTCAATATAAACATCCTTTTGAAGGTCGTAATCATAATTGTAAAGATGATATCATGAGGCTCATCCATCAATACAAAGATGTAATAATTACTAATATCATTCATGATGTAAACAAATGTCTCAATAGCTACATTACAATTAATTTCTTTTTGAACAATTTGTAAAGTCAACTTCAACTTTGCACTAACATTTCCAAAGGTATCTCTCTTGACTTCATCATTATAATTAGTAAGAAAATTAAGTAACACCATGCAATTTCCTTGACTATCTGATTTAAATGACGTCTCATGACCATGAAATGACAATCTTGATGTAAAAAAGAATTAAATGCAATCAATAGAAGTAGTCAATATGATCCAATATTCTTTTTTTATTCATCTCATCTTTACTCAAACCATACCAAGGACATAATTCTTGAGTCTTTACTAAGCCCTCACATTTTTTTCTAGCTTTATTGTGATCAATATTATGCCTTTTCCATATGTACTAGAATTTTTTTCTCTTCTAATTTTTAGACCCTTCCCTTGTAATAAGTTTTGACTAGCTTAACTTCCTATAGCTTGCTCTTAAAACTCAGAAATGTAGTAATAAAGAAAAATATAATGTTCTTTTAGCTGTGTGCACCAACCATTTAGACATATTTAAACCAATTTGAGTTAAACTTCCTTGCAACATTGTTACTCATTGTTTGGAAGAAAGACATTTTTTTTGGCTAATTGGATCCTCTAATCAAATATGCTCATCGAACACTATCCTTTTGTTAACATTATTGGTCTAAATCAAAGGTCATGTTTCAGCGCTATAAATAGTTTATCAATATCATTCTTTTAGTCGTGTATGAGTTAGGACAATTAAACTCTAAATTTTGAATTCTTTTTTGTATTTTAAATAAGATGCTTACACGCATGTATCTACATATAAGACCAATAAAAGTAATATGGGATAGACTTTTCCTCACATATAAGAAAATTAATTTGGTAATCTTACATAAATACATGATTATAAATTATTTTTGTATCCAACCAAATGAATCAATTTCTAACATGTGCATATACTATACTAAAATCATTACAAACTACACTCACTTGGCAAAAAGTACACAAATATAAATGGAATTAATAAAATGATGCATGACTAATTTTCAAAATTCACTAGTGAAAATCATGACTCAACGGGTGAGTTAATAAAGTTAGCATCTTTTTCTTCAAGCACATCTCTTATAAAAAAATAATATAGGAAATGTTTACATGTTGTGTCTTCTTCCTCTAAAGACCTAAAAAGCATAAAAATATTAGCTAATGGACACAATTGTAGACTGCACACAATCAAAGAGAAATCCATTTAGAGTTTAAAGAAGCCATAGATAAGTGTGTCAAGAAGCCATCATCAAGTGTGCCCAGAATCTGCTTACCTGGCTTTAAGAATATGTTGATTGAATAGTTTAGGAGAAGATTTGAGGGCTTATGCCTTAGAAATTTAGGATGATTTAGTCTAGTAGGATTGGCTAAGGTAGAAAGAACTAACCAAGGTCAAGGTTTAAAAATGATTTTAATAGTTGGGAAGCTCATAAAGAAACAATAGGAAGCTTTTAGTATAAACTTAAAGTGCAATTAGTGTGAGCAAAAAAATGCATGCTAGCTAAGGTCATATGAAGAAGCATATGTAGGCAATTGGCACTATATGGTTTGGATAGAAGCAAGAATAGAGATCATAAGGAAAGTGCGAGTAACATGTATCATGTAATTCATGGGTTATTATAAATGAGATTGATCGTATGTGTGTGTGAAGAGGATATTTTACGATGCAAACAAGAAGAGTGATGGACTCATCTTAAGAGAAATTATGATCGATTCTCTTCACATTAATTAAAAGATAGTGCTAAGTCCTTAATGTAGTTTTAGACTTTTGGTACTACCTTTCAAATTAATGAAATTTTAGTTTTGCTAAAAATATTGTGACAAATTCTAAGTCCTTAAGAACTATGTGATGTAGGACAAGTGTGCCTTTTATGATATGATATTTATTACACTGATAATTCTTAAATCATCCAAAAGAGTAATGATAAATGCACACTACTATTGAGCACATTCATAATATTATAAATTTAGTGAAGCTGAAAAGATTTTGATTAAAGTTATGTTAACCACACTAGAGATCTGAATCTTATAAGTGCAAAGAAATAACTAAAAAGTTATGAATGACCTAACCTGTAGCAGATTTAATATAACTACCAACGAAGCAGGGATAAGTTGAAGTTGACCTCTACAAACAGTTCGTCGTTATGGAGATCACGTTCCTTCCTTAGAAGTCCTTCTCTAAGGGCTGTGAGCTCACACACTCAAGTAGTCCGTCACTCAAGAGGAAATCACACAGAAGAATAGTAAAAGAAATTTAAGAAGATAACTTTTATTCCAAATCGAAGTGCCAAGCATTACAAGAGCCTCCCTATTTATAGGATTGAAAGAGAGAGTTAAGAATACTCAAACCTAACTCCAAACTCAAACCTAATACCATCATAACTACACCTACCACCACCTATTACCAAACCTACCACTCATTCCATACCTACCCAAAATGTCATAACTACTACAATGACTCATGGGACATGACATAAGAATAACCCAATACATATAAGCTCAAGACATATACAAAATATAAAAGCCCAATAATACATAACTTAAATTATAATAAAAGGCTCAATCATGGATTTAAGCTTTATGATGATGGAGTCGACGATGATGATGATGATGCCCTACATCAGCACTCTCTGGCTTTAAAGGATTCTCCTCTGGAGAATGAAAATCCAAGTACTCTTGTAATAATTATGAGTCTAGTTGATGTAACTCATCAAATGTAAGCCATGAATCTTGAAGTGGAGAAAGACCTTTCCAACGAACGAGAAACCTTTGAGTGCCTCCATCAGATTTGATGATAATCTGGTATTCTAAAATTTGGTCTGGACGATGTGATCTTAAGCGACGAGATGGTATGGTAGTTGGTGATGAAGTATGAACCTGCATGTTAGTACTATTTGTAGAGAGAATAGTGTTATTCGTGTCTTGCCCATAGTACAATGTTAAATCTGATACATTGAATATTGGAGAAATCCTAACATTCATTAGAAGATCTATTTCATAAGCATTATCATTTATCTTCCTTACAACATTAAAAGGACCAGATCTCTTGAGAGTTAATTTCTTAAGAGTTCCAATTGGAAATCTCTCAGGTCTAACTTTAACAAGAACTAAATCTCCTCATTAAATTTTACATATCGTCTATGTGCATCAACATTAGTTTTATATTTATCATAACTCAGAGTAAGTTTTTGTTAAATTTCATTATGTAAATCATGCATGTTTTGTGCAAATGAAGATGCAAATGCACTAGACCTATATGTTACAGGCAATTCAACATGATCAATTAGTTTACTTGGATCATAACCAGTTACAATATGAAAAGGACTCATATGGGTTGACCTATTAATTGAACTGTTATAAGCAATCTCTGTAGTAGGAAGAACTAGGTCCTAGCTAGTAACATGATCTGTCATTAGACACCTAAGTAAATTTCCTAAGCTTCTATTAACAACTTCAGTTTCTCCATCTATTTGAGGGTGGTAAGTTGTAGAAAATAAGAGTTTTTTGCCAATTTTTTTTCATAAAGTTTTCCAAAAATAGCTCATAAACCTTACATCATGATTAGACACAATTGTCTTAGGAAGTCCATGTAAGCGAACTATCTCACGAAAGGAAATTATCGTTATATGTGATGCATCTGATGTCTTATAACATGGAATGAAGTGTGCCATTTTAGAAAATTGGTCAACAACTTCTAGGATAGAGTCAAAATATTGTACAGTGCGAGATAATCCTAAGATGAAGTCCATACCAAGATCTTCCCATGAATTATGGGGAATTGGGAGTGGTTTGTATAGACTATAATTTTATTTTCCACTTTTTTCTACTTGGCAAGTATGACATTGGGCAATGATACGAGCAACATCTTTCTTAAGACTAGGCCAAAAGAACCTATCCTTCATCATAGCTATTATCTTATCATGACCAAAATGACCAGACACACCTCCTAAATGAATTTCGTCAACAAGAAAATTTTGAAGTGGTGAATCTGGGATATGTAGTTGTGTGCCATGAAAGAGATAGCCATCTCATATTTGATGATCTAGACTATTAATTGAAACATCAAATTTCAAAGATTCAAAAATTTGTTGAAAATCTTTACAATTAGGATAAACATCTTTAACCTTTTTGAATCTAGTAACCTTCACACTGATATTTAATAATGTACATATTCTACTTAAGGCATCCGCTACTATGTTCTCAGCACCAGATTTATGTTTAATAACAAACGTATATTCTTGAAGAAATTGAACCCATTTTGCATGATGAGAACTAAGTTTCTTTTGGGTTTTTAGATATTTATGCACTTCATGATCAGAATAAAGTATAAATTCTCGTGAAAGAAGATAATGTTGTCAATAACGTAAAGTTTGGATGATAGCTTACAGCTCACGATCATATGTGGAATATCATTGATATGCTTCATTTAATTTTTCACTACAGAAAGCAATAAGATGACCTTCTTGTTTAAGAACACCTCCAATACCAACTCCAAAAGCATCACATGATACCCCAAATACTTTGTCAAAATTTGGCAATTTTAATATCGATGGACTTGTTAAAAGTTCTTTAATTTTAGAGAAGGCATCAGCAGCTGCCTTTTCCAAATAAAGTCTTCTTTTTTAAGACATTGAGTTATCGGGGCCATAATAGTGCTAAATCCATGAATAAACCTTCGATAAAATTTGGCTAGCCCATGAAAACTATGTACATCATGAATTGTGGTTGGGGTAGGCCACTGTTGAATAACCCTAATTTCTTTGGGATCAGCAGAGATGCCATCATAAGAAAGAATGAATCTTAAGAAGATTACTGAAGATATCATAAATGAGCATTTTTTTTAAGTTAACATATAGTCTTTCTTTACGAAGCACTTCAAAGACTTGCCATAAATGATTCTCATGATCACTCTTAGTTTGACAAAAAAATAAAATATCATTAAAATACACAACTAAAATTTTTCCAATGAACGATCGTAAGATATGAGTCATCACTCGCATAAATGTACTTGGAGCATTAGTCAATCCAAAAGGCATTACTATCCATTCATACAAACCATCTTTGTCTTGAATGTTGTTTTCCATTCATCACCTTTTCTCATACGAATTTGATGATATCCACTTCTAAGGTCAATTTTAGAGAAAACTATTGATCTAGCCATCATATCTAACATGTCATCAACTCTAGGTATGGGGAACCTATATTTAACAGTGATTTTATTTATAGCATGACTATTTACACACATACGCCAACTTTAGGGTAAGAAGAACAGACACTGCGCATGAAGATAAACTTTCCCTAATAAATCCTTTTGCTAATAAATCATCCACTTGTAGTTTTAGCTCCGCATGTTCATTTGGGTTCATACTATAATGTGGCAAATTTGGGAGTGATAATCCAGGAACTAGCTCTATGGCATGTTGGATACTTCTTAATGGGGAAGTTCACTCGGAAGTTCTTCAAGACAAATATCTTGACATTCCAATAAAGGTTCACATACTTCAGATGAGAATGATTTAACACAAAGTTTATTTTTAGAGGTTAGAACAACTAATGAAAAAATGATATTCCCATTAATCTCTTATTGAAATTGACATTTATTAATAATATGTAGGGATTTTTTTCTGTGGGAGGAGAAGAATTTTTCTGGTTGAAGTGGAGTGACCTCTTTAGGCTTAGCTAGATTTAAGATAATTCTCTTACCTTGAAATTAAAAGCATATGTATTAGATCGCCCATAATTTGTGACATCCATATCAAAAAGCCAAGGTCTACCTAAAAGTATATGAGCAACATCCATCGGAAGAACATCACACCAAATTTTATCACTATATTATCCTAATTGAATGGGTACAAGATAACATTGAGATATAGAGATAGAGGTCTTATCTACCCAAGCAACCTTATAAGGTTGTGGGTGGGTCTCTAGGGTGAGCTTCATCCTAGCCAAAGTAAAGGTAGCAATAACATTCATGCAACTGTCACTATCAATGATTAATTTACACATCTTTTCACCACTCTTAAAATAACTGGAAAATTGATGTGCACCTCCAATCAATATTAGCTCATGGGATAGCTAACACATAACAAATATATGACTCATCTAATGCTTCTTCTACATCACTAGCTTCTTCACAAGGGTCAACTGCAATTTGATTATCATTATTTTATTTTGTTGATCCTCATTTTCATAATATAATGTAAGTTTCGATGAGGATAAGTACTTGCATAATGACCAAGTTTTCACATGTAAAATAAGTAATGCTAGAAGTCTTAGAATCAGATGTTCCCACTAAAGCTTTTCCTTTTGTTTCACTAAGTCCTTTAGGAACTGCTACATTAGCAGGGGTAACACGCGAGTGAGAGTTGTTTCCAGATAAAGTTGTGAATCGCTTATAAGGTTGTGATCGAAGATATTGTTCAATTTGATTCGCCACTCAAAATGCATCCTCAGGAGAATAAATTTCTCGGGTTATCATTTCATTACAAATATCAGTTCGTAACCCAGATCTAAATCTAGAGATTGTGGTGCAGTGATCCTCTCTAACATCACAACAGGTCATCAATTCATCAAACCGTGTCATATACTCAACAACAGTTAAAGATCCTTATTTAAGCATAGTTATTTCATCCATAAGTTGATCATGAAAATTAAATGGAACATATTTTTGCTTTAAAATTTTTTTCATCTCATCCCAAGAAGCAATAGGTGGTTGTCCCAATCATTGAAATTTTTGTGTGAGATTAATCCAATAAGTCTTAGCCTTGCTAGTTAATTTCATGCAGGCAAAACAACTTGTCTTTTTTTTGACATGGGCATCCAATCAAAATATTGGTCCATATCTACGAACCAATCTAAGAAAATTTTAGGATCAAGTCGACCATCAAAAGTAGGTGGATCAATTTTAACCCTACAAATAACATCACCATCGTTCTAAGTGTACGCCGAGGCAACAAAATTAGATAATGGCTTTTCATAATGTAGGATAATGCTCATAAGGAGTTCAATGAGCACAACCTTCATCTCGCCTTAATCTTTGGGAGGTGAGGAGGAGTCTGTCACAAATCTGGTTAAAGAGGATAAAGGATGACCTCTAAAGGTTTGGATTGATAGTGAATGGATACTTTTGCATTTAATTCATTTTTGCATAAGAGCAAAATTCATAGGAATCATATTTTTCATCTAAAGATTGATCTGGATATCTAAGACCACTATGAGTTTACATGATGATATTCTTTTAAAATTAAATATAAGCAAATATTAATTAATTTTTTTAAACAAATATGCAATGTAATGAAAATGAAAGACACAATTAAAAAAGTAAGTAAATGCTCTAATTAGATAAAAAATTTATATGTTTTTTTAATAATGAATTACAAGATTACTCTAATGCAAAAATAAAACTCAAAATAAAATAAGATGTTCCCAAAGAAACATACTTGCTCTGATACCAAATATGATGTAGGACAAGAGTGCCTTTTATGATATGATATTTATTATACCGATAGTTCTTAAATCCAAACAAAAGAGTAATGATAAATGCACACTACTATTGAGCACATTCATAATATTATGAATTTAGTGAAGTTGAAAAAATTTTGATTAAAGTTATGTAAACCACACTAGAGATCTGAATCTTGTAAGTGCAAAGAAATAAATGAAAAGTTATGAACGATCTAACCTGTAGCAGATTTAAAATAACCCGCAGCGAAGCGGGGATAAGTTGAAGTCGACCTCTACAAATAGTCCATCATTGTGGACATTCCGTCCTTCTCTAAGGGTTGTGAGCTCACACACTCAAGTAGTCAGTCACTCAAAAGGAAATTACACAGAAGAATAGTAAAAGAAATTTAAGAAGGTAACTTTTATTCCAAATCCAAGTGCCAAGCATTACAAGAGCCTCCTTATTTATAGGATTGAAAGAGAGAGTTAAGAATACTTAAACCTAACTCCAAATTCAAACCTAACACCATCATAACTATACCGACCACCACCTACCACCATTATCAAACCTACCACTCATTCCATACCTACGCAAAATGTCATACCTATTACAATGACTCATGGGCCATGACATAAGAATAGCCCAATGCATATAAGCTCAAGACATAAACAAAATTTAAAAGCCCAATAATACATAACTTTAATTATAACAAAAGGCCCAATCATGGATTTAAGTTTTATGATGATGACGTCGACGACGGTGACGATGATGCCCTGCATCACTATGAAAAGGAGATGTTCTATGCACTAGGGTGAGAGGACCGAGAGAATAAATATAGGAGAGGATGAGGTGGCATTCAATCATAACTCTAATATAATGTGGAAGGCTCAAATAATAACATGATTCATTCATTACGAAATTTTGAGTATATAGATTTGCATAAAGTTACAAAAAGTAGGTTTTAAATTTTAAATATGGACAAAAAACACTATACTAGAAAATTTAGGATTTTTAATTTAGGATAACTTTTTTTTGTTAAAAGAAAATATTGTCATTTAATTAAAATTTTAACCTATTTTATTTATTTTGTTTTTATAAGTAATATAAATTTGGATATTTTGAAATTATTAAAAATAACTTGCTAACATTATCTTCATTTGGCTATCACAACTATCAAAAGTTGTCACTATTAGTAGTCAAATATTATTAGTGGTGACTATCATAACTCCATCAATGAACATTGTTGTTCATCATCATTGTTGTAGCTAGCTGCCACGACAATATTACTATCCCTTCAACTACCACAATTGCTTCTTGTTGACGATCTTCCCAACAATCACATAAAGAAATAAAAAAGAGGTTTTCAAATGCCAAATATATTTTAATTTCAAGCAAGAATTTTAAAAAAAGAATTATAAATAAAAATAAAACATAAAAAAGATCTCAAACAATGCCAAAGTAAATAAAAGGGGGTTACAAAAAATAGTTTTGTATTCAATATAAGTAATAACTTATTAATATTCTTACTCCTCTTTCTCATTATGAAAGTGCACATATCCACCAATGATTTGTTAGATATAAACAAAAACTTGAAACAATAACATAGAAAATTATGTTTTTCCTTTGGAAAAGTTTGTTGTGAGTATTCAAAGTACATATTAATTACTTGCTAATTTAGTTATCATTAGAACTCAATTTCCTTTAAAAAAACAACTTATCGGAAAATTTTTGATATATTTGATCAAAAATTCAAAATTTTAACCTCAAGATTTTTTATTAAAAGCCTAAGTTATAAACTATTAGATTAGAATGACTTGCCAACTTTTCGCAATATTTTCTTGCCTTTGTCCAAACAAAATCTTAAGAAATGACAAAATCAATAATTATTTATTTTATCATAACAACTTTATGAAAATTTTCACGAAAATGCCCTTATTTTGTCCTTAAAAAAATATTAATCCACGACAAAATATATATTTTTCAACTATTTTCTTTTTCTTTTTTCCTTATTTCAATTTTATATTTTATCATTTCCTGTTTCAAAATATTAGTCACTGTTATACAAATTATATTTATCTTATCCTTAGCGCCTATTTTCAGCCCTATGTGGGATAATATATTCCATTGATCTGAAAAAAGATTCCTTTCAGCTACTAGATAACTCTTGGAAAGTCATCGATCGCTCAAAATAAAAATATATGATTTATTGTGATGTTATTATAGAGCATAAATTAAAACGATCGCTCAAAATAAAAATATATGATTTTAAGTAAAATATAGGTTGGCTTCAGTAAAAAATTGTTAGTTATAAATCAATTTTAAAATATTATGAAAAAATTAAACCTATTTAAAATTATTGAAGTATAAGCAAACTGTTATTAATTAGTAGCATTAAAAATGATAGGATGTAATATTAATTTGATGATATTATTATGAATAAATTATTATATATGAGGAAATCAATTTTCAGTATATAATAACTAATTATAATACACACACACACCACTAAATTAGATAAAATTAAATATAAATAAATTTGCGATATACATAACTATAAAATTACATTTTAAATTGTTTTTAAGTATGTTTTTATTATTCATAAGATTTCTTTTTATAATTTTATGCAACTAATTTACAATAAGATTTACTAGATTCATTCATTAAGCTATCTAAAAACATTTGATTTTCACTTAAGCAATAAGACAAACATTTAAGGTTATCCTTCAAGTGAACGACCGTCAGGTAAGCTTGGTGAAACATTTCACTTAAATGATTACATAAAATAATTAATTAGAAAATTATTTTGCAAATAGTTAACTAATATTAAACAATTTGTTTTATCATTAAATGAATAATTAGTTCCACATGGCCTCACAAGATCAATTAAAAAGGTGATCGATTATAACAAAAATGAGGTCAAGGAAATGGGTTAGCCTAACTTAAGTACCTACATGTAAAACAAGATACAACACAGAATTAGCACTAAAATCTAATGACACATCAATGACTCAGAATACAAATGCCAAAATGCATAAAATAACTCGGTTCGAATGGTACAAATGTCATATAGAAAATAGCATGAGAAATGTCTTAGGAAAAATGTATACTTGTATTTTTTTTTTATTATGATGTTGATAATGTTGATGTCTTTGTGTTAATATTAAGTATTAAAAATACTATGGAACACTGCTTTGATTCCAAAACTCTCACATGATTGTTATTTATGTAAATTCATACTAATTGGAACTATTTTCATCAACTTACAAATTATAATATAGAATTTTTCTTCCAAAAAAAAAAACTTTCTTCTTTTGACAACAGAAAAGATGATGCACTCTTTTGAATCGAAAAAGGCACCAACTCTCATCATTAGTTATAGATGTGTAGCCATTGAGGAACAAATCCACAATGACCCAAATACTCCACTATTCTTTCTAAAATACTCCACTATTCTTTCTAAAAGATAGCTTAAACCCAGGCACAATTATGTCTCTAGATCTCACCAAGATTACCTCAACCACGCCCTTCCTCCCTATCGAGAAGGCCAAGGCTACACCTTTTAGTTCCTCAAAACTCCCTGAAATTCTTAGCTACTTTGGCATCTAGCATGGATCAGCGGAGGCTATAGCCATGCAACAAAGTTTGGCAAAGTGTGAGGAGTTACCCCTCGATGGTGAGAGAAAGCGTTGTGTTACATCCATGGAAGACATGGTGGAGTTCATTGAGACTGAACTAGGCAGCGAAGATGTGCGAGCTATTGAGACTTCTATGATAGGTGGTAATGATGGGGTGCCATCGAGGCAAAAGCATGTGGTGGGACCCAAAGGAGGGAGGCACATGGGAGTGCTAAGTGTCTTCTAAATTAATCATGAAGTTAATCAAACTATAAATATATTTTTAATTTGAAATAATATATATATATATATATATATATATATATATATATATATATATATATATATATATATATATATATATATATATATATATTGATGAAGCACTAGTCTCTTGTCATTAACCATACCCAAGAGCATTATATTATTGTCACACCGATGAACATTGAAGCATATAAAGTGAAATTGTTGGGAAGATGCATGATGTGGATCTTTGTAGCGACATGCCACACAAACACCTCAAAATGTAACCCAAATTATGCAGGTTTCAAAATATTGAACGTGAAGCCAGGAACTGAACCGATTTGTCATTTTCTACCTGAAGGCCACCTTATCTTTATTAGCTTGTCAAAGACGAATACTTCTGTGCTTTAAGAGGCATCTTCTATATTAATAGTATTTTAGCATCCATGCTTATGTTATGTCTATATTGTTTGAATCAATGTTTCTAAATAATGTGGGTGGTCTAAATGTTGATGATGTGAATTGTATGATTATTATGCATGAATGTTCTCACGCAAATTAAGAATCGCCTTATATCATATGTCCTGTTGAGTTTGTTGATATTGAATAATACAAAAAAGCATGGATTTATCAGTCAACACAAGACTAAAATAATGAAGGATCAAAAATCATGAAAAAAATGTTTATTAATGCTTATTTTTTCATGCAAATAGTCATTATTATATATACATGTGTCAAATTTCTTTAGCAATTTTATGGGAGGTAAAGTATAATTCTCATATGCTCAAAGAATAAAGTCCATGAATTCATCTCAAATATTTACTTCACATCAAATATGAAGAATAATATTTTGAGTTTGGGCTAATTATTAGAGAAAGGTTATGATATTAACATAATGTAAAATAATTATTTTTATGATATAATAGAAAATAAATTGATTAATGAGGTACCTATTTAAATAGTATAATATTTTTCTAAAATATTTTATGTGATGTTAAAAATAATTTAAAGGGTTTCTATAAGGATTAATCATGGCTATTCCATCTATGATAAGAACACCTTAACTTCAATAGCCTTAAATTGTAATCATAGAAAGAGATGGTGAGAGGCTTATCTTGCAAAAGCAAAGCTACCAATTATTTTAAAGAGGTTTACATGTGAAGCCATCATAGCAAAGTTATTTATAAAAGTCAAGATCAAGATCTATAAAGTCACTTAATATAATGCACACTAATATTTATGGCTCTTTTAGACTGATATCTTTTGAAAATAATCAAATTATTATGAACAAAATTCAAAACTTAATTTAACGTATGAGGATGTCAAAGGAATTTTATTCTAAAGCGATCAAGTAACTTAATTAATAATCCCCTACATTATTAAATTGAGGATTGGATAGAACTTATACTGTGGTAAATATTCTCATTTTTCATAATTTTTTTAATATGATATGTTCTTCATGCTTTGGTTGTCTCTTACTTATGCCTAACATGTTTCTTTATCAATCATCTCAGTATTAAAGATGACTTTATGTTGAAAAGTTTAACAAAGTTCTATTCATTTAAGAAATCTAGGTGGGCCTTTTTAAATAAAGCTTCAATAAACTCTTTCTTGAAATCGCTAGATCTGTAGCTTAAAATGTAACTAAGCAATGGTATCTTCTTGGAAATATTTATAATGTGACTATGATAGTCCATACGTGTAAAATCACAGAGTTTCCCTAAGTAATAAAGAGTGAGTATAGTATGATCCTATGATAATTGCACTCAATTATCAAAATTAGGTTGATTAGATGTTATTTGGATCGTAAAATTAAGGCACTGAGGAAAAACTAAAATCTTCTCCCATATTAAGATAGTTGTTAACCTTTTTTTCTAAATTCCTAAAGTTATTAACTTCTTGTTTTTGTTTCACAACATACCTATATTCCAATAATAAATTCAATACATGAAATATTTGTTAAGGTGCTTTCAATTTTAAAGGGGAAATAAAAAAATATATGGAAAACTTGTAAATGAACATTGCTACAATAAAAGAGAGAATGAGAAGATAGAAAAAAACTCAAAAATATAGAAAGTCTTCTTCGCTACCTTTGATATTTTCTCTTGAATCTCTCTAATTGGCTTCTCCAAAACCCTGAAGAAATATTCATAAATTTCCTCTGAGGACCCTCCAAAAATTGCGAAGAGCTAAAACATGACTATATAAGTGTTTGACCTCACTTTTAGTGAGGTTGACAACCCTCCTCTTAGACATAGGATTTAATCTAGGCACAAAGGTTCTATTAACCTCAAGTGAAGTTAATTACATAATAATCTAAGTAAATTAGGATCTCCAATCTTAGATTAGGAGCTTCCGAATTAAGCACTTAGGATACTACAATTAGTGGATATGTGCACAACCTCAATTAAAGGAAAAATAAAAATAATAAATTAAAATGAAATTTGAATTCAACTGAACCCAGATTAAGGTAATTAAGTTGATTAACTTAATTAAACCATTTGAGCTCAAAATCATTTAAATTTTTTTAGAAAAATTGTAAAATCAAAACTAAATCAAATAAAATCAAACAAAAGGTACAGAATCAATACACAAGTATAAATGAACCTAAAAAATAAATTTAGATGGGGTTTAAAGTGGTCAATTAGGTCGTCCGTCTAGCCTAGAGATGACCCATTGGGCCTTACCAAGCCAAAAATCAAACTAATCAAAATTTGATCAATTTAAGTCATCTTAAATACTTACATTTATCAAATTAATATAATAACCACTAAACTAATTAATTCTTAATCTATTGATGACCCGAACAGACCCTATTGAACTTAAACTCAAAAAAATTTTAAATTAATTTAAATTAAATATTTCAAAATACTTTAAATTTATATTTGAACATAATTTAAACTTTTCTTTAGTTTGATTTGATAAAATTGGCTATTTGACCTAAGTAATCCTTGATTTAACCCATTAACCCAAATTGGCCCAAAATAGGTCTAAATCAAAATCCAATATAAATTAATTAAATTAATTACTCCATATCATTTCAAATACTCAATCAAATATAATTGAAGTTTGAACACACTTCAATTTGTGTCATATTGGTCATTTAACCCATGTGAACCCAATTTGACCCATTAAGCCTAATTTGGATAAAAAAATGGGTTTAAATCAAAACTTAACACAACCCAAATTAAACCAAATAAATGCTTAAAATTATTCTTAAGTTGATTACTGAATATGACTCAACTTTCAATGGCACTCAATTTATCCACTTTGGTCAATCGGTCAATCTAACCTAAATTGTCCTAAATTGACCTATATGACCATATTAAGCCAAAATCAAAATAAACTAAAATTAAATAAAATTAATTATTATAAATTTCTTTTAAAACTTAATTAAACTTAATTTGACTCTTATTTAAGTCTAATTTATCTAATTTGGTCAATTTGACCCATGGACCCAAATGAACCCAAATTGGCCTAATTTGACTTATTTAGAATAAACTGAGTTTATTTGGGATTTAAGATAAAATTACATTAATTAATTATAGGTATTATAATTAATTATTTTAATATAAATTAAATTTAATCCTAAATTAATTGGACAAATAAGACTTACATGACTCAACCTAACTTAATTTGGGTTAAGATGAGTTCTAATAATAGCTCATAAATCTTACATCACGATCAAACACAATTGTCTTAGGAAATCCATGTAAGTGAACTATCTCACAAAACAAAATTATCGCTATATGTGATGCATCTGATGTCTTATAATATGGAATGAAGTGTGCCATTTTAGAAAATCGATCAACAACTACTAGGATAAAGTCAAAATATTGCACAGTGCGAGGTAATCCTAAGATGAAGTCCATACTAAGATCTTCCCATGGTTTGTGGGTAATTGGGAGTGGTGTATATAGATTATAATTTTATTTTTCACTTTTTACTACTTGGAAAGTATGACATTGGGCAATGATACGAGCAACATCTTTCTTAAGACTAGGCCAAAAGAACCTATCCTCCATCATAGCTATTGTCTTATCATGACCAAAATGACCAGACACACCACCTAAATGAATTTCCTCAACAAGAAAATTTTGAAGTGATGAATTTGGGATACATAGTTGAGTGCCACGAAAGAGATAGCCATCTTATATTTGATAATCTGAACTATTAATTGAAACAATAAATTTCAAAGATTCAAAAATTTGTTGAAAATCTTTACAATTAGGATAATCATCTTTAACCTTTTCGAACCTGGTAACCTTCACACTCAAGATATTTAATAATGTACATATTCTACTTAAGGCATCTACTACTTTGTTCTCAACACCAGATTTATGTTTAAGAACAAACGTATATTCTTGAAGAAATTGAACACATTTTGCATGACGAGAACTAAGTTTCTTTTGGGTGCTTAGATATTTAAATAGTTTGTGATCAGAATAAAGTATAAATTCTCATGAAAGAAGATAATTTTGCCAATAGTATAAAGTTTGGATGATACATACAGCTCACGATCATATGTTGAATATCGTTGATGTGCTTCATTTAATGTTTCACTGCAAAAAGCAATACGATGACCTTCTTGTTTAAGAACACCTCCAATACCAACTACAGAAGCATCACATGATACCTCAAATACTTTATCAAAATTTAGTAATTTCAATATCGGTGGACTTGTTAAAAGTTCTTTAATTTTAGAGAAGGAATCAGCAGCTACCTTTGTCTAAATAAAGTCTCCTTTTTTAAGACATTGAGTTATCGAGGCCATAATAATGCTAAATCCATGAATAAACCTTCGATAAAATGTAGTTAACCCATGAAAACTACATACATCATGAATTGTAGTTGGGGTAGGCCAGTCTTGAGTAGCCCTAATTTTTTCAGGATCAGCAGAGATGTCATCACAAGAAACAATGAATCCTAAGAAGATTACTGAAGACATCATAAATGAGCATTTTTTTAAGTGAACATATAGTCTTTCTTTACGAAGCACTTCAAAGACTTGTCATAAATGATTCTCATAATCACTCTTAGTTTAACTAAAAATTAAAATGTCATCAAAGTACACAACTAAAATTTTTCCAATGAACGGCCATAAGATATGAGTCATCACTCGCATAAATGTACTTGAAGCATTAGTCAATCCAAAAGGCATTACTAGCCATTCATACAAACCATCTTTTGTCCTGAATGTTGTTTTCCATTCATCACCTTTTCTCATACGAATTTGATGATATCCACTTCTAAGATCAATTTTAGAGAAAATTATTGATCTAGCCATCATATCTAATATGTCATCAAGTCTAGGTATGGGGAACATATACTTAACAGTGATTTTATTTATAGCGCGACTATCTACACACATACGCCAAGTATCATCTTTCTTTGGGGTAAGAAGAACAGACACTGTGCATAAAGATAAACTTTCCTTGATAAATCCTTTTGCTAATAAATCATCCACTTATCATTTTAGCTCTACATGTTCATTTGGGTTCATACCATAATGTGGCAAATTTGGGAGTGATAATCCAGGAACTAGCTCTAAGACATGTTGGATACTTCTTAATGGGGAAAGCTCACTTGGAAGTTCTTCATGATAAATATCTTGATATTCCAATAAAAGTTCACGTACTTCAGATGAAAATGAGTTAACAACTAATGCAAAAATGATATTCCCATTAATCTCTTGTTGAAATTGACATTTATTGATAATATGTAGGGATTTCTATTCTATGGGAGGAGAAGAATTTTGGGGTTGAAGTGGAGTGACCTCTTTACTTAGCATTTAAGATAATTCTCATTTAAGATAATTCTCTTTATATTGAAATTAATAAAAGTATTGTAGATATAATCAACATATGATACAAATCTAAATTAATATTAAATATACACATAAAAATATATCTTTATCAAAGATATTCTCACCAATTGCATATGTATTAGATCATTATAATGATCTATGTTATAATATATATATGAGATATAAAGATATAATAAATGTATATTACTAATTGAATTATATTAATATAATAGCTTATCTATATAAAGATTATTCATTAAAGCAATAATAATATTATGCTGGAACTATCAATGATTAATTTACATGTCTTTTCACCATCTTAAAATAAGTGTGGAAGATTGATGTGCGCCTCCAATCAATATTAGCTCGTGGGATAGCTAAGACACAACGCATAATAGCTAAATGAGACTCATCTAATGCTTCTTCTGCATCATTAGCTTCTTCACAAGGGTCAACTGTAAATCTTCTTAATTCAATTATTTATTAAACATGAGCTTAATTGCATCAGAATCCTTAGGACATTTCAAATTTTATTTTTCAAGCATATTATCATGATTTGTGCTCTTGTTTAATAATTAATCAAATTAAGATATTTTTGAGAGGGTAAATAAATGGATTATTAGTGGGGCAAACTTAATTAATTCATAAAAGCCACTTAAATTCTCTTTAAGTTTATTAACAAACAAATATGGATATAGGTTGAACACTAAGAATTGTTTCACCTCTTTAGGTTTCATCAACTTAAATATTCAAATTAAACATTAAAGAAAATTTAATTAGATTTAAAGGGTGCTTATCTAACTTGATTGTCCTTATATTCTAATGAAATCAAGTAAGTTGTGTGGTGGTATTCAATTACTATCTTTCAATTAGCATAAATGTGCATGTCATATGCTTCATGTATTCATGTTTTAAAGCAAAAAGAGTATGATTTCATTTAAATTGAATGAGTTGGACAAATATTATCATATAGTGTGGTTATTGTCATTAATAAATCTCAAACTGTTTTGAAATTATATGTAAATTATGAATTTTAAATTAATGTTTATCATAAATAAATAATTATGTGAAAATGAAATGTTCATTTACTCGTAATTAAAAGATGAAAATTGATGGTTTTATTCCTATGTTTATACTTATATATTCATGTATTTGAATTGTCAAATATATAGTCTGGATATCCCAAGAATACAAGGCTTTAAGCAAGCCTAAGGAGGTCTTAGATAATCTCACTTTCCTGGTTTGACAATAGCACATACTTGCATAATTTCATTTATGTGCATGCATATATTAGAATATAAAGTGAAAGCCTCTTTTTTCCATTAAGCTTTACATAAATAAAAGATATTTATATACAACCCTTTTCATGATTTTATTTCTATGTTTATATATATGTTTATGAGATGACTTCATATTGCACAAGAATTTCAACTAATGGCTTATTATTATTTGATTATTCCTCATATTTGGGCATGTGTCTCTTATGTATCCTTTTTTGACAAAAAAATTTAATTGTTGCACACATAAACACACAAATTACTCTACCAATTGGTGAAGAATTTATAATCTAATTTTATTTTTTTTCTATTTTAAAATAAGGACTATAAAAAAAATTAAAATTCAGAAGAAATTATGGTAAAGAAGATAAATTGAAGAATGCTTCTTCTAGCTAGGGCTTCTATAAATTTATTAATATTATTTTTAAAATCAATAATTTTTGTTAGAATTTGAAAAAGATATAGCTCATACAAAGTTTAATTTGGATACAACTATTATGACCTAAAGTAAACTTAAGTTGCAAATACAATTGATTTCATAACAATAAAAATAACAAATGTATCATTCTAATAAAAAAACCCACCATATGGTTGCAATATATCTTCCAAAATTGAAGTAGCTTGAAAAGTGCTCAATAATAGAAACAATCCTCATCCTAATTAGATCTAAGTAGCCCCAATGAGGTCTTAGATAATCTCACTTCCCTCAGTTAAGAATGATACCTACTTGCTTAAATATTTTATACATGTTTACATATGCTTAAATATTGAACAAAATCCCATTTTTCTAATAAATCCATGCATCAATATTATTAAGTGTGTAAAAATATTAGTACATTGCATGTGTGTGTGTTGTATATATATATATATATATATATATATATATATATATATATATATACTAAATCAAATATTGAAGAAACTAAAAAGGAAAGAATGTGGATATTATTAATTATAAAATGAAGTATTGGAGAATTTAAATAAATATATTTTGGAAAGGATAAATAGAGGAGAAGTTAATAAAAATAATTTCATTTGATTTTGAACAGTGATTAAAGCTTAATTAGAGCTTGAATATTTCATTAATTAGTTAATTAAGCTCTAATTACTTGGGTAATTATTCCCAAACTTGGCATATTGATATAATGGGATGACCTCTGCCTCCTATGATTTTATTGGGATTTTTTGGCCATGTAATTAAGGGAATTTTAAATTAAACCCTTAATTATCCTCTTAATCAATTTAATGATTAATTAAGATTTTAAACAGTAAAAAGTTAATTAATTTTACTTCATTAATCACTTATTAATAGTGAAATAATGAGGGAGGGTGATTAGGACCTATTTTCTAATTACTTTTCTAAATACATCACCTTAAAGAGAGTTAATTAATGAATGATTTAATTAAGAGATTAATTAACCAATGAATAATGAAATTAAATCAAATTAAATTGATAATAACATCAAAAAATCAATATTTAAATTAATGGTTCCTCTTTATGTGTTCAATAACATAAATACCTTTAATAAAATTATGATTAACACATAAATGTGGAAAAAATTATAAGCGTACTTAATTAGATTCTTTAATCTAACTAATCTCTAATCATGAGCTAATTACATTAGGTCTTTTTGGGGCATTGCAATTTTATTTTTCTCATGTGCATATCATTTATGGCTCATGATTAAATGGTTAATGAAATTAAAAAAAATATAGGAAAGGGTAATTAAATGGATTGTTTAATGGTTCAACTTAATTAACTTATAAAAACTACTTAATTATCTTTTCTTAAACAAACTAAAATCAGCAAAATGGGAGTGGGATAAAAATATTGGCAAATGATCTCTCCTCTTTAAGTTCAATCAAAATCAAAAATCAAATTGATAAGAAGCTTTGATTTTCTTTAAATAATTTTATTTAATGTGATTTCCCTTAGGAATTAGTGTAGTTGAATGAATTATGTAGAAATGTTTAGCTATTCCTTTTCAATCACCATAAATGTTGTATGTTATGTGACATAATGCATTCATATTTTCAAAATTAAAAGAAATTTACTTTTGCAAAATTACATGTGTTTGCTTAATCTTATTATATGTGTGGTTATTATCACTTATAAATTCAAAATTATTTTTCAAATGTTACAAATTGATAATAATAATTGGAGTGATAGTAGTTATGAATATATGTATAGGATTTGCATGTGAAATTGGCCCTTTCGTTCCTATGTTCATGTATGGATTTACATATATTTGAATGATAATAAGCATATAGCCTGAACATCTCAAGAATACGAGGCTGTAAGTAGCCCCAAAGAGGTCATTTAATTATCTCACTTCCCTAGTTAACAAAGGAACATACTTATTTAAATTCATTCATATGTATCTTTGAATTAGAATTTGAATAGAGCTTTATACTTTACATGTATAAATAATTAAACCAAAAATATAATCTTTTGCATGATTTTCATCCTTATAGTTGTATATACATCCATATATATTTAAGATAACAAGTATATAG
The DNA here is from genome assembly GCA_021442155.1 of Cymbidium sinense. Lineage (NCBI taxonomy): Eukaryota > Viridiplantae > Streptophyta > Magnoliopsida > Asparagales > Orchidaceae > Cymbidium > Cymbidium sinense. The sequence goes on from CM038224.1 coordinate 30,695,384, forward strand.
TCTAGACATCTTGGGAATACGAGGCTTTAAGTAGTCCCAAGGAGGTCATTTGATTATCTCACTTCCCTAATTAAATAATGACATGTACTTGCTTACATATTTTATACATGTGTGTGTATATTTGATTAGAGAATGAAAGCCCTCTTTTCTACTAAAAATAAATGCATCCATAATCATTTAAGTGTGCTAAAATATGTTGCATGTATGGGTATACCGAGTGTTAAATCATATACATGTTATGGATGATGAAAAGGAATGGTTCAACATATTCTATGTGATGGTAATTCAATCACACTAATCTTAAGATGCCTTTCATGTTGAATAGAATTCTTTAAGGTTGACCTAAACTTAGGATTAACAAAAATACTTAATAAATCATTCACTAAAAGAAACTAAATCATAAGAATGTGCTTTTAAGAAACAACTTAGGATAGGGATGAGGGAGGTTAAGCCTTTTTCTTGACTTTACAATACTTATATGCTAAGTGTAAATCAAATAAAATAAAACAAAATTTCAATTAAAACTCACTAATCTCCTAAAAAAATTGAAATGAAAAGAACCACCATATTAACTTAAACAATTTCAAAACATAAAAAAAAAAATTCAAAAGTCTAGCTAAGACATACAACATGAAGCCTATCATTTGAATGCTAAGTTACCACTTCTAGCTTTAGGTTAGGACGATCTATGTAATGATGATGTGTTTTATTTTATGATATCATGTTTTAGACTGGATGTTAAGAATGTGGATCGTAGATTATATGTTAGGCAGTTGTTAGCCAAATATTATTTTATGCAGGGAATTGTGCTTAAGGGGCTGCTCAAAAATAGATATAAATGTTTTATTTGCATGTTGCTTACAGCCCTGAGCATAACCCATATTAAGATAGGTGAACTTGGTTACCCATGTGCAGGGTGCAAAGACTAAATTATGAAAAATATAACTACTTGAAATTGTATGTATGTTTAGTTAACATCTATTTTGTAGGTATAGTTAGATTTATTTTTTCATAAAATGTAATTTTGCAATAGGAATTAGGATTAGTCCTATGGCGATTAGGATGTGTAGTGGCTAGAAGGCTTAGTCCTGGGGTCCCTTACGATGCCTTGGAGCAAAATCAAATCAAGAGAAAGAAGAAATGAAAAAGTGAAGACTCCCCATAGCATGTATTCAATTCTAAATTGTAAAATTATTTTATAATATTGGGTTGTATATAGCTTAACTACCCAATTTTCTCTTTTTTGTGGTGTATGGTGGTACCAGCATCGACCTCTTATTCTTTGATGGTAGTCTGTAAAATGATTGTTCTTATGTTTAGTTTGTGTATTAGGACAACATGATTTTTATAGTTTCTTAGTGATGGATGATTGAATGTGTGGCCTGGATGTGGTAGCCTCTCAGATAAAATTAATTTTTCTACTCAACTAATAACTCATAATAAAATTTAAACAACTTTCAACCTCACTTTAAATCCTAGGCTGTAATCAAGAAAATTAAATTTTTTAGCAACCACTTAGCTATATTTTTTTTTATGTCTCATAGCATGCATGTAATATTATACCACTCTTGCAAAAATAAGGGCCTCTATTTCAGTACTTTATGGACCGCTTGACTTATAAGAGAAACCCTTATGATGAAGCTTCACCCTTTTCCCCTCTTGATTTGGCCAACAACCAGATTTCATCATGCATTTAGGCATAAACAATCCCAAAGCCTTTGTCCAAAATACTATGTCAAAATTATATAACAAAAATGTAAAATATTACACTTTTAGACTAAATCATATACTCATGCCAGTCATGGTTTAGTCTCTTAGGGAGTGAGTTTACGACTCTAGCCTCTTTCCAAATTAAATAACAGCTTAAACTGCCTTGTAATTTCATAAGATCGGCCTACATAGTTTGAATCGTATGAGGTGTTAGCTGGAGGCCACTCCAGGCCATTATAAGTCTAAAAAAGTCGAACGAGTTTATTCTCTCTTGTAGAAGTTAACCATTACATCCTATTTCACTTAGATTTAGGACATACTTTAACTTGTGTTAAAGCTCCCTAGATCTAGAATCAGGTTACTTATTTCCTTTGGGCTATGAGCATAAATCCTCTCCTCTTAGGCATCTCCATAATCTTGTGTTGATGGATTATAAGCCCTATCAATCTATTAAAATTTTAACTCAAACAAATAAATCCTCTCTTTCAAACATATAAAGCCTCACCATATGATAGGTTGAAATGCTCATTAGGCTTCCTAGTATCATGAGCATTTCCTACTTATTTTCCTTTGGATTCTAAAATAGCTCTTCCAATTGAGCAATCTCATTTGATTTTCCAAAATAGCCAATTTATTGATAGTCTTAACCCTAAAATCTTTGGAGATAATAATTGACTACTTTAATCAAGAATTTTCTTAGAAAATCTCATTTCCTCTGATGTAATTAACTATGAAGGCTTGCCTCATTAAGGAACTAAAGAACCCGGTATAAAATAAAGCCTACTTTAATTTTTCATGTAAAGTAGGGGAAGAATCTATGATACATATGAAGACCCATAATGCCTTAAGAGTCCTTATTGGGTGATTAGGTCCATTGTAGGGTGATGTTTCTATTTTTCAAGATAGTACATCATATCTTAATGTCACACCCTATCACTTCAATAAGTACCCTCTAAGAAATGTGTGGTGTTCACATAGTGCATTCAAATATAAACACCACACTCATCACTTCTAGCTTTAGGTTAGGACAGTGTATGTAATGATGTTTATTTTGTTTTGTGATGCAATATTTTAGATTGAATGTTAGGAATATTGAGTGTAGACTGGATGTTAGGCCATTGTTAGCCAAATATTATTTTCTGTAGTGGATTATGGTTAAGGGGCCATTGAAAATAAATATAAATGCTTCTTCTTGCAGGTTACTTATGCCCCTAAGCATATTCCACATTAGGCCAAGTAGGTTTTGTTACCCATATGTAGGGTGTTAAGTCCAAATTATACAAAGTAACTGCTTGGGTTTGTATGTATGTTTACCTAACATCTATTTTGCAAGTGCAGTTAGATTTACTTTCTATAAAATATAATTTTTGCAATAAGAATTAGGATTAGTGCTATGATATTTAGGATGAGCAGTAGTTAGAGGGCATAGTCCTTTTTGGAAGAAGCATCCATAAAGAGTTCCTCATAAATTTTGGGGTTCTAGTTGATTTATTATGATTCATTTATGTTTAAATTAATTATTTGAATTAATTAGTTCAATTAAATGTCAAATTAGATTATTTTATAAATTATTAGGTTTCAGTGTGTTTTAATGATGTATTTAACTTCATTCGAGTGTGTTATGATGCTTTGGATCATTTCCATATTATTCTTAATTTATTTGAGTCATATTTAAGTTTCTTTCATTAAAATCATGGTTTAAAATTAAAAATTTTACATGTTTAGATTTATTATTCAATAAATCATGAAAAATTCACCTAATGTGTATCCTAACACCAATTTCAATTTCTTAATGTTTGAAATCAATTTGATCAATGGTTTGGGATTAATTTAGGTTTCAAAATTTTCATCCAAACCCAAATTAATTCAAAATTATACAAAAAATAATTGTGGATTTTAATTTTAATGGATTCTTCTCATCAACAGGAACCCATAGAGCTCTCATTTGTATTTTTTTGATTTTATATTTTTTTATGAATTTTTGAATTTTCAAGCATTTTTCTTTAATTTTTAAATTTAAAAAATCTTGAATTCCTTCTTGTGTCGAAACCACATGGATCCAACATGACGCCGCGATATTTGTCCAGGTAGGATCCACATGGATTCTGCATCAAAATGATGGCACAACTGGGATTGTTACGTGATGTCCGATCGCATATCAGATGGCTCTGATCAATCAGCCTTAATGGATTTAATCAAATGATCTGCCTAAATCTTAGTCATCAATTCTTAACAGAAGGAATGGATGGTAGAGATTATCTCTTCTTCGATGAAGAAGAATGCCAAGAGCCGTCTGTCAATTCGAGGTGATTTTCTATGATCCAACCATTGAAATCGCTCGAATTCGATTCCAAAACCATCAATGAATGAAATTGGAGGGATATATATAGTTTGATCTTCTTTAAGATCAAATTCATTTTTGGAAAGTTCCAAACCCCAAAGTTTAAGAGGTGGCTTAAATGGCATACCTCAGTTCTTGTGATCTCCAGTGGTGGGGTTGACTCCAATATCTTCGGAATGGTGCATTGAGGCTATGGAAAGAAGGAATTGGATCCTCTCTTTGCAGATTTCTCTATAGACCAAGCTCAGCCTCTTTTCCATTAGCTTTATCCATTCTCTGGCCTCTCGATGGTGAGGTAATCAGGGGAAGATTGGGATCAGCATTACATGAGGTGGGGAAGGTAATGAATGGTCTATTTGGATCAAGATGCTCTCTAGCTCATTTTCCCTTTTGAGGCCGAGAGCCTCTAATCCATTTTCCTTTATTCTTGGTCGACCATGCCTAATTACTTTTCTTGAAAGCTAGCTCTAAGGTTCATTAACTGTTTAACAGCTGTCTGGACGTTATGAGGTGGGAAAGCAAAGGGGATGAAGGATTGGAGAATTTGGATTTGGCTTCATACTGCAAGCACTAGCCATGGCATATTACATCCTTTTGGATTTTAGTTAAGATTGGTTTAATTCCTAAGTTTGTTCTCATTCTCTCTTAACCCAAGTTAGGATGAGTTTAGATGAGTTTAGGTGGTTTTGAATGGGTTTGATTCAAGCTTTGTATTTAATTATGCCATTAGATTCAATTTCATTTCAAATGCTTTACTCACATTTCTTTTATTGATTCACTTTAGATTTAAGTTTAAATCATCATTGATTGTCTATTAGATAACTAAGAATCTAATTAGCCAATGTCACATGAGGATTTAATTCAATTCTAAGTCAATTTGGCCCATTTTACCTTAAATGGGTTAAGTTAAATCTGACTGAGTCAAATGACCAATTTTGACTCAATTCGATTATGTTTGGACTCTAAGCATATCTAATCACATGTGTGAGATGATTTGGATTGATTGATTTCAATAAGTTTGAAGTTAATTTCAATTTTGACTCATTTAGCTCAAATTGGGCTTAATGGGTTAAGTTTGGGTTCATTTGGTTCAAATGGCCAAATTGGTCAAATTGGACCCAATGAAGGGTTTAATTATGTTTTATTAGCATTTTCAAATAATTTTGGATAGTTAATATGGGTTGATTTTGGTTTGATTTGGATTTGAATCCCATATGGTCCATGTAGGCCCATTTAGTTCAAATGACCTATTTAGCCTAATTAAGACCTTATTAGATTTATATTCTCTTAAATTCTTATTTAAACATGAATATATTATTATTTAAATCATTTGGAGTGATTTCATTTGTTAAAGTTTTGGTGGACTGACCTTTGACTTGGTGGGACCCACCTATGTCAAACATATGTTAAAAAGGTTGACCACTTTTGGATCTTAATTTAGATTTGTATTTATTCAAGCTTTTAATTTGATTTTATGGTTTCATTTGATTTTTATTTGCATTTATTTTAGTTTGGTTTGAGTTTCTTTAAGTTTAAATGACTTTAAGGGTTAAATAGAATAATTGGATTAATTACTAATTCACATTGATTTTAATTTGAGTGTCTTAAATTTCAATTTCTTTATGCTTGGATTTGAATTTGGTTTAGGTCTATCCAATTTTTTTTATTTTTTTTTATTTGGATTAGATCTTAGAAATGTAATAAATATAAAGATATACTATAAAAAAAAAAAAACTATCATCCAGCCATGGATTTAAATAAATAATAATAGAAAACGTTTCCAAATTTTGTCTACTTTGCATTCCCATAAGTTTCTTTATTTTAAATTTTATTTTAATTATGAGTGCGTAAATTATAGAGGAATTAAGTTAATGTGTCATGCATTAAAATTATGGGAGGGAGTAATTGAGCATAGATTACGATTTCTCAAAATTAGTTTGGATTTATGTTGTGTAAGTCTACTATGGATGTTATACATTTGTTGAGAGGTTTGATGAAGAAGTATCGAGAGAAAAAGGATGATATTCATATGATATTTGTTGATTTAAAGATAGCATATGATAAAGTTCCTAGAAGTACTTAGAGTTACGGAATAAAAGGAGTTAATATTGTGTATATTCAAGTCATTAAGGATACATATACTTGAGTTGTTAGTTGTATTCAAATACAAGGAAGATTGACCAAGTATTTTCCTATTTCAAGTGGATTATATCAAAACTCAACTTTAAGCCCATATATTTTTCTTTGGTTATGGGTGTTCTTGATCATTTATAAGAGGATGTACCACTCTTGTATGTGTTTTGCTATTGATATTTTTCTAATTGATAAGACTAGAGAGTTTAAGAGAAACTTTATTATGGAGCTCAACCATAGAATCTAAAGGCTATCATTTGAGTAAATCTAAAATAAACTACCGAGTGTAATTTTAGTAGTGGCGATCTAGTAGTAGGGTTGTGAGAATGGGTGATCAAGTCATCAAAAGAGTGAATGTATTATAATTCTTAGGTATATTCTTCAAAGTGATGGTAAAATAGATAGAGGTGTTAGCAGTAGAATTCAAGTTGAATTGTTGAAGGAATGCATCAGGCCTTTTGTGTGATAAAAAGTATTGCTTAACTTAAGAAAAAAAAGGTTGCCTAGTAAAAGAGAAGCATAACATTATTTAAAGTGTTTCAGTGATGAGGATGCTTAGGTGGATAACTGGCTTTACAAATAGAGAAAAATTGTGAAATGAATATATACAAAAAAAGGTTGAAGCACTCCAGCGGCAGATAATATTAGAGAGAGTCATCTTTGATGGTTTGGTCACATAAAACATCAGTCATCTAATGATCTAGTTATGAGAGTAGATGTATTAGATTTGGCCTATGATAAGAAATATGTAGGCAGACTTAAAAAGACTTAGTTAGGAAGTATATAAAATAACCTTATTTTATTAAAATTAAAAGAGAATTTAACATTTAATAGAACACAATAAAGAAAAAGGATTTATGTAGCTGACCTCATATAGTGGGATAATGGCTTGTTGTTGTTGTTGTTATTGTTGTATGAAGTACAAGTTCTTTATAGAGATCCCTTATATGTTCCAACTTCTCTTGAAGCTAAAATAGGTCAGACTCTATTAAACTTGCAATCCTACTTTAAAATGATTATCAGTTATACACACATAAGAGTTTTAAACTTTTGAGGTCAAGTCATATATTATGCAAGATAGGTAATCCCTTTATTAATTAGAAGAAATCTAACTCTGGCAACTAAAGTAAAGGATGATCTGATGCTGCTAATGCTTTATATTTTATGTTTGGGTTTTTTTTCTTATTAATTAGACATAACTCTAATACGTAATGCAATTTCATTTCCTAATAATTTGGGCCCTACCTAATGCATAGCTCCCTCTTTTAAGCCAATGTTATCCTTAAAGATTACGTGACCTCTATTCATGCAATGGTGATAGAACATTTTAAGATGGAGAAGGTTACAAAATAAATCAAATATATTGACAAAACTTTTGGGAATTCTACTTTATTTTATTCATAAGTCATTTATATAATTTTAATCTTAATAAAAAAAATTAATTCAAGTTTATCATGGCTAAACCATGCAAAAATCATAAGCTTGTTGAACAAATTAAAAGCAAGCATTTCATTTCATTCAATGTGTACAAACAAAATGCAAACACATCAAACAAATTAAATAATTTAAAAAATAATAATAAAGGCCAGTGTGGCTAGGAAATAAAATATAATACTCTAAAATTTAAAAAAAAATTTATAGCTAAGCATTACCTTACACAACTTAGCTTAAACCAACTAATAAAGTAAAACTCAACTTGTGGGCCTTCTTACTTCATCTTTAAGTTTTTCTGGCTCAAAAGACTTTAAAGATTCACCATTTATGGCTCATCTTTGTTATCTATTTTAGTCCTCTAGAATCTCAAAGGCTTATAAGACTTTCTATGTTTTTAAAAAGTGCACTTATAACATCAAAAAATTGCAACCTTTCATTTACAATATATATGTTAGTTCATATGTTATATTCAAAATACACAATCATTCAAACATTCATCATATCAAAAAAATACCTGACACATTTACATGTCAAACCACCTATCTTATTGATTATTCTTAAGGGGCATTAAGTATTTAAGATTTTAAGTAACACCCACAAGTAAAATGATTAATTTCTTAAAAAAAATAATAATAATATCACAATAGTGCATTATTTAAACATGATCACCAACGAAAAAATAATTTTTGTTTAATCCTAATAGTTTCCACAATCCATCAGTAAACTAACCTAGTACATCATTACATTACAACATATTATCACAAAAATCAGATAAAATAAATCATTCTAAATGTATAAGGGCTATGTCTTATTATATATATAGTGTATGCTAAGTCATGCAAATGTATGTCTATTAGGTTTCAATTTTTTAAGGTCAAATTGGATGTTCAATTTAACTAGATATGGTTTTAATTTAAGTGATTAGTGATTCAAAGATTTTTTTTTGAACTTTATTCTATTTAGGTTTTAATTATTTAAGAGTTTTTAAGAATGCATGTAAACCAGTTAACTTCACTAGATAAGTGAACATCAAGATCGTTTAGGCATCATAATGTTATAAAACATATGCTACATGAAACAATAAGGTATATTTCATAACAATTTCTATCCTAGATGGATTTTATTAATTTTAGTATTATCTAATTAATTTTGATTATAATTTTGTAATATTTTGTAAAAGAAATTAAAAATATCTAAAATATTTTTAAATTTATAAAACTATTATATAATCACAAATATCAAATATAAATTTCATAAATTTTAAAAATTACTTTAAATGATTTAATAATTTCAATAAATTTTAAATTTCTTATCATGAAAAGTTAAGAAAATAATAAAAAAATTTTAAAATATATGGGAAAATTCTCTTTATCTTAGAACAATAAAAGGAATTTTAATAAAAATTTAAGAATTATTCTAATATAATTCATTATTTTTACACTTTAAATATAATTTATTAATTAAATCATATTTTGCTTTAATATTTATATTAAATTAATTTTATGATTTATAGAATTTTTTTAATGGTTTATATTAACTTTTGGAATCACACACATAAATTTAATCAATTTGATTTATTTTATATTTTTTATTAATTAATTAATAAATTAAATTTATTTTATTATGATAATTTAAATATTATTTATTTTGATTTGATCTAATTTTATATTTTATTTACTTTCTAAAAATAGTTAAATTTTAAAAATTTATCTAAATTATTTATAGATTTTTCAAAATTTAAATATTATTTATATTATTAATTATTTATTTTATCCATTATTTTATTATTTTGTTATGTTAAGCAAAAAATTAAAGTGTTAAATAATTATATTAAGTTATCTCTATTTAATGAAAGTACTAGAATGTTTTTATGGATTTTATTTGATTTTTATAATTTCTATTTTAATTTATATACATATATATTATCATTAGCTTTAGTTTAAATTTCAATTTATTTTAATAAATAAATTTAAATTTTCTAATAAAATTCCTATACTTGAAGAGTTCCTAAGGGAACTTCATATAATATTTTGAAACTAGAAGGGTTAATAACATTTTATTTTGATTATTTAATATTTAAATTTTCTTTTATTTATCCTAAATTACATAATGTAATTTATGGCCTCCATTTTTATTGGACTTCTCTTCGGATGTTGAATCCAAAAAGGATATATTCAGAATTTTTATCTTTAAAATAAATTAATTATGCTTTTTTAAAATTTTTTGTTTGTATTTCATATTTATTAGTTTGATTTAATGGGCACTTAATCCTATTTAGATTATTTCGCCACAGGACTAGCTACCATAAGATCCATAAAATGGGGTCCATATAGCATGGAGGCTAATGTGGTATGTACTTATGTTTCAAGTTCTAGGCATTGGTTTAAGCTTTGAAGTTTGGATCTGATATATGAACTTGTAATCCAATGGTTTGTGTATCATTGTCTTCTTTAAACTAGGAACTTTGGCCATAAACTAAGATGCCCTTAATCCCAACCAAGACAATGCTCTCATTAAAATCCAACTCAATGGAAAGGATTACTATGAAAATGTAGTGTTGCCTATGGTTGGATCCTAGTCTAACTCACCTTTGGTTTAGAAAGCATGATAACCTAGAATATTTTCTACCGTTCATGAAATTTACCTCACTAGATCCCCTATCTAGTGTTTAGGCAATCTAGAAACTTTCATTGGATTAAAACGTCACTAGAAAAATAGCTCCCGGCTTGCCTCCTCATCGGCTACTCTAAAGGCCAATTCACTATTGTAGCATGCCTAGATTTATTGGTGTTCGTGCTCAAAATGCTCTAATAAAAAGATTGCTATTTCAATTTAGCTTTGGAATGACTTTAGAAAATTCTAAGCATAAAAATTATTCCAATTTTGAATAAATTCTCCTTGGTTTCTATTTCCCCTCACCTTGGTTGTTTTAGCTCAATTTAATCTAAGTAATTACCATAATGCCCTAAATTTGTTAGAAATGGATGGTTGAGATGTTTTTGGATTACTGTTTATTGGTTGAAAGAGTTATGGGTAGGCTTGAGGAGAGTAGGATGGTGGTGAGGATTAGTAGAATTAGTTATGTTAGAAAAAGATCTTTAACCATTCAATCCATTATAATTTTTGTCTAATTAATCTTTTGGAAAACTAAAGAAACAAGTGGAGGTGCCAATATGTAAATGAATTAATGTTTTCAATAATTATAATTTACAGCTTATGGATCAATCATTTATATCATTTGAACTAACTCAATTAAAATGAGGGTAGCTTTTAACCATTAGAAAGATACTCTAAAAGCATCCATTAGATTTTAGTTGGGCTTATATTAATTAATTTAGAATTCATCCAATAAGTTTGTGATCAAAATTATAAATCATTTGAACCATAACCAAAAACAGTGTTAGGTTATAGTTTAATTAGCTTTATGGTTCTCAAATTAATGAGTTGTAATAGATTAATAAGGCATTGAGTTTAATTTTAGTCTAATTAATTTTAGATTCAACCTGAACGATCAACTTGAATTTCTATTATATCTTTATCCAACTTCTATTTCAACATGATTCCTTAGTGGAAGTTGATTAATGACCTTAATAGATAATTAAAGTTTCATAGTGAAGCACTTAAGTCATTTTGAATCAAGTTAAGTTTTGGTTCATATATTTAGCTTAAACTACTAAAATTGATTTAAGCATATTTGACTTAAACATGCTTAACTCAATTTTACCATAATGGGGATATTTATAAGTCACATGTTCTTTTAGCTTTAATTTGATTTCAACTACTTGAGCTTTATAAAATTATTTTAGATTTTAAATCTTCATTAAAGATCTAATAAAATTTAATTTAAATTAGAATGAACTTTTAAATATGTTTGATAATACACCTTAATAGGTCATAATTGAGTAAATGGAGTATTTGAGTTAACTTAAATTTAATTGAACTTAGATTTAAGTTAAATGATTCATAGCATTACCAAAAAAACATTTGATTAAGTGTGCATTTTTTTCATCAATTATTTTGTAATTTAATAAAATTTAACCCAGTATAATTTTTTTCTCATTCTAAAAATGAGATCAACAATGAGTAATAATCTTATTAGTTATTGTAAGCATCAACTTCAGAAAAATATTTCATAATAACAACGTAGCATGTAGAGAATACAATAAAGAGACTCAAACAGAGAGAGCCAAAGGGACCCAATAAAAATAAATAAAAAATATATAGACCTCTCAAGTTTAGAATTATAATCAGGTTTGACATGTTCTTAAAACATTATCAATTCCTGGTCCCAAGTCTCGAATGAGAAAAGTGGAGGGTTGCATTAGGTAGTCAATAACCAGCATAAATTTTGTCTAAAAATCATCACACGAATCTTTTAATATATTGTGTCAATGCTGAGGCATTCCGTTGAAGTAAAGTGTTGTATGGCCTAAATACAATGTAAAGTATTCAAGAGTCACTACATTTGCATATGGATGTTGTGGTAAAGAAGCAGTGGTTCCCACATTATGGATGGATGGGGGCAAAGAAACTAGTCTATAAAACTAGAATTAATATAGGAACATGGAATATAGGTATTTTATATGTAAATTAATGAAATTAATAGAGCCTGTGATTTATAAAAGATAAATTTATTATGTATTCAAGAAACTAAATGGGTTAGAAAGAAGGCCAAGGAGATTGATAGTTTAGATTTTAAACTTTAGCATTCAAGCAGGAGTCATACTAGAAATAGTGTAAGTATGATTATAAATATGAGTTTGAAAAATAATGTTATGAAAATTAATAGGATTGGAGATAGCATTATAGCTTTAAATATTATTGCTAATGCTAAAATTATTAATGTTATAGTTGCTTAAGCCCTCAAGTAGTTTTAAATGTTTGCTCAAAAGAAAACTTTTGGAATGACCTAAAATGATGAAAATAAAGGCAACATATTGAAAAAAAAAGTATTTCTTAGAGGAGATTTAAATGAAAAAAGTAGAATGTAAGAAGATTTTAAAAGCATTCATAGTAGTTATGGAATTGAAGTGACTAATGAAAAAATAGGATCATATTAGATCATACTTTAGTAGGTAATTTTATAATTACTAATACTTTATTTAATATATATATATATATATATATATATATATATATATATATATATATATATATATATATATATATATATATATATATATATATATAGTATATATATATATATATATATATATATGGAATTAGAATAATAATGGACCTAATATAATATAGATCTCTTATTTTATGATAAGAAAATAGATAGTTTAGATTATAATGATTATAATGTCATTCTAGGTGAACGTTTAACTATCCAACATCGACTATTTGTTTTAGATTTTAAGATTATTAAAATATTATCTTAAGATTAGTTGGGAACACTTAAAAATGTAATATAAATTATTTTAAGAGTAAGATATGAGATTTTAAAATTTGAGATGTTTGTGATCAGGAAGCTAATATTTATGGAAAAAAAGTAATAAGTAAGATTAAAAAGTTACAAAAAATATGCTTGGAGAATAAAAAAAGCTTCTGTTTGTAAAAATAATTATTGGTGAAGTCAAAATATACAAGAAAAGATCAGAAATATGAAGTTTACAATAAAAATTGACTTAGATATAATAGTTTAGAGAATTGTGAAACATATAAAGTTTTTCAAAATCAATTTGGTTTAATGCCAGGTAGATCTACTATAGATGTTATACATTTATTAAGAGGTTTGATGGACAAGTATAGAGAGAGAGAAAGAAGTATCTATATATGATATTTGTTGATCTACATAAAGAGCATGAAAAAGTTCCCAGAGATGTACTTTTGAGGGCTCTACAAAAAGAAAGATGTTAATATTACATATGTCCAAATCATTAAGGATAGGTATAATGGAGTTGTTACTCATGTTCAAGCACAAGAAAGATTGGCTAAGTATTTTCTTATTTAAGTTGGATTACATCAAGAATTGGCTTTAAGCCCATATCTTTGTGCTTTAGTTATGGATGTCACATTTATAGAGGATGTACCTCGATGTATGCTTTTTCCTGATGATATTCTTCTAGTTGATAAGACTAAAGAAGGAGTTTAAGAGAAACATAAATTATGGAGATTAATCTTAGAGTCTAAAGGCTTTCATTTTAGTAGATCTAAAATCAAATACATGCCATGTAATTTTAGGTGTAAAAGATCTAGTGGTGTGGATGAGATAATGGGTGATCAAGTCATTAAAAAAGGTGAACATTTTAGATATTTCAGCTCTATTGTTCAAAGTGATAGTTAAATAGTTGATGATGTTATTAGTAGAATTCATTTTCAATGGTTGATATAGATTAATGCATGGGACTTATTGTGTGATAGAAACTTACCACTTAAATAAAATTAAGGAAAAATTTAATAAAATAATTATGATACTCGCAATTCTTTATGGTGCAAAATGTTGGCCAGAAAAAAGGAAAACATAAAATTAAGATTAGTGTTGCAAAGATCAAGATGCTCAAGTGGATTAATGGCTTTACACTTAGAGATAAAATGGGGAATGAATACTATGTGAAAAGGTTGGAGTAGCTCATGTGACAAATAAGATTAGAGAGTCTTCTTAGATGATTTGATTGCATAAAATGTCGGCCATCTAATGACTTAGTTAGATGAGTAAAAATATTAGATTTGACATATGTTAAGAGGTCGACTTGAAAAGACTTGATTAGGAAGTATAAAGGTGTCAATATGACACAATGGAGAAGAAATATTCATGCATCTGAGCCCTCATAGTGGGATAAAAGCTTGTTGTTGTTGTTGTTGTTGTTGTTGTTGTTATTATTATTATTGTTGTTGTTGTTGTTGTTGTTATTATTATTGTTGTTGTTGCTGTTGTTGTTGGGAGTTATTTTATAAATAACATTTTAAATAAATGTTTAAGCCTTTCTTAGTGTTGTTTTCCCTAAGTATATGATAATTATCTAATTCCTTGTGATATTACATGTTAAATGTAAGTATTATATAAATGCAAGTTATTTATTATTTTAATCCAGATACTCTTGAATTATATTAAAAAAAATTTAAATATAAATTTTGGGGTAGAATAAGTTCTTTTTCAGGCATTTACATAAAAAAAAGAAAAAAACCTTTATTTAACAGACAATTCCAAAACCTTATTGTTGAAAATAACATTATTTAACTCTTATCAATTCTCTCGTAGGGTTGAATACAAATGAGGATAGTTGGTTGGAAGGGTTTATAATATTTTTTTTTCTTCCATTCTTATTCTTTAATTTTATATTTAATCATATATTTCCCATATCATGAGTCATTTTATGAGTCTGAATTAAGCCCTTAATCATTACTTTTCAGCCCTAATGTGGAATAATTTATTTTATTGTTATGAAAAAGTATAAAGGTTCTCAAAATGCAAGGAGCACCTTAATAGCATCATAGAGTAGATTGCTTCCAAAATTCTAGCAAAAAGAGAGGTATTAGATCATCCGAGAGGATATAGTCAAGCCAACAGATCAACCACAAGCATGTAGAGATAAATGAGCATATCTGTGAATCAAATAAGCAAGCTCAAGGTAACATAAGATAGTCGGTTGAGCTCAAATAAGAGTTGGAGTTTATCATAGCTCACCAAACAGAAAAGACCTGAAAACAAAATGTATCTCCAAATGCAAAAGGTAGAACCAAATTAATGGGTAAAATAGAGGCTGGAAAATGCTTTAGATATTGTAGAAACTTTTGATTTAATCTGGTATGCAATTTTTGAATTTCTACTACCTCATCTTCTATTTCATAGCAAAATGTATGTTTAGATCTGATTAAAGCGGTAGGAGTCCTTGAAAATTCTGTTATTCCTTTCCTTCTAGATATAATGGGCAGTGATGTGAACGGCTATAATAAAAAAAGCTTTTGAATATTTTGCATGCCATGATGTCAGAATGTGCAAGTACTTGATGGAAATTGCATGTAATAAGAAAGAAATTCTCATCGGGAATATAACTTTTAAGTAGTGCATGAGAATGAGGGCTTTTAAAAAATAAATGGATGTGGGATTCAATCATAGAATAGGAAAAAACACAATATTGATTAATGTCAAGACCTCTCTTGGCCAAGATATCTTTTGTCTTTATATCTCCAATGAGAATTTTCCAAGCAGATGCTATAAATTTAAGGGAGTGGCCATTGAACCAAAGATACCCACTCCAATCCTCTTTATCATAATTTTTATAAGCAAAAGAATAAGTAGATTTATGAGAGTAGAAGTCCATTCCCCTCCATATACAGGCCTTTTTCTTTTCCCCAATGGGTGTGTTTCAGATAAGCTGAGTACAATAATCTGTGGTATTTTGGGTATGAGTCAATGACCAGCTTTGATTCACGATAACTTTGAAAAGTAAAGTGTGAATCTGATAGGGGAACCAATTAAAATTTTTATTGTAAAATCTCTCAAAAAGATAATAACCAGAAAGCCATGGGTCAAAGTAGAAGAGGAGGTTGCTTTTAGAGGTAACTTTTAGTAATATGCAATTCTTAATTATTGTCACTTTGATATTTCCAAAAAAAGATATGTGATCTCATCTTAAACTAAAGAGAGCCATAGAACTTGCAATATACTAGTTAGCGGATAAAATTGCGTTGTAATGTCTTCAAAAGATCTTTGATTTGCACATGAGATTGATGACATCAATATTAAGAAATGACATTCTTTTTTGGTTTGTGATACTCCAATGTATGCATTTTTCTTTCAGACCCATTATGGTGGAGGAAGTTGTTAATGATGGATGTGAGTTTCTTCCTCAAACCTTTAGGATTGATGGAAGATCTGAACTAATAACAAAGGTAGCTCCACATAATTGATTTAATCAATTAGAGTCTCCCTACGAAGGAAAGAAATTTTTGCTTCCATGGATATAGCCAATACTAAATTTTATCCATAATTTTGAGACAATATGAAGCTTTGAGCTTTGAGGACTTGATAGTGACACCAAGATAGTTCCAAGAGAGAGGCTTGGAGTTAAAACTACTGATTTCATAGATTTTTTATTGCAAATGAGTGTCAATAGATTTAGAGAAATAAATAGTATATTTTAATGGATTAACATAAAGATTAGAGGCCAAATTAAAAGCATGGAGAGTAGAAGATAAGCAATTAATAGTGTTAAGGTCTGCTTTCCCATAAATATAAAGATCATCAGCATATATGAGATGAGATATATTATAACCTTTTATCATAAGACTTCCAATGCGACAAAGAAGGTCCAGAGTCTAGAGAGCATCCATAATAATAATAGAAAGGTAAGGTAATGAGGAAAGCATTGCCTTAAGCCATAAGAGGATTTGAAATAGCCTCTTATCCCATAATAATAATTATAAATGAACTTTGCTATGCGAGCTTTGATCCATTTAATGAATAGGAGGGAGGGAAGAGGGGAGATATGAAGCCTTCATTAAGTCAATTTTCTTGGAGAGGATGAGGAATTGAATCCATATAAGAGTTCATTTGATGTTGTCTATAATATCATGACCAGCAATGAAGGTAGCCTAAGCAGGGTGTATAATACTAGGCAGAACAAGTTTAAGCCTGTTAAATAGTAATTTGGTAATGATATTTATAGATAATATTGTAGAGAGATAGTCTATAGTCATTGTGAGAGCTCGTACGAATGAGAGTGATCACAGAGTGTTTAACTCTTTCAAGAAAAGTAGAGGTGCTGAAAAAGTATTTGATGGCCTGAATGCATGAAGGATCGGTGATGGACCAAGTATCTTTAAAGAATTTGGAAATAAAACCATCTGAGCTCGGGACTTTATCAAAGTCAATACTAAAGAAGGCATGTTTAATCTCCGTGTCACTGACAGTGTTAATAAGTTCTTCACATTCAGATGAATTGAGGGTGCAGCTAACAAGAATATTCACAAGATAGTTACTGGATGCATTTGAGGTGCTATTGAGCATTGAATGAAAGAATGAGATCGCTTCACTAGCTATGCCATCTTGAGTGCAAATGAAAGAGTTGATTCCTGAGAGCTCTCTCAGATGATTCATGTTCCTTCTTATTCTAATTTTTTGATAAAATAATTTGATATCATCTTCCCGTTTAGCAAGTCAAGTGCATTTTGCTCATTGTTTAATCCACATTTACTCACAAACTAAGGCTTCATGTAGTTGTCTTTGATACATGATCTCATTTTGTTGATTTTTAGATCAAAATGGAATTAGATATGTTATCATAGGAGTTCCATTTCCAATTGAGGAGGGCGATTTGATATTTTTTAATTTGTTGCAAAGAGCAAAATAAGTTGTCGGGTTATCCACTTGAGATTAGGAATGATCAAGGTCTTGGTTATCTTTAGTATGAAATAAGCTGAAATGCCTACGAAGAAGGGATCAGAGATGGAGGAAAGGTGAGAGTTTAGTTTCCAGTAGGCAGATAAGGTCAATCTTATTATTTTTAATAAGGTTTCTTTAGTCAGTGATGTGAGCATCACTATTGAAATCACGAACATTCCAAATGAGGATGTTGGGGTAGAACATAGTTTACTATTGAGATTAGGAGGATTCTCCTTTGGGTTTGCCTTTCTTAGGCTTTGGGGTGACGAGCAGGGAGGAGGAGGTGGAGGAAGTAAGTTTGGTTATGAGGGCTTAGTTGGAACTTATGAGGTTGTAAAGGAGATTAAAATGGGCCTCCTCCTCTTAGACGAGCTCTTTTAGAGAGGTCAATTGATCAATATGTTTAGATGAGGTGATGTCATTCATATTGGTTGGGAATCATCAATAGTGGATTCCATAGTGTTGGAGGGGTCAGAGGAAGGTATATTGAGGTCAGGGGCAGATGGAGGTGGTTGTTGCTATGGGGAATAGTGGGCTTGGGTAGGTCGACTAATGCTACGATTGAGTTGCTGCTTAGTTCGAGCTCTGCTAAAACTTCTGCCATGATGGGGAAAAGAAGTAGAGGGGTTTTTTTGATTAGGTAGTTTAGGACAGTTGGTGGGGTCATGAGCAAATGTGCCACAAGTTTGACACGAGGAGGGCTGCCATTCATAAATAACATGATGTAATATGTCTTGTCCTTTAATTGTGTAATGGGAGGGTAGTAGAATTGATCTGATACTAACTCTAGCAAATGTGAGGTGAGTGCCTTTGGCAATGAGAGGATCCACAGCTAGAGGAATACCAATTTTGCTAGCAATCATGAAAATACCATTTTCTAACCAGCAGTAGAGGGGGAGATTTGGGAACTTAACCCATATAGGTACCTCTTTAAAGTCTTCCTTGAAAGGTTTAAAATCAGGAGACCACTTCTTAAAAATGAAAGGGTTGCCATGAATAAACTAAGGGCCACCAACCAAAATGATGTCCAAATCTTCAGCACAGTTAAATTTAAAAAGGAAAAAACCTTTGGCAAGAGAGATTAGCTCAACCGTACAACATTTTTTCTAGATTTTGTTGATAGCTTGGAGAAGATTACCATAAAAAGGGCACTTACCTAAAGCATAGTAGACCAAAGCAAGGTTCCATTGCTTAAAGCCTTCCTTGATCTCTTCATCAGAGAAGGAAAGTTTTTCATCAGCACACATGAAAAAAAAATTATTTAATTTCATGAGAGGCTAAATAATTTTTAATATTATGCAAAATTTTATTTAAATTTTTTATAATAGTAATAATCAAAATAATTACAAATTTTTTTAAATATTAATTGATCTGGCAAAATGATTAGAAATATCTTGTATATATAAAAATATCACTTGTAGTGTAAAGAAAATTTAATCTAAAATATATATAGTAATCCTATTTATGTTGAATTATTCAGCAATAGGCTACTATATAAGCAGCCCACGATAGAGTCATTAACTCGATCAAAACCTATCAATTTTAATCATTAACCGTAGTGTCGTTTCTCTCATGGATTTCCTGCTCTTGACTATCTTCACCTCACTTTGTATAGCTACTCATCCATCAAAGAAAGAAAATCAAATATATAGACATCCCTTTATGATGGATTTATGCGAATTATAAGCTTCAAGATATGGATGGATGGATCATTTGATGAGCTAAATATTTTATGAGAAATTTTGTTCCTAAGCTATGACTACTTGCCAATATTTTTTTTAATTGTCATCACGAGATCATGCGACATTCAAAGTCTTGTCTTCCCAACATTATCTTGGCAAAGTTTCCTTCCCCAAACTCGAATCCCTGCCAGTATCCTCCAGCCTACCCCAAGGTCCTCTCTCTCTCTCTCTCTCTCTCTCTCTCTCTCTCTTATAATATGTAAGTGTCTCGCAAGAATAGCATACAAATTGTATAAAATACCAATAACTCAGAAGTCACATATATATGAACCTAACAAAAGAAAACTACAACAAAATTGTCTTTGGCGCAATGTTTATTTAGATTTTTTTATGATGTTGATGATTATGATGCCTTAGTATTAATATAGATTATTAAAAATATGTTGTAATACAGGTTTGATTTTTGAAACCTTTCATATGATTGATATTATCATGGTTGTGGAAATCAAAATAATTAAGGAATTAGAAGAAAAAGAGTTTTAAGATTTAATAATTCGACGGAGTTGAATCATAGATTGACTCAAATAATATAATAAATATTAAAATTATTTAAATATAATCTAGAAATATAAAAATATAAATATATGATAAATATATAACAAAAATAAACAAAATAATCATAAAGATTTTTTTTAATAATTTTAAAATTAAAGTAATAAATAAGAATAGTTAAAATAAAATTTTATGTAAATGTAGATATTTAAATTTTAAAAAATTTATAATATAGATGTATAAATATAAATATGATTATTAATAAGAATATAATTTATAATGAGAAAGTAAAATTTGTAATATAAAAATATTTTAAAAACTTTATTAAATAATCTTAATAATAATAATAATAATAATAATAATATAAAGTGTAAAATAAGTATAAAATGTTATTATAAACTATATTTTTTTAAAATAAATTTGTATATTATACAATATAATTTATAAAAAGATTATACAGTTTAAAATTAAAATTTTATTCATATAAACTTACATCTCAAAACCCATTTAACACTACCAAAGTCCAAATCTTGCAGTATAATTCCTCCTTCAAGCAATCCAACTAATATTTCAACATATTCATAGAGATTTAGTATTGCACTCTTCAAATAGAAGAAACAGCTCTAAAGTATGAGCTAACATGGTGGACACGCCATAGATTAATTTGAATAATTTTCTATTAATAATAATAATAATTTTAAAACTTATAAGATTTATTTTTAAAATAATTAGATTAAAATATTATGTTATACTTAATATTTGATAAGAAAAACTTTAATTATTTAATTGAGAATTAAAGGTAATTTAAAAGATTAGTTCTAGATTGGCTAATTTTATATAACTAAAACCTTCAGACAAATTGATGGGCATGGCTGATTTTCATTGATTTGATGTGAAAATGATTTTTTAGACTAACTAGATTAATCATATGCTTGATTCACAGTCAAATAGGTTCAACTGGCCAATCCGATCCACTGTATAAAACTTGGGATATTATGTAAATTCAATCTATTTAGAGCTATTTCTCATCAGCTAAAAAATTATAATTTATCATTCCACTTCTCAAAAGTATGAAAAACAACTTATTAAGACTGGGGTGACACTTAAACGTGGCCAGTTGACACCAAGGAAAAAGTATATGGTGGGACTCAAAGAAGGGAGGCGCATGCCGCATGGTGAGTATTAAATATACTCTAAATTAAAAATAAAGTTAATCAAAATATAAATATAATTTTGTTTCTAAAATACAAAATATATTCATATAGGAATTAGAAGCACTAGTGTCTTGTCATTTAAAGTTATACTCAAGAGTATTATACCATTGTCATACAAGGATGAACATTGAAGCATAAAAAGTGGTGCAAGTCATCTTAGTTTATTGGCTGAGAGCTTTGAATTTCAACAAAGAGATCTTGAGTTCAAGTCCTTGTACATGCATTGTGTGTGTGGGTTTACAATTAAATTCGCTTAAATGTCCCCCAAAAAAAGAAAATAAAGTGCAATTATTCGATAAAAATGGAGTGATGGTGGATGCTATTGTGACATGCCACAGAAACACCTCAGCTTAGAACCTAGATTATATAGGCTTCAAGAAATTGAACCCATTTGTCACTTTCTGCCTCAAGGCCACCTTATCTTCATTGGCCTATCAAAGAAGGATATTCTTACCTTGTAAGAGTTATCTTCCATATTAATAGTACTTATAATTAGTGCCCATACATATGATATATTCCATCTTGTATTCATTAATGTTACTAAATTATGTGAGTGGTCTTAAAGTTGATGATGTGAATTGTATAATTGGTTAGGCATACATGCACTCTATGAATCATATGCCAACTTGTATTTTTTGCCTTGTAGAGTGAGTTTGTCTTGAATGATAAAAAAGCATGGATTTATCAATCATCACTTAACGAAAATAACGGAGGATCCAAAGGCATGAAAATAAATTTAATAATGCTTATTTTCTACATGCAAATGCATCCTATATCTCCAGCTTTTTTATGGTGGGCTTTTCATGGCTCAGAACTATAACATTTTTTGAAGGATCATTCTAAAAGTTCGATCTCCTCATTAAGAGGGGAAAATTTTCTATTCAATCTCTTCGATTTTATTTTGTTATGTTTGACAAGAAAATTAAGTTAATAGAATATGATATTAATTATATACATTGCTAAATAAAAAAGTAATATTGATTTTAAATTGTATGAATCCATTTAAAATTCTCCCAAATGTTATGATCGATTTTATTTTTGAAAATAAAAGAATAAATATAACAATCATTTCTTAAATATATTTTTATATATATGATGGGAAAATGACCCCTTAGTGTGAACCTAAGTCATAGCTTCAATTTATGCTGAACTAAGTGTTTAAGGTATTGTTTAGTCTCATATATTTACGTTACTTCTCATCAGAAGGACAAAAAAAATTTATGCTCAAACGTCCACTGTTTCTTCTTGATCTTCTCTTGTTTCTTCAGCATCACAGATGGGCTATCATTGAGGACTTTAACGCAAATGAAAATACAAAAAAAAATGTTCAATTTTTCATTTGCTATGTAAAAATTCCTTGTACTTTAAATTCAAATTTTAAACCACACCATTGAAGAGTCTAAATATTTAAAAATCAAGAGTGTAAAGCAGGTATTAAGTTTCTTGCAACTTTATGAAGAAAAACAAAAAAAATGTAAAAATTAATAGAGATAATGGTGCAATTGCTATAACTCAATTAGAGATAAGAAAAGTTTGATAATTATAGATGTCAAAGACAAAAAGAACATAATTAAAATGATGGTCATAAATGATAAAAAGAATGAAGAAGTAGATATAATAATAACTCCAATAAATTTAATAATAGAGATATGAGTAAAATCCACAAATATAACAATTAGAAGAGAAAATAAATAATTAAGCTATGACAACTCTTATATCAAATGTTGTAGTTATTAAAAGTTTGGCCATTGAGCTTTAACGTCAAATGTACAATAGGAGAAGTATAACTTTGTAAAATACATGAGTTAAGACGATAAAACCATATTGTTTGGGTGCAAGGACAAAAATGAAGACCATGCAAATAATTACATGTATGGAGAAATAACTAGATTTTCAAGCACAATAAAGCAATAAGAAAAAAAAACTTAATGGAGATCAAAGGCAAAGGTATAATTCTCAAACACTTTAGAGATCATTAATACATCCCAAATATGTACTTTATATCAAACATGAAAAATAATATTTTGAATTTGGGCAAATTATTAGAGACAAAATATTATATTAACTTAACAAAAAAAAAACAAGTTTTAAGATATAGAGAATATTTTGATTATAAAGGTGCCTATTTAAAAAATAAAATATTTTTTTCTTAAATTTGTAAAGTTATGTAACAAAGTGTACAAAGATTGATATAGTGATTGATCATGGATATGACATTTATCATATAAATGCCTTGATTTGGGTATCCTTGAACTTTACTTAATGAATGAGATAGTGAGATGCTCATCTTACATCAACCAACAAATCAATTATCTAA
Organism: Cymbidium sinense; assembly: GCA_021442155.1. Taxonomy (NCBI): domain Eukaryota; kingdom Viridiplantae; phylum Streptophyta; class Magnoliopsida; order Asparagales; family Orchidaceae; genus Cymbidium; species Cymbidium sinense. Next base: position 30,719,097 of record CM038224.1, read on the forward strand.
AGGGTGTTTACTTGAAAAGCAATTTCAAAAAAGTTTTCCATAGAAGTCCAAATTAGGAGTTATAATGCCACTTGAGCGTATGCAAATTATTTGTGACTCTATTAGACTAACATATTTTTAAAAAAACTATAAAATAATCAAAATATAATCAACATAGCTCAAAGCATACTCAAAAGTGAGACGATGTCAAAAGGGTTTTATGCTAAAATGTTTGCATATAATCTACTTAATAAAAGATAGAAGAGGCTATAAGAGAATAATAATAAGATCCCATGAAAGCTCAACTTTTAATAGATGATCAAATGAGAATACACTAATCAACAACCAAGGTGACATTTTACTTTTTGTCTCTTCAATGAAAGTAAGAAGTGGGTAAATATTATGGATGAAGGAATCAAACAAACATAAAGAATAATGCATATGAGCATATTACACTTCCTCAAGCATACAAGAAGATTGAAGCTAAATTGGTATACAAAGTGAAAAACAATACTAAAATATGAAGAGATATGAAGAATAAGATTAAATAAGATTGATGAATAAAGGATAGATCCAAAAAAATGGAATTAACTATGAATAAATATATGCACATATCACTAATATTAAAACTATTAGACTAATCATTTTTTAGAAGCTTGGCATAAATGAAAATATATCACATGAATGTGAATTCTACTTTTATTAATGGAGTTCTTGAAAAAATGTTATATATTAAATAAACCTCGAAAAACCAAGTGAAATAATAAGAAGAGAAAGAATTGAGGTTAAAGAAGCCTTGTATGACCCAAAGCAAGATCCAATAGCTTAAAACACTCAAATCAACAAAAACTTTTAAGAAAGAATTTTGCTATCCATATGAATATGTACACTATATTGAGATTTTTAAGGAGTTCAAGAAAGAAATGGCCAAAATTTGAGAAATGAAAAATATTAAGCTCAGATCTTAATAATGTGAAGAACATAAAGACAATCATCACTTAAGAAGGCTATGCTAAAGAAGTTCTCAAGTTAGTCAAAATGTATGACTTTATTATCATTGAAAATAATAATGCAAATATCAATGATGATGAATAGAAGATAAGTTTATATGTCAAAAAAGTGATAACTTATAAAATATAATTATATAAGATTAAAAAAAAAAAAAAAAAAAAAAAAAATATATATATATATATATATATATATAATATAAATATATATATATATATATATATATATATATATATATATATATATATATATATATATATATATATATATATATATGTATGTATGTATGTATCCATGATTGTACAGTAGAAGCCCTACAATATATTGAGTCGTGGTATAATTTAATTGGCTTTTGCAAGTAAATTTGTTTCATCTTTACTTGTTTTATGATTAGTGAGCTTTCCAAAGTACAAAATGAAAAGCACTCACAAAACTTCTTTTTTGAACCTAGTTCTTTTAATATATTCTAAATGGCTTCTCAATATAAACATCCTTATGAAGCTCATAATCATAATTGCAAAGATGATATAATGAGGCTCATCCATCAATACAAAGATGTAAGAATTACTAATATCATTCATGATGTAAACAAATGTCTCAATAGCTACAGTACAATAATTTTATTTTTGAACAATTGGTAAAGTTAACTTCAACTTTGCACTAACATTTGCAAAGGTATCTCTGTTAACTTCATCATTATAATTAGAAAGAAAATTAAGTAACACCATGCAATTTCCTTGATTATGTGATTTAAATGAATTCTCATGACCATGGAATGGCAATCTTGATGTAAAAAAGAATTAAATGCAATCAATAGAAGTAGTCAATATGATCCAATATTCTTTTTTTTATTCATCTCATCTTTACTCAAACCATACTAAGGACACTCTATTCTTGAGTCTTTACTAAGCCCTCACAAATTTGTCTAGCTTTATTGTGATCAATATTATGCTTTTCCATATGTACTAGAATTTTTTTCTCTTCTATTTTTAGACCTTTCCTAACAATAAGTTTAGAGCTTAACTTCCTATAGCTTGCTCTTAAAACCTAGAAATGTAGTAATAAGGTCAAAATATAATGTTCTTTTAGTCGTGTGCACCAACCATTTAGACATATTTAAACCAATTTGAGTTAAACTTTCTTGTAACATTGTTAATCATTGATTGAAAAAGAGAATAATTTTTTGTCTAATTGATCCTCTAATCAAATATGCTCATCGAACTTTATCCTTTTGTTAACATTATTAGTCTAAATCAAAGGTCAAGCTTCAGCTCTATAAATAGTTTATCAATATCATTCTCTATAAGTTATGTCCTCTTTAAATAGTGATCTATTTTTTAAAACCAATTTGTCTATGTCAAACCTAAATCCCAAATTTATACATAAATTATATTAATAAAAGAAACAGTACGTTAGATCAATTTAATCTATGCTATTTGTGAATTTTCCACTTACACCAATAATTTTTGGTAATCTCCAATTATCTATTACCAAACAAAATTAAGGGTTTTTATGAAGTAGTCATTCTAATACAATGTTAAAAATTACTAATTAAATTTAGCACCAACTTCAACTCATAATATTATAGCATCAATATCATAGTACTAAATAATTCCATTAACTAATTTCTAATTACCATTTAATGCTTTTAAATAAAATTATGAAACTAAAAGAAAATTCTAAAGGTGCTAAAATAAAAATTGATATCTCTAATACAAATAATGCATTGCCCTCAATGTTTGAAAATACAAATAATAAATAAGTAATAAAAAAAGGTTGGAACAAAAATTTCTATTGAGGAAAGGCTAATCATCATCATTATCATTTTCTTCTTCTTAGTCTTACTCTAATCTTTATTCTTCTTGTTTTACCTAACATAATAAAACATAATTATAGATGATAAAATAATAAAAATAGATGAAAAACTATTAAGGCAGAAATGTTAAGTTACCTCCCAATAAGTACTTACTTTAGCATCCTTAACCTAATGTTTTTATGGTCTTTTTTATGTCATGTCAAACAAGTGTTGTTGCTACTGGTTCATCTCTTTAGTTATTACTCCATTCAAAAATTCTCACATTGCAAAGTTAGCAACCTAGACTTGTATGAATTTCTCTTGTCTGCCCTGGAGTGGTGGTCTATGTTTCTTTTTCTTAGGGACCTTGTATGGTATTTATTTAAATTCTATTATGTCCTTTTTTCTTTCCTTTATTTAGGTTTTCTTCTACTTCAGTGGAATGCTCTGATTGCTCTATATTTTTTGTATCTATTATATTACAACTCTTCTCTTTTGGTACCTTCTTATGATTTTTATATTTCTTAAATATATAGGTTTTATTCTTAATTGAGAGTGGTAATTCTCCCTTTTGAGTATTAATTTAAGATTGCCTTATAACTAAAAATGATATCTCTAAGATGATTAGGTATTTGCTATCATTCTTTTTCATCTCATGGATTAGAAAGTCACTAGGGATAATGAATTTTTCATCCTTTACCAATACATCTTTTATGATTTTCTCATGTTGTTTCACTAAACTATTAGCAAATAGTAGAGATAACGTATTGCCTCCTAAATCATATAATGCATACTCAAAAATATTCTCTTCTTATAGCAAAAAGATTATAAAACTATTCAAGCCTTTTTATTTTAGTGGTAGCTTTTTTCCTTAACATTATTGTGCATCTCTGTGGTGTTTTTTTTTTTAAATTCTCAAACTCTTTGGGGAAATTTGAAAAATAAAAATTTTTGGTATGTGTTGGGACACCACGTAGATCCGAAGATGTTCTCATTATGGTGATCGGGTGCGACATTGAGGAATGATATACTATCTCGAGAGACAGAAGTCACCATCCTACAATGGACCTAATCACCTAATGAGGACTTCTAAGGAAAATGGGTCTTCTAATGTACTAGAGATTCTTCCCCTACTTTATATGAAAAAGTACAGCAGGGTTTATTTTAAAGTGGGTTCATTAAGTTCCCTATGGAGCAACCCTCCATAGTTAATTACATCCTAAGGAATGAGATTCCATAAGTGTACTCTCAATTAAGGTAAATGATCATTGTCTCCAAAGATTTCAAAGATAGGACTATCAATAAATTGGTTATTTTTGGGAAATCAAGTGGGATTTATCAAAAGGAAAGAGTTATTATCGGAACCAAAGAGAGGTGAGTAGGAGATGCTCACAATGATAGGAAACCTAGTGAGCATCCCTAACTATCTTATGGTTGGGCTTTATATTTTTGAAATTTGAGAGAAATTATATGTTTGAGTTGAACTTTTATTAGAAATCAAGGGATTATAATTCCATAATACAAGATCATGGAAATGCCTGAGAGGTGAGGATTTATGCTTGTAGCTCATAAAGGAAAATAATAACCTCAAATATTGAATCTAGGAGCTTTATCGAAGGCCAAGGCACGACCTAAATCTAAGGCAAAATTGTGTATATGGTTTATCTCCACAAGAGATGATAAACCACCCAATTGTTGGACTTACAATCGCTTGGGGTGGCTGCCAACTAACTCCTCCTATGATTTTAAATACATGTAGGTATGTCTTATACTTTTACAAGATAGCTAGACTGTTATTTATTTAGAAAGAGACTAAGTCCATAAATACACTCCCTAAGAGACTAGATCATGAAGGGCATGAATAAATAACTTAATATAATGCAAACTTTGTTAAGTCTTATCATTTTTGGACAATTTATTTGACACAAGTTATGAGATTTCATATGCCTAATGCATGAGAAGATTGATTATGGTCCAAAATCAACAAGAAGGAGGTGCATTTCTACTTTGGCTCTCAAAGGTCAAGACATGTTCTCTGGCGACGGTGGAAACCCTCCATTAGCAAGAGTGAAGCAATATAATTTTTATGCATGATGTGAGACATACAACATCCAGCTAAGAGGTTGCTAAATTTTTTATTATCTTGATTTATGTCCTAGGCTTTAGGTGAGATTATGAGTTGGTAATTTTAATTTTGAGTTGATTAATTGGATAGAAGATTTATTTTTTTTCTAAAGATCCTAATCGCATCTAGGTCATTCAACAAATAATGAAGAAACTAGGAAAATGATGTCATTTCTAATACACAAGCTAAACAAACATCAAACAATTTTATAAAGCAAGTGCAAAAGAATAAGAAGCTGATGTGGTCAGGTACCACCACACAAACTTGAAAAGAAAAATAGTTAGCTGAGCTCTACCTTTATACAACCTGAATTACAAATGAATAATTACAATTTAGAAAGAATTCATGTTATGGGGGTCTTCATTCTTCATTTCTTTATTTCTTCATTTCTTTCTTTCTTTCTTTCTTTCTTCATTTTTTTTCTTTATTTCTTTCTTCTTTTTGATCTGAGTTGGGATGTAGTTTGCTCCAAGGCTTCACATGGTACATAAGATATAGTCTTATGACTAATGTTCATCCTAATTCTCTCATAACATTCATTCCAAATCTTAATTGCAAAAATTACATCAAAATGGGAAAGATAAATCTAACTAAACCTGCAAAACATATATTAGCTAAACATACCACACAACCCATGCAGTTATAGAAATAATTTGGACTTAACACCCCACACATGGGTAACCAAGTCCACCTGTCCTAGATTGGATCATGCTTAGGGGTATAAGCAACCTGCATAGCAAAAGCATTTATATTTTTTATTACAGTGACCCTTAAGCATAATCCCCAAAAAATATGATTAGACTAAGATCCTATCATCCAATCTACGCATGTGCACCTTAGCATCCTATCTAAAAATATTATATCACAAAATAAAATCAGGCATCAATCCATGCACCACCCTAACATAGAACTAGAAATGGTGACTTAGCCTAATGTGTGGGCATTAAAGGCTTGTGTGGCATGTCTTAGCTAGGCTTTAAGGTTGGAGTTTTCTAAGTGTGAAAGGTTCAACTTAGTGGGTGGTTTCATTTTAAGTGATCTAATTGATTTGTCAATTTTTTTTGATGATTTGATTTGGTTTGAATGAACCTACACTTAATTACTAAGTGTTGTAAAGAGAAGAAAAAAAGAAGAGAACTTCTCTTTCATCCCTACCTTAAGTAATTTCTAAGTTAGATTCATTAAAATTTTTTTTCTTTAGTGGTTATTTTATTATGTGTTTTAATTAACTCTAAGTTTATATTTTCTCTAAATAAACTTATTGAATAAGAAAGGCATCTTAGGACTAATTGAGGTTAATTACTATCATATAACACACAACCATTTATTCCTGTAAAACATGTATACCATGCATATGAATAAATCCTAAGCATACCTATACATGCAATGCCAATTTTAGCACACTTTGATGATGAATGCTAAGAAATATTGCTTCAAAAAATTTGGATATTGCATGATGCATGATTTTGTTATGTAGAAAAGAGTGACTCTTTTATCCATTAATCAAATGCACATCTACATGTATAAAATACATAATTAGGTATGACACCATTATTTTCTACACCAGGGGTGTAAGGTATAGGACCTACTTAGGGCTACTTGAAGCCTCGCAACCCCAGGATGTCTAGACAAATATACCACTTTTCTTAAATACATGAAAATGTACAAAAAGAGATAAATGGATGAAGAATCATGCAAAAGATTTATGTTTGATTTGGTTGTATGATTTATATGAGTAAATGTGAAGATCCTTCTTAAGTCATAACATAGAAGTTTATAGGAATAGATTTAAGCAAGTGTTATGTTCTTTTCAAATGAACTATACACTTTGCAAATCTTATTCAAATCCATGTTAAGAGAAGAGAAGAACATCACATAATACACATCTTATGCTATAATCACATGCAAGCTTATAAGTACTTATAAGTAGCATCACTTCACTTATAACCTTTGATTTATAGGTTTTAAAAATAATTTTTGATTTAATAGTGATAATAGCCACTCATACTCTTACTTTAGCCAAAACATGCAATTTGACATAAAAGAAACATTTTATTTAATTTATTTTTCAAAAGATATGAATGCATGATTTCATATGGCATATAATATTTAGCATGCTTGGAAAGAAATAAAGTGATGTAAACATGTGACTTCATTCACCCCAATTAATTCCTAAAGGCAATCCTATGAAATAAGATCATTTAAAGTGATCAAAATTCTGTAAAGATATTTTTATTTTATTTTTGGATTTGATTTGAAAATGATTTGTGAGAAAGAGTTTGATGGTCCTAACCCATTTCCCTCATGTGTGAATTGATTTAGTTTAATTTTAGAGCAATTAGATTGATTTTATGTTTTATTTAGGTTAAGTTATAAATTAAGTCCATTAATTTCCCCTTACCTACACCACTTTAACATAATTAATCAAACAATTATGAGCCAACATATGATATGCAACCACATAGAATTAAAATCAATAATGCACCTAAGAAACAAAGGGGTCTAATGCAATTGGCTCACAATTAGTGATTAATTAAGCTAAAGGGTTTTCATTAAGTACTTTCATAACCTTAATACACATGTGGGTTGGAAATGATTTTCTCAAACTTACCTTAGGCTAATGAACACCTAAGGATCTACCCAGCAAGAGATTGATTAATTCTAGATTGATTTTTAGAGTTTAATTAGACTAAATAAGTAGATCATTAGGGGATTGATCCTTAATTATGTTTGGATTAAGGAAGAAAGGGAGTTTAGGGAATAACTTAGGAAAAGTATCACAAATCCATTCCATAAACCTCCTCCTTAATTAAATAATGTTTAATTATCTCAATTAAGGGATTAAATCATGTTCATATGCTTAATTACTCTTAATTACATAAAAGGGATAATTAGAGGTTTATTAATTAATTTTCCTAACTAACTCATTAAGAAATTTCATGAAAATTAGGGGAGCAGAAGTCATCCCACTAATCATATCTTTGAAATTTTGAATTAATTAATTAGGGAGTAATTAAGGTAATTTAATTTTTAATTAAACCCTAATTAAGGAAAATTCACTATTCAAAATCAATGAGAAATAATTTTATTAGATTCCCCTCTAAAATACCTTTACAATGAGCCCTCATTTATATTTTTTTGGGTTTTTCTATATTTAATTATGATTTTATAAAGTTTATGTGATTAATGGATAATTAGAAAATTTTAATTAATTAACTAATCCCATCGGTGCCACGTGGACTGCTGACGCGGTATGCTTTCCACGTGACGTGATGGGATTGGTTATTTAAGTTGTCACATTGCGCGTCGCGTTAGTTGGCTGCGCAACACGCTTTCCCCTGGGCAATCTGATCAAGGATTGAATGACCAGGGTTAATCCCATGGTTCTATAGGGCTTAAATTAGTGGATCTAATCACTTTAATTATGGTCGTCCATCTAAAACACGCGGGATGGATGACTCATGATTCTTCCCTTCCAAAGCTATGGGAGACAGAGGTCGTCCCCCATGGCTTGATCTAAGCTCTCCTAAGCTCAGATTATGTTAGGATTCACCCCACACCATCAAAAGGTATAGGGAAGAACATCTAACAGCTAGAAACTAATGGGATAATAATTCCCTTCACAAAGGACCAAGCATTTTTCAAATTAGTATTGGTTTTGAATAATACCTCACTGGAGGCTATCATCGGTGCTACCAACAGAGGTGGTAGCTTCGTCTAGTGGAGATGAAGCCCTGTTGAAGGTTTCAAGTATTGATTTAAAGTGGATTGCTCAATTGACCAAGCTCCCCTTCAATGGCTTACATCTTTGATCAAAATCCCCCTTCCCGTGCCTTGAAGTCTTGGGAAACACTTTGGGGGAGCTCTACTAGTTCCCTTGATGGTACCTGCAAAGTGAATTTAGGATTGGTGGAGAATTTAGTGAGTTGGAAAATCCCCTCACCTCCCATATTTCAGCTTTGAAGAAAATCGAGAAGGAGAAATTTGGGAAGCTTGGAAATGACCTTGGGAAGCTTTTGGATGCTTGCTTTTGATAACTCTAGCTCAATCGAATGCAATGAACCTTATTTTAGTTGGAATGAAGAGCAGTATATCCCCCCCCCCCCTACTTGGATCGGACGGTCGAGACTTGGTCTTCCATTTTTGACCAATTGCTTTGATTAATTGGGTTGTTTAGGTTGTTATGCACTCCATGTTGTTCGCTTTTGGCAGAGGAGTAGACGAGAGGTAGTGGACATGTGCTAGGTGAGTGTATGGAGTGATCCAAGTGGAGATTCCCATTTGAGGGTTTGGCCTTTGGTTGGGTCATGGCTAACCCAAACCCATTAGGTCATGTTCACCACCCTCCATAGTGTCCATGTGGACCACTAGGAAGATGTCAGGTGGTCATGAGAAGGAATTGGCCAAATTCCAAGTGAATTTGGCCAAATGTTACCACTTGAACTAGGGGTAAAATAGTCATTTGGCCTTGATTTTGATTTGGGCAGATTTGAGATGATTCAAAAATGGGTTGGTCAAAGTTCAAATTATCATTTGGAGTGATTTGGTATCATTGGTTTGGTTCAGTTTGATTTATATGTAGTTTTGGTTCATTTAGGTTCATTTTGGACAAATAGGTCAAGTTGACCAATTTAACTCATTTGACCCAATTATGTTAGGGTTGATTTAGTTTTGGTTGATCATTTGAAATGTTTTACAAGCTTTGGTTTCAATCAATTTTGGTTTGGTTTGATTTCAAGTTGATTTGACCGTTTAGGTCAAGATGGGTTCATGGTCAATTGGGCTAAGTTGGGTCTAGTTGGCCAATTGAAGCTTTGGTCAAGTTCAATAAGTGATTTAGAATTAATTTGACCCATTGGTTGCAATCAATTTGGCTTAGATCAAGATTTGACCCATTTTGACTTTTAGGTCAACTTGGGTCAACTTAGGTCAAGTGGCCAATTGGGCTAGGTTTGGCTCAACTTAGGTTTGGCTAGGTCCTTTATGTCACTTTTGGGTCAAGTGAGCCTAAGTGGGTCAATTGGCTTGATCAAGGCTTGATTCAAGTTTGGTTGAACTCACATATGGGCTTATGATTGAAATATAAATCCAATTGCAAGTGATTTGGAGTCAAATGGGTTTTGGTTCAACTCACAATTTCAAGTCAAAAAGGTGAACATGGGTTTGACTTGGGTTGGTTTGATTTTTGGTTTGATGATTGAAGTTTATGTTTATATTTTGTTTGTGATTGAAGGATTGATTGTTTGAAGAGAAAATTCAAAGGTTTGGATTGATTTGAATTTGATTTGGCTAAGTTCAAGAATTTGACTTGAAAAAGTACAAGTTGGATTTAGGTTAGATTTGGACTTGAGTTTTGAATTTGGTTTTGGTTATTTGAATTTATATTTCATTTATATTTGTGAATGTAAATGAGAATATAAATGATTAAGAGAAAATCTTTTGAATTCGGAGTGATTTGAATTTGATTTGTCCTAAGTCCATAAGATAAAATCAAAGGACTTAGGAAAAGTTTTAGGATTTGAAATTGATCATGGGTTTCAACCATTTGATTTGGAATTGATTCATGATTTGAGAAAATCCATTAAGTTGGAATTGATTTATGATTTGATTTGGAATTGATTTGATTTTGAAGTTGATTTGAATTTGAAGTTTGATTTGAAGTTGATTTGAATTTGAAGTTAATTTGAACTTGAAGTTGATTTGAATTTGAAGTTGATTTGAACTTGAAGTTGATTTGAATTTGAATTTGATTTGAACTTGAAGTTGATTTGAATTTGAAGTTGATTTTAATTTATGGATGACTTGAAAGAAGGAAGTAAGGATTTGGTTCAAGCTATAGGGTAGGCAAGTTTTCCTAATACCCCTAAGGCATGACCTATTCCTATGGCTAACTCTTCTAAGTCTCTAGGGTTAGGTTAAGTTTTCACTTAATCACTAAAAATGTCTTAAGACTAAGAAACTCTAATGTCTAAAGGAGTCTTATGTCTAAGATGAAGAAGTTGAAAGCTCACTCCAAAAGTGAGGTCAACAATCCCTTAATTAAGAAAATTATTTCATGATCTTCTATTTTTCTCTTTTTGGACAAGATATCTTTCATGAACTTAATGTGACTTAGCATTTGTTTTTGAGTAACAACGAAAGAAACATTTATGTGAAGTGTCTAAAATAGCTTTAAAATTTTGTAACTTATTAGTCAATTTTCTTCCTTTAAAATCTTTAAAAGTATGAAATTGGTGGTATATATTGTGGCGAGTGTTAGGAAACAACTTTGACTTGGGCCACTCTTCTTTCTCTTTTTTTTTTCTTTTTTTTATGGCCGCCTATTGCTCTCCACATCAATCTAATTTAGCATCTCTTATCTCCTTAATTCTTCATTCTCAGCTTCTAAGATCTTAACATACACTTTTGGGTTAACTTCAATGTTGCTAGGAGGAATTGTACCAAGTTATCTTTGAGATAATTATTATGCTAGTTGCCCTAATTGAAACTCTATATTCTTCTATATTTCTAGTAAGGTATGATGGCTCTGAAGTGTACCATTTATCCTTAGGATAAACTATGTGGTCATCAATGTCAGCTATATTAATGCCTCTTTTAGTGATGTGTCATTTGTCTTTTATTATGAAAGTCTAGTTGTTTAGAAAAGCTAAATTTTTCGTATCATCTTAATTATTAAATTTTAGTTGGTCACTGAAAACCACCAATCTATTAATCTTTTTATGTATTCTTCTATAAAACTTATGATGGATCTTTCATCTTCGATTACACATGTTAGAGTAAGGATTTTTAGGTTATTGGTTGCTCACTAAATTTTCTTGCTCCAAGCATGATTGAGAAAATAAGTTGTTCATTTGGCATTCAACACTATTATGACCTCTTCTTAATGGCCACAATAAAAGACTAGAGTATATTGCAAGCACTATAAGAGTGTTAAGTTACTTCACCAAGAAAGTGACCTACATTATGATGCGTAAAGTATTTATCTTGCACAACAACCACTATCTTCTTAACATGATCCTCTTGCTTTTGCTATTTATAGTTGTTCATAACCATCTCCTCCAATAAATCATAAACTTATTCTTGAGTTTTTGATCAATGTCCTTTTGCCTAGCCAACCTATTGTACAAAGTTTGATCTTGTATTCATTTTGAAGGTCATGATGAGTGCATCTCCTTAAAGGGTCTTTGAACTTATCCCGATCATCATAAAGAGTATCTACTTCCATCTATATAAATTTAGAGATTTTAATCCTCATCAATTTTATCTTCATTTTCAAAATGCACTTATATCATAGCTTCTTCATCAAATCATCCCAACCTATAATACTATTCTTGGTCAAAGAGTTCAGCCAATTTTTGACTTCCCTTAGAGACAAAGAGAACAAACCCAGTTTGATTATCCATCTAAAATTTCATTATATTTGGTAGTATAACAAAATTTAATGAAAATTGTGATATCATTGCTTGGTTCTTTAGTTGCTATGCCCCAATATTGGGAACTACACCTTGACTATAGCCTAAGAAAATCAATACGCTGTAGGCAATGGACTATCATGTAACACTTTAGTCACCATTGTGATTTCTCCTTAATCTTCTAGGTTGGGCATTTTACCAATTTAGTCAAATCAACTTACATCTTCTTCCAAAGTCTTTTTATGAGAGTATGCACAATTTTATTTTGATCAGCGAGAAATAGTGACTTACAACTTTAATAGTGCACAATCTAACTATCTCTTTTAGATAGATTCAATATAAGAAAAATTATCTAAGGTACTTTGAGTCTCAATATGGATAACATAAGGCTTCATCGAAGTTATGTTTAACAACTCATCACCAAAGTATTTTATTTATGATGAGTGTATCCTCCACTTCTTGATTTTGAATAGACCTCCTAAACAATAAAAAATTGTGTGTCAATCAATAGGAAAAAAAACTCTGAACAGAGCATATAGTATAAAAATGCTTTAACTTTTATTAAATCAAAATCAACACAAAAATATCATCATTGCATCCATATAAGGAGAGTTTAGTTCATGAAAAATATAAAAGATCATCATTAAACACTTCTAAATGAATATTAATAAAATAAAAGAAATAGGAGAGAATAAAGAAAACATAGAGAAAAAGCATTAAGAAAGTTTTCTTCATTGCCTTTGGCTCTCTTCCTTTGAAATTTCTCCTAATAAATTCCCCTAAGAGCTTGAAGCATCCTCTACAATTTCTCACTTGGGTCCCTTTAAAACCTTGAGAAAATGAGCTAAAAGATGGTAAAAAAGATAATTTTATCCATAGATTTGTTTAAATAAGGATGCATTAGCTCTCCTAAATTAGGAAGAAATTCTTGAGAAATTAAGGCATATCATAGCAATTGTCAGGCCTGCACCTAAGTGAGAACTCTCTATATGTGTGCATTTCTATCTTATGGACAAGGCATCTAGGCATTAGAATTTGGAGTCTAAAGATCGAACTCTCTATATGTGTGCATTTCTAACCTAATGCTAGCATTATGTCTGGCAAGTACAAGTACCTAAGCAGTTGGTGATGGCTCCTAGGCACTAGCTTGGGTGTCTAAGCACTAGGCTAAGTTCCAAACACCAATTCAACCACAGATTGTGTTGTTTCTACTCTAGATGATTCTCCAAATTATTTTACATATTAATTATTGAATTTCACCACCATGATATATCTACCTAATTTAAAATTTAAATTATTGGTACAATTAAATTCTCAATTTTATGTAAAAATATTTGTTGATACATAAATCTAAGATGAAAAAAATGTGTAGCTTTCACACCTATCAAACTACTTTATATATTTTTAGTCTCCTCTAATAAAATATTGTAATAATTAGATTCTTGTGGGATAGTCTTATCGATGAATACACATCTAAAAGTTCCACCAATTTTATTTTTGAACTAAACATCATTTGATTCTTATGAGGGTCTATAAACACATGAAAATAGTCTTACATAGAATAGAAGTGGTTCTCTTTGTTTCAATTTCCATTTTGGTAATATGAGTTATTTTTATCTAAGTTAAAAAAATATGAAGCATATTTTTATTTTTATTGGCATAATGATCCTAAATATTATGCATAATTTTTACCTATAGTTTGTAAGATAATATCTTAGATAATTATAAATTTTATTTAACATAAAAAAGGTTTGAATTTATAAATGATCAAAATTCTATTATGAAAAAAAAATCACCTGTGTTCTTATTAATAAATTTAAATTTAAAAATGAATATAGGAACCTTATTTTTCTCGATCTATAAAGCCATAGCATTCTATATAAATCCACTGTAGAACTATTAACTCATTGAAAACCTTCGGTTATGAGATTTGGGTCATATGAGATCATAATAGGACATCTTGTGCTAGATTAAGTTTAAATTTTATTTAGGATAATCCAATGGCAAATTAAACTCTGGTTAACTATGATTAACTTATGTTGGAATTTAGTTTGAAAGTATTGCACCCTTAGTTGGTCAAATGTGTTAACATTGATTGACATCTGATTAGCTAGATGAGATTGAAATTTTCAAATAAATGTCCTTTTTGTCATTCTTAAAAATTACAGGTTGTGTAACAAAGGGAGAATTTAATCTACTATTTTCTTTCTCTTTTTCCCTTATAACTTTTTATATTTTATATTATCTCATTTTTTGGATTATGAGCTACTGTGATACAAATCCAAAAGGAGGAGAGCATCAATTTCAAGCCAGATTTTTTTAAAGCCTTTCTGAATGCATAGTAATATCCCATAATGCAGGCCATAAAGTTTAGCAAAAAGAACAGAATAGGGTCTTAAAGGAATAGCAAACACAACAATCATCTTGCCTTTAAAATCTCTTAAAATACCCCCACAACCATAAAGCCCATTAGCAACAGATCCATCAGTATTAACCTTAGTAATATGATAGTGGGGTTTTATCCAATAGATAGTCTTACAAATAAAATCAACTCAGAGAGAAATCCCAAAGTAGGGGGCCAGATGCTTAACATCTTTGAAGCTAGAAGGAGGAAGAATGTTAGCTTTATAAAGGGACGTAATTTTACATTTGGTTCTAGCAATAACACAGTGAAAATTCATGGGAATATCACTATGTTTAACATCATTTCTTTCCAACCAGATATACCATAGTAAAGTAATAGTCAGAACACATTTGACATGTCCTTTCGAGGAAGAAGATAGAAAATTATTTAAAAGGCGCAATGCAGAAAGGGATCCATCAAACAACAAAGTATTAAACAAACTATCATACCAGTGCCAAACTTTAGCAGTAATGGAGCCATTAATGAAGACATGATACAAAGTTTCAATGTGGAAGCAACATTGACATTTGGATGAAAGATGAAAGCCTTTTTTAGGAGAATGACATCCACAGGAATGTAGTGTTTAAGGATACGCCAAGCAAGGACCGAAAATGAGGTAGGGATAGAATTACTCTAGATTTTAGGAAAGATTAGAGAATCTTGACTTTTGAATCTAATAGCTTGCCACACATCCTTAAAAACAAAATCACTAGAGGAGGAATTGTTAAATAGGATTTGATCAATTCTATTGGAAGTTGGATTAATATTAAGGATTTTGTTAACGATCACATTGGGTACATAAGAACCTAACTGAGCTATATCCCAAGAATTCTAAGTAATGAAATGGAATGAGTATTGAGTAATGAGTCAATAGAACCCAAACCCAGCCAATTATCTTGCCAAAAGAAGGATGAACCAGAATTCACACCCCAAGAGATCAGCTCCTCAGCAACCCACTTGATGTTATAGAGTCTTCTCCACATAAGTGAATCCCCTATTTTGAAGACACAAATGTGGGGTGATTACCCTTACAGTATTTGGCAAGAATAAATTTTGACCAGTAGCTATGATTTCTTCTAAGATTCCACCACATTTTGTAAGAAAACATTTAATAGAATCTTCTAAAGTTTTACAACCTAAACCACCTTTATTCAAAGGGCCACAACAGGTGTATCAACTAGCCCAATGAGTTTTTTTGGTGGATGAAGTAGATCCCCAAAAGAATTTGTTAAAAAGACTGTTAACCTTATTAATGATAGATGTGGTAGGGACAATAGTGAAAAGCAGATAAAAGGGTAAGGAGCAGAGAATGCTTTTAATCAGCACAAGTCTGGCTCCAAAAGATAGAAGGTGGAATTCCCAGGAGGAAATTTTCTTATAGATTTTTTGAATAACCTCATCAAAAAGGGAAGATCTTTTAGTACCACAGTATAAAGGAGTACCCAGATACTTAATAGGGAGAGTATAGTGGGTAAAACCCATGATACTTTTAATTGTATTGATCCTAGGAATAGGAATCGATTTACTAGTAATGAAGCCACTTATGTCAGGGTTAATTTTTAAGCCACTCTCCCTACCAAAGTGAGTAAGAAACTTATACAGTTTCTTTATATAATGGGTTGACCCATTGCAGAAAATAATGAAATCATCTATAAAGCTGAGGTGGGAGATTACAAAACCACACCTAGTCTTATAAAACATGTTAGGCATTTTGAGAAACAAAAGTTCAAGACTTCGAGAAAGATATTCCATCACGATAATGAAAAGGGCCGGAGAAAGGCGGTCCTTTTGCCTTATCCCATGGGATGAAGAAAAGAAGCCATGAACCTTGCCATTAATAAGTAATGAGAACCCAGAGTTTTCAATACCATTCTTGGTTAAAGTAATAAATGGATTGGAAAAGCCAAAGAGAGATAGAATTTTGTAGAGGAAAGTCCAACCAATATTATCGTATGCTTTGGAAATGTCCAACTTAAAACTAGGTTCCCACATCGAACTTTAGTGTTTAAATCATGGACAATTGTTTGAGCTAACAATACATTATCAAAGATAGATCGACTTTTGACAAAACCCGTTTGATTTTGGGAAATGATTTTAGAAAGTAAACTACCTAATCTTATGGCTAAGATCTTAGATACGAGCTTATTAAAAAGAGTACATAGGCTTATAGGTCTAAAATGGTTCCAAAGTTTGGGATTATCAATTTTAGGAATTAGAACAATGGAAGTACTAGAAAAGAATTTGGGGAGGATATTTTCTTTAAAAAAAATTCATAACAGCTTTAACCACATCTTCTTTGATAATGTTCCAACATTTTTGAAAAAATAAGGTAATGAAACCATCTGGGCCAGCCACAAAATCTGTATTCATATTCTATAAGGTGGATGTAATTTCAAATTCAGAGGGTAAGGAGGTAAGCATTTTGATATCTTCTTCGATAATGATTTTAGGGATAACCTCAGGCCATGCTAATTTCTCATCGTTAACATTATTATTAAGGAGATTAGTGAAGAAAGATACACCCGAATCAGCAAGCTCCTTATCATCAGAACACCAACTATTATCATTATTTTTGATTTTCTTCATGTGATTTAAGGCCTTTTTCTTTTTGAACATAGCATGAAAATATTTGGTATTCCTATCTACCTCCAATATCTTTTAAACAGAAGCCTTTTGCCTCCAATAGGTTTCCTCCATGTCTTGATAGCATGTTAACCTATCTTTGGCTTGGTTTAATAAGATACTTTTAGAGGTATCATGGATAGCAGCTTCTTCTAACGCTATGACCTCTTGTTCTAAATCTTTTATGTTTGTAAAATAATTTTTGAAGTAGTGTTTGTTCCACCATTTGAGGAATTATTTAAGCCTTTTTAATTAAAGCCATAATCTCTTCATCTCAATAATAGAATCATCAGGATAAAGAGGATCTCCTCAATTAGTAGCAACCACCTCCACAAATCTATCATCCAGAAGCCACATATTTTGAAAATAGAAAGGAATATGAGAAGAGGGGGACTCCGTATTAACCTTAACAGAGACTAGCAAAGGAGAATGATCAGATAAAGTTCTACCGAAGTGTTCAACAGAAGTAATCAGAAAGGAATTGATCCATAGGTCATTGAACAGAATCCTATCAAGTCTTTGCCAAAGTCTATGATTATTCCAAGTGAATTGAGAGCTAATAAAACCTAGATTGATCAGGTGGTAATCCAAGACCATATTATTAAATTCCTCCATGGAGAATAGGTTTGGAGCATTTCCACCCATTCTTTTCGAATAGGAAGAGACAGTGTTAAAATCCCCACCCATTAATTATGGAGCATTAATCGAGGTCGAGAAAGTAACCAGATCTCCCCACAGGCTCCTTCTACCATACCTACTATAGGAGGCATAAACAAAAGATCCAAAATATGACCAATTGCCAAAAGAGATTTTAGCATTCACTACCTGGTGAAGGTCCTGGATAATATGAATCGCAAAAGAATTTTCCTAAAAGATCCAAATTTTATTACTTGAGTTCATGAAAAAACTACTAAAGCTAGTCATTCTAGCAACATATTGAATGCTAGAAGGAAGGATAAAGGGTTCCAAGATTGCCAGAAAAGAAATGTTATGGGTGCGAACTAAGTTGCTGAGTCTATTACAAACAGAGAGGGAGCCTATTCCTCTCGCATTCCAGATGAAGAAAGAGATAATTTACTTTGGATGAGAGGAGCCAGATCTAGTAACTCTGACAAAGTTAGGAAATTTAGATTTAGATGTTTTGTTTCTCTTTTTTGTAACTTTATGAAAGTCATTGTCCAAATCTACAGCCTCACCATCAGATAACGAATGTCTAGTTAAGTGTTTGTTGCTAAGAGGAGCCGGGAGATTAAAGATCATTTCTCCTTCTTCCACCAAGTTGATGACCGATACAACTTAGGTTTTGGGTTTAGATCGTGATTATAAAGGAATCAGAGGATTGGAATTAGGCAAAATACCAAATTGGGGGTTAAAGTTATCTCTAAATACTGCACATCCTCCAATCCCACATTAGTATTCATATGATCTTTAGCTAATGGAGATACAGAAGTAGGGATATTTGCATTAGTAAGGGAATCAGCCATAAGGGGGGGATTCAGAGCTGCTATTCGAAGAATTAATGTCAATATTGTTATTTTGTAAGTGGGTTCCAACATGAGGAGCCTGTTCCTTAATAGGAAGTGTGCCAACTGGTAAATGCTCAGCTATATCCATCTTGGATTCGGGTTGGTGGCTATGAACCTGGGGATCATTTTTATCAAGTATTGGGGCAGTTGTATTAGTAGCCCTATCATGTAATGGTTCATTGAAAGTGGCCTTAATGGGTGGCGCAGCTTTGGGTACCACAAGATTTTTCTTTAAATGTGGATGGGCTACAAAATAATCAGCAAATCCATGCCCATGAATTATACGATGGGAGCAAAATATAGGGAAGTTTTCAAATTCTACTTTTTGTAAATAGCCATATTTTTCTGACGCTAACCAAATTTTCTTAGGATATTTTATAGTGATGTCCAATTCCACAAATATTCGAGCAACAGAAGGTCTAGTGCTAGAAGCAGTTGCTTGGTCCAACTGGAGAGGCCGACCGAACAGAGCAGCCACAACATAAAGAAATTCAGGATTAAAGAAATGCACGCGAAGGTTAGGAGTAGAAAACCAAACTGGAATAATAGGAGATTCCTCAATGTCGAAAAAAGGAGTCCATTTCAATAACCACATTTGGCAATTAAAAACAAAATACGATCATCTTGCATAAACACGGGAATAATCCAAATCATTAGATAATTGAATTAATAAATGCTGAGAATCAATCAGACCACCGAATAAACTCTAGACAATTTCAACGAATGAAAAAAGCTTCGGATATTATCCATAGAATGACGTCGTAGAGCAAATTTACCAACCAAAGCAAATTCAAATGGTTTTTGCCAGCTTTTCCACCATTGAATCTGAGCACATAATAGCGGGTACTCCCCGAAAAGATATAGAAACAAAATTGAATGACTCACCAGGGTTTTTTTCCTTACCCACAAGCACCTCCTTGAAAGATTTAGTAGCCATGGAAGGATTTGAGCCAAAGTTTCCAAGAGGATCCATACACTGTTGCCGCATCGATGGGTTCCCCAAGGGGAGCCAAAGTAGAATCCATGATAAGTAATAAAGAAAAATAGAGAAATGAAAAATGGCCTCAGGTTCGAGATCAAGCACGATCGGAACCACACACTATAGTAGGGGAGGAAAATCGCCGAGGAGGGAAGGCGGCTAGGGCAGAGGTTTGAGGAGAAAAGGGGAGCTCGGAACCCTGAAGCAATTTTAATAAAGTAGCAATTTGAATATCTTTGCATGACTGCAGTATTTACTTTTTTTATTATAGCAATTTAAAAATCTTTGCATCAATGCAGTATTTACTTTTTGATACAAACATATTTTGCGACAATACATTAATTGTTAGAGTTTTATGGTACAATCTGATTTAAACCACTGAAGTTCTATAGATATAGCAAAATTAATATCACATAAAATAATTTATTATTATACTTATTAAAAAACCCTCTTGAATTATATATATATATATATTGAAATGAGTCCTCCACTTTCATCAAAGTATAGCAGCAATTTATTAACCATTTTAATGCATGATTTGCACATAAGCTGACAATTCTAAATCTAATGATTGAAATTGTTGAAGCAGTAATATTCCCTCTCTTCTCCCAGATTTTGAATTGAGGATATGATGGTAAGGCTTGTATAGTAGTAAATGTTATCTTTTTTTTAAAAAAAATAGAGAATATTCTTTAAGTGTGTTTTTTTTTTAATTATTGAAATTACATACTTATATGAAAATACGGAAATAGGATTTTTTAATTTTGAGAGGCATGATATTTATTTATATGTTATTCAAAATTCACTTAATCAAGCATGATGCTAAATATAATTTTAAATAAATAATGTTATGTATAAATTTTACTCGGTATTTGATGCCAAATCAACTGCAAAACTAAACCGACAAGGAAAATTTTACAAGATTTGATTAATTAGTAGATAAATATAATTTAAATAGCTTTTTATTTAATTTAGATTTATTTATATATAAATTGGAGTCCGTCATCCTTCAATATATTGAATTTTGAAAGCCCTTATGTTTGAATAGTAAATGTTAAATTTATCCTAAGAATAATGATAAGATCAAAAATTTGTCCACATGAATAAGGATAAATATTAATATTTAGTCCAATATCTTAAATGATGGACATAATATCTAGATCATTAGTGTATAAAGAGATCTATATACGTACATAAATATATAAAAATCAAGGGAAAAATTTACTTCAAATTATATGGATAATCATCTCTGAAGCTTAAGGGTATAGAGGGTGGAATTATATAACTAATTCTTACTATCATTTATTATTAGGTAAAATTTTAAAGATATATATATGTGAGGTTAAAGAAATTCTTGAGAGTAGTTCATGTAGTTTTACACTTTTCACAATATCATTATTTTTTAATAAAAAATCCTTCATCTTAAACAAATTTGGAATTAAATAAAAAGCCATTTAAACTATATTTATCTACTAGTTAATGAAATACTTATAAAATATATCATAAAAATATGCGCAGATCATTAAAAACATGCCTATTTAAAAATTTTCATCAAAATAAAATAAATTAACAAATTCATATATTTATGCAATTTGAGATAAAACATTAAGAATTTAATAAAATATTGATCGGAGAATGAGAGACTTTATATAAGCATCAAAAGTTGGAGTAACTCCAATGATAAATAATAGTGAAACTTAAATCCAACCAAATTGACAAAATACTTTTAAAAAATGATTACATGCAGTTGGTTTAACGCTGACTTCCATATAACTGCAAATTAAATTAAGCGGGCGACTCATATACTTGCTAAGTTAAGCTGCAATTAGACACTTAAATATGTGATTAGCGCCAGTCGATTCGGCAAAACAAGTCATCGTTAAATGGGATACTATAACTATATCTAATTTTTTAAGATACTTAAATTATTAATTACATTTGAAATCATATTTATTTTAAAAATTTTGCCGACTGACAATAAGGATGAATAATAATGTTGCGTTAGTAAGAATCTGTTAAGAGTAATTGTATAAAGTTTTGATTTGAATTTTTCCTAGTTGCTGTGCAATTGTTATATTCAATTCAGTCACACAATCAGAACTCAAAGAAAAAAAATGATGGAAAAAAAAGATATATTAAATTTATATTATTTATTTTTAATTAAAAATATAAAATTAAATTAACATAAGTAAGAACAACTTATAAATTAAGAAAAATTATGATTAAGTATTTTAAATTATGCATGATGTTATTTTTATGCATCAAAATCACAATTATTAATTTTATTTTAAAATATATTGCAATATCCTTCTCAAAATATGTTATCAATGAACTCACAAAAAAATTAGAATAATCTTATCATGATAATATTTATTATTAAAAATATATATTCAATTATTGTAGTGAGAACAGGTAGTATAATGATCTATCTAATTAATTAATTAATAAGAGAATATATGATCTATTTTTTGTCTTAGCTAATATTTGACATAAATTAAAAATTATGAAGAACTTTTTAAAAAAAAATATTGCTTTTAATGAGCTTCAATTTTAAAATGTTCTAATTAAAAGTTTAAGTATATTATTTTTTTTTATGTCAAGTCTTCAAGATAAAATTTAGTTATAATTTAATAAATATTATCAATTTTGATGATAGACATCCATCTTAAGAACTTAATACCAAAATCAGAATCAATAATTCAACAACATTTTTTTAAATATATTATTAATATCTTGTAGTATATTTAAAGTGTACAAAATAATATTAACTTTATAATATTGCTTTATTGTAATAATATTCTTTATGTGATAAAATTATTATTGAGATTGTGAAATCTTTAGTGTATTATACAATATTAATGAGCTCCATAAAAATTTAGGGGTTGTGACTGTCTCCCTTAGTCACCCCATTCCCTGATTCAATGAAGAGGGTGAACTAACAAATATAGAAAATTTTACATAATCAATGAAATTCATTAATTAAAGATAATTATTTTTGCTTGGTCAAATGTTTGTATCGATGGTCTTTAACGATGCAAATTGTTAGATGCTCCATTACGTAAACATTGATCAAGTAAAGTAAGGGTATCCACGTACTTTTTTTTTAATCATTTATTAACCTTCAAAATCAGAAGTGGATTCTAAACTCAGTTTTCATTTACACAGAAGCAATTGAAATGACCTTATGAAAAGAGAAAATACTTAAAACCTGCCAGGATATGGAATGAGTGTTGGGTTGACGAGGCTGACGGACAGCTAATTCAGGGTTATGGTGTTAGAATGAGTGCTGAAATTGGGGGATTAAGGATTTTAAGGTGGTATAGGTGTAAAAATAATGTTTTGGATGTTAGATATGAAAATAAGAATATTTTAGTGGTATGTATGACAATCTTTAATTATTTTCAAGAATTTTATCTGTATTTTGTATGATAATAGTGAAATACTTATAAAATTTTATTTTACATTAAAAAGAGTAGGGTATTTTAAATCAATATAATCTTCTTGTGTAAAAAAGAATCACTTGTGATAAATTTGTAACATATATTACAATATCATTCGTCTTGTGAATTTCTCACTTTTGGCCATCTTCATCATCATGGTAAGCTACTCATCAACCAATAGATAGAATCAACCATATTCAAAGAAGTTAACCAAATATGTCCTAATATTTTAAGGAATTTTTTTTGTTTAAAGTTAAAAAAATTTAGTTGGTCAATTAAGTGTCTTTACTTTTTGTTGATGCATCTCATAAGTGTCCATGTAGAGATATAGGAAGTAATGTCAACTCAGCTTACTAGTAAGTTATCCTTCCCCAAACTCCAATCCCTACCAACATCTTCCAGCCTCAACACTCTTTCCCCTTGTGGTTTTTATAAAGGAGTGTGCAAGATTAATACTTACACAGTATTATAAGTGTACACTTTATATTTTAATTTAAGTCAAATTCAATTGGACTATAGTGAGAGAATAAGTAATTTGACTTCATTTCATTAGTAGATATTGACATTGATATCTTTAATGAGCATCAATATTAATGATAGGTTTTAATATCAATGTAGACAATGAGTGTGAGAAAATTTAGGGAAACCCACAAACTTTAAAATTAACTTTATTTTAGTGATTGAATATGCATTAGGAATATTTTATTGTCTTGAGGATAAAAGATACAATTTTGTAATAGATTCAAAAACTAAAATAAAGAGGGGTTTCTTAGTATTGTACATAAATGTGATAAATATAAAAATATACTATATAAAAAATAAAAATATCATCCAGCCATGGATTTAAATAAAATAATAGAAAAATTTTTCAAAATTTGTCTATTCTGCATTCCTAGAAGTTTCTTTATTTTAAATTTTATTTTAATTATGAGTGTGTAAATTATAGAGGAATTAAGTTAATGTGTCATACATTAAAATTATGGGAGTGAGTAATTGAGCATAGATTATGATTTCTTGAAATTAGTTTGGATTTATGTTGTGTAAATCTACTATGGATGTTATACATTTGTTGAGAGATTTGATGAAGAAGTATTGAGAGAGAAAGGAAGATATTCATATGATATTTGTTGATTTAAAGATAGCATATGATAATATTTCCAAAGTACTTTTGAGAGTTCTTGAATAAAAAGGAGTTAATATTGTGTATATTCAAGTAATTAAGGATATATATACTTTAGTTGTTACTTGTATTCAAATACAAGGAAGATTGACCAAATATTTTCCTATTTCAAGTAGATTATATCAACACTCAGCTTTAAGCCCATAAATTTTTGCTTTGGTTATGGGTGTTCTTACTAATCATATATAAGAGGATGTACCACTACTATATTTATTTTGCTATTGATATTTTTCTTGTTGATAAGACTAGAGAGGCAGTTTAAGAGAAACTTTATTATGGAGGTCAACCATAGAATCTAAAGGTTATCATTTGAGTAGATCTAAAACAAACTACAGGGAGTGTAATTTTAGTAGTAGCAGATCTAGTAGTAGGATTGTGAGAATGGGTGATCAAGTCATTAAAAAGAGTGAATGTATTAGATTTCTTAGGTATACTCTTCAAAGTGATGGTAAAATAGATAGAGGTGTTAGCGATAATTCAAGTTGAATTGTTGAAGGAATGCATCCTTTTGTGTGATAAAAGTACTGTTTAACTTAAGAAAAAATTTATGTGATAGTTGTGACACTTACAATGCTTTATGGTACATACATGTTGCCTAGTAAAGAGAAGCATAACATTGTTTAAAGTGTTTTGGTGATGAGGATGCTTAGGTGGCTCGGCTTTACACATAGAGATAAATTTGAAATGAATATATACATAAAAAAGGGTGAAACACTTTAGTGGCAGATAAGATTAGAGAGAATCATCTTTGATGGTTTGGTCACATAATACGTCAGTCATCTAAGAATCTAGTTAGGAGAGTAGATGTATTAGATTTAGCCTATGATAAGAAATACAAAGGCAGACTTAAAAAGACTTAGTTGGGAAGTATAAAAAATAACCTTATTTTATTAAAATTAAATGAGAATTTAACATTTAATATAACACAATAGAGAAAAAGGATTCATGTAGCTAACCTCATATAGTGGGATAATGGCTTGTTGTTGTTGTTGTATGAAGTACATGTTCTTTATAGAGATAACCCCTTATATGTTCCAACTTCTCCTGAAACTAAAATAGGTCAGACTCTATTAAACTTGGAATCCTACTTAAAAATGATTATCAGTTAAACACACATAAGAGTTTGAAACTTTTGAGGTCAAGTCATATATTATGCAATATAGGTAAGCCCTTTTTTAATTAGAATAAATCTAACTCTTGGCAAATTAAAGCAAAGGGTGGTATGCAATGCTCCTGGGCTAATGCTTTATAATTTATTTTTGGGTTTTTTTTTCTTGTTTATTAAACATAACTCTAATATGTGATGCAAATTTCAAGTCCCAATAATTTTGGCCCTAACTAATGAGTAACTTCCTCTTTTAAGCCATTGTTATTCTTAAAGATTATGTGACCTCTATTCATGCAATGGTGATAGAACATTTTAAGGAGAAGGTTGCAAAATAAATCAGATATATTGACAAAGCTTTTGGGAATTCTACTTTATTTTATTCATAACTCATTTATTAAATTTTAATCTTAATAAAAAAATTTTAATTCAAGTTTATCATGGCTAAACCATGGAAAAATCATAAGCTTGTCGATCAAATTAAAAGTAAGCATTTCATTTCATTCAATGTGTACAAAAAAAATGCAAACACATCAAACAAATTAAATGATTTTAAAAAATAATAATAAAGATGAGTGTGGCTAGGCAACAAATTATAGTCCTAAAAAATTTAAAAAAATTATAGCTAAGAACTACCTTACACAGCCTAGCTTAAACCTACTAACAGACTCAAACTTAACTTATGGGCCTTCTTGCTTCATCTTTAAGTTTTAATGGCTCAAAAGACTATAAAGATTCACCATTTATGGCTCATATTTGTTATCCTTTTAGTCCTCTGGAATCTCAAAGGCTTATAAGACTTTCTAAGTTTTTAAGTACACTTATAACATCAAAAAATTGCAACCTTCCATTTACAAAATATATGTTAGTTCATATGTTATATTCAAAATACACAATCATTCAAACATTCATCATATCAAAAAAATACCTGACACATTTACATGTCGCCACCGTCTTATTGATTATTCTTAAGGGCCTTTAGTATTTAAGATTTTAAGTAACACCCACAAGTAAAATGATTAATTTCTTAGAAAAATAATAACAATAATATCACAATAGTGCTTTATTTAAACATGATCACCAATAAAAAAAATAATTTTAGTTTAATCCTAATAGTTTCCACAATCCATCAATAAACTAACCTAGTACTCATTACAACATATTATCACAATAATCGATAAAACAAATCATTCTAAATGTATAATGGTTGTGTCTTATTATATATCTTGTCTATTGTAAGTCGTGCAAATATATGTCTATTAGGTTACAATTTTCTAAGTTCAAATTGGATGTTTAATTTAACTAGATATGGTTTTAATTTAAGTGATTAGTCATTCAAAAGATTTTGTTTGAACTTTATTCTATTTATGTTTTAATTATTTAAGAGTTTTTAAGAATGCAAAAAAGCAAGTTAACTTCACTAGATAATTAACATCAAGACCATTTAGGCATCATACTGTTATAAAACATATGCTACATGAAACAATAAGGTATTTCATAACAATTTCTATCTATCGTAGATGGATTTTATTAATTTTTCTATTATCTAATTAATTTTGATTATAATTTTGTAATATTTTTGTAAAAGAAATTAAAAAATATCTAAAATATTTTCTAAAATATTTTCTAAATTTTGTAATATAAATTTCATAAGTTTTTAAAATTACTTTAAATTATTTAATAATTTTAATAATTTGAAATTTATTAACATGACAAATTAAGAAAATAATAAAATAATTTTAAAATATATGGGCAAATTCTCTTTATCTTAGAACAACAAAAGGAATTTTAATAAAAATTTAAGAATTATTCTAATATAATTCAATATTTTACACTTTAAATATAATTTATTAATTAAATCATATTTTGTTTTAATTTTTATATTAAATTAATTTTATGATTTATAGAATTTTTCTAATGGTTTATATTAACCTTTGGAATCACACATATAAAGTTGGAATCAATTTGATTTATTTTAGATTTTTTATTAGTTAATTAATAAATTAAATTTGGATAAAGAAGTTACCTTTTCTAAAGAAGCTACCTTTTATACATAAGAAAAATTGGATAAAGAAAACTTTTTCGACTTAAGAAAAATCATGCACATCGAACTTCTTAATTTTATTAAATGGATTACTTAGCATGCATCATAAAGTGTGTTAAATGCTCTCATTTGCATGTATAGATATGCTTAGGGTCCATCTATATGCATGCTATATATGTTGGGAAAAGAATTGAAGTAATGTGTGTTATGTGAATTTTGATTCATTTTTCTTAATCTTAAAATGTCTTTCTTTTTGGATAGGTTTGTTTAGAGTTTATCTAAACTTAGGATTGATTAAAAGATTTAATCAAAACATTCACCTAAATGAAACTAAAATGTGAACCTACTTTAGAAATTACTTAGGTTAGGGAAGGAAAGAGAAGTTCTCTTCTCTTTCCCTCTCTTCATAACTTAGTAATTAATTGTAGGATCAACCTAAACCAAATCAAAACATAAAATAAAATCAACCCAAAATAATTAAACAACTTAAATGAAACCATCCCCTAAGTTGAACATGTTCTTCACACTTAGAAAATTTAAACCTAAAGCTATAGCTAAGCATACCACACAACCCTTCAAAGCACACACATTAGCCTAAGTCACCACTTCTAGCCTTAGGTTAGGTCAGTGCATGGTTTAATGATTATTTCGTTTTGTGAAGTATGTTATAGGGTATATTCTTGTAGAATGAATGGTAGGACATTCTTAGTCTAACTATTCTTTTCTATAGGGGATTATGCTTAAGGGGCACTATCATAAATAAAAATATAAATGCTTTCACTTGCAGGTGCTTGATACCCCTAAGCATAATCCATAGGCTAGGTGAACTTAGTCACCCATGTGTGGGGTGATAAGTCCAATATACATGCTTGGGATTTGTGTGGTGTGTTTTAGCTAACCTTTATTTTGCAGGTGTTAGCTAGATTTCTACTTTTCCTTTTCATGTAAAAAGGTTATATAATTAGGATTTTGGAATGATTTGTTATGGGAATTAGGATGAACATTGGTCATAAGATCCTATCTTATGCACCATGTGAAGCCTTGGAGCATCCACTGTCCAACCATCCCAAAGGAGGAACCAAAGAAGAAAGAAGAAAAGAAGCTTGAAGACCCCCATAACAATGAATTCCTTTGCTTAATTGTAATTTAATTTATTTGTAATCTGGGTTGTATAAGGGTAGAGCTAGGCTCTAAAAAAAGAAAGACGTTAATATTACATATGTTCAAATCATTAAGGTTAGGTATATTGGAGTTCTTACTCATGTTCAAACACAAGAAATATTGGCTAAGTTTTTCTTATTTAAGTTGGATTACATCAAGAATCGGCTTTAAGCCCATATCTTTTTGCTTTAGTTAGGGATGTTCTTACTAGACATTTATAGGAGGATGTACCTCGATGTATGCTTTTAACTGATGATATTCTTCTAGTTGATAAGACTAGAGAAGAAGTTTAACAGAAATAAAAATTATGGAGATCAATCTTAGAGTCTAAAGGCTTTCATTTTAGTAGATCTAAAATCAAATACATGCCATGTAATTTTAGGTGTAAAAGATCTAGTTGTGTGGATGAGATAATGGGTGATCAAGTCATTAAAAAAGGTGAACGTCTTAGATATTCCAGCTCTATTGTTCAAAGTGGTAGTTGAATAAATGATGATGTTGTTAGTAGAATTCATTTTCAATAGTTGATATAGATTAATTCATGGGAGTTATTGTGTGATAGAAACTTATCACTTAAATAAAATCAAGGAAAAATTTTATAAAATAATTGTGAGACTCGCAATGCTTTATGGTGCAAAATGTTGGCCAGAAAAAAAAAACATAAAATTAAGATTAGTGTTGCAAAGATCAAGATGCTCAAGTGGATTAATGGCTTTACACTTAGAGATAAAATGGGGAATGAATACTATGTGAAAAGGTTGGAGTAGCTCCTATGACAAATAAGATTAGAGAGTCTTCTTAGATGATTTGATTGCATAAAATGTCATCCATCTAATGACTTAGTTAGATGAGTAAAAATATTAGATTTGACATATGTTAAGATATGTAGAGGGCGACTTGAGAAGACTTGATTAAGAAGTATAAAAGTGTCAATATGACACAATGGAGAAGAAATATTCATGCATCTGAGCCCACATAGTGGGAAAAAAGCTTGTTTTTGTTGTTGTTGTTGTTGTTGTTGTGAGTCATTTTATAAATAACATTTTAAATAAATGTTTAAACCTCTCTTAGTGTTGATTTCCCTAAGATGATAATTATCTAATTCCTTGTGATATTACATATTAAATGTAAGTATTATATAAATGCAAGTTATTTATTATTTTAATTCAGATACTCTTGAATTATATTAAAAAAAAATTAAATATAAATTTTGGGATAGAATAAGTTCTTCTTCAGGCATTTACATAAAAAAAAGAAAAAAAAACCTTTATTTAACAGACAATTCCAAAAACTTATTGTTGAAAATAACATTATTTAACTCTTAACAATTCTAGGGTTGAATACTTGAATAGAGGATAGGGTTGGAAGGGTTTATAATATTTTTTGCCGCTTTCTTCCATCCTTATTCTTTAATTTTATATTTAATCATATATTTCACGTATCATGAGTCATTTTGCAAGTCTGAATTAAGCCCTTAATCGTTTCTTTTCATCCCTAATGTGGAATAATATATTTTATTGTTATGAAAAAGTATCCCACAATAGCAATGCAGCATTGAACAGAGATATATGGACACATATATAAAAATAAACCTTCCACAAGTTTTCAAATTATAATACATGGTGTGGCAAATATATTTTTATAGTTTTATAAAGTAATACTTCAAATAAATATTTCTCTTTGTGTTGATTTCAGTATGCATACAATAATGATCTAATTCAGTGGTAAATTTATATGCTAAATGCAAATTATTTACTGTTTCAACAATCACTCAAAAATGATACTTACTTGAAAAGATGTTGAATTGTATTAAAAAATTATATATATATTAAATAGATAGATAGATAGATAGATACGGATATATCATCATGAATTTTATATAAATTTTACTTTATAGTCAAATACTAAAAATAAATTCTTGAATTTAATTTACATTTATCCAAATAACTACAAATTATTTTAAATACACTACATTCCTTCTATATTGAATTTCTTTTATACTGTATTCTTTTTTAAGCCAACGAAACATCCCATTAGTAAAAACTCTCCACATTTAATTCTTAATTCCTTTAATATAGTGAATTTTCCTTCTGTGTCAGTGATTTTTCCCATTTTTAAAATTTTTATATAAATCTTGTGTTTTCTATATGATTTGTGAGTGATTTATTAGTGTATCTCTTTGAGTTTTTCTACTTCGATTTATAACATTAATATACATACAAATATCTACCCATTTTAGAAATATATTAGGATTTGTTGCAACCAAATTCAACAATTATCTCAAAATAAATTATTATTAATTTGACTCAAACTCGGCTCTGATTCAAAATGAAAATTTTAAATTGAGGGTGGCTCACTCAATCTTGACGGTTTTTTTTGTCCTAATTCTTTATTTTACTCTATCTTTTTTGAAAACATATTAAATATATTTATTATCTATTTTACAGCCTTTGGTCAAGAATTAGTTTTATTTCCTATTTTTCTTCTTGGAAAAACAAAATGGTCATTTTCTTAAGTTTTGGGATCAAGCAAAATAAAATTCATATAAATTTGCACTAATCTATATATATAGAGAGACAGAGAGAGAGAGAGATTAACTATCTATTAATTTTCATTATTAATTTTTATTATTTTAAATTTAATTAAACTCAGTTCCAACATCAAAGGATTAGTTTAATTAGCATTTGTCAAATGTCAATATTTCAAGTCCACCTATATCTCTCACCATTTGGTCTCTCTCTCCCTCTCCCTCTCTCTCTCTCTCTCTCTCTCTCTCTCTCTCTCTCTCTATATATATATATATATATATATATATATATATATATGGCCAATTAATATTTTAAAAGAAAATATTATAAATAAATGAATTATATTTTTAAAAATTGAATGAAAATGTTGCTGGTTGAAGAAAGAGATGGAATTTAATTTAAATTTTAATAAATAAATTTAAGTTGACAACTCCAAAATCTATTGTTGAAACAATAGTTTTTTTTTCTTTTTTGGGAAATATTCGGACCACACCCAGCAATTTCTTAGATTAAAAGAAGATTAGATACAAAATATAATCAAAAATTTTGATAAAGAAGAAACCCACAAAAAAGCTATAAGAAGTAAATACAAAATTGAAATAAGAGTGAGCCCGGGAATCCAAGTCAAATTTCAGTAGATCAGAGCTCCGTCCAAGACTATCTTAGGTAGGTTTTCACAATCCATGAGTTTAATGCCCCCAAAAAACATGAGGTGCATCTAGTCGAGCATGGAGAAAAATGAATGTCATATAGGTTCTCAAAATGCAAAGAGCACCTTAATAGCATCATAGAGTTGATTGCTTCCAGAAATTCCAGCAAAAAGAGAGGTATTAGATCATCCAAGAGGATATAGTCAAGCCAACAGATCAACCACAAGCATGTAGAGATAAATGAGCAAATCACAATCAGCAATCACATAGGCGGCAAGCTCAAGGTAACATAAGATAGTCGGTTGAGCTCAAATAAGAGTTGGAGTTTATCATAAATCACCAAAAAGAAATGCCCTGAAAACAAAATGTATCTCCAAATGCGAAAGGTAGAATCAAGAAAATGAGCAAAGCAGAGGCTGAAAAATGCTTTAGATATTGTAGAAACTTTTGATTTAATCTGGTATGCAATTTTTGAATTTCTACTACCTCATCTTTTATTTCATAGCAAAATGTATGTTTAGGATCTGTAGATTAAAACTGGTGGGAGAGTCCTTGAAAATTCTATTATTCCTTTCCTTCTAGATATAATGGGCAGTGATGTGTACAGCTATAATAAAAAAACTTTTGAATATTTTGCATGCCATGATGTCAGAATGTGCAAGCGCTTGATGGAAATTGCATGTAATAAGAAAGAAATTTTCATCGAGAATAAAACTTTTAAGTAGTGCATGAGAATGAGGG
The DNA here is from genome assembly GCA_021442155.1 of Cymbidium sinense. NCBI lineage: Eukaryota > Viridiplantae > Streptophyta > Magnoliopsida > Asparagales > Orchidaceae > Cymbidium > Cymbidium sinense. Next base: position 30,751,796 of record CM038224.1, read on the forward strand.
CTTTTAAAAAATAAATAGATGTGGGATTCTATCATAGAATAGCAAAAAACACAATATTGATTAATATCAAGACCTCTATTGGCCATGATATCTTTTGTCTTTAGATCTACATTAAGAATTTTCAAAATAATTGCTATAAATTTGAGGGAGTGGCCTTTGAACCAAAGATACCCACTCTAATCCTCTTTATCATAATTTTCATAAGCAAAAGAATAAGTAGATTTATGAGAATAGAAGTCAATTCCCCTCCATATACAGACCTTTTTCTTTTCCCTAATGGGTATGTTTCAGATATGCTGAGTACAATAATCTGAGGTATTTTAGGTATGAGTCAATGGCTAGCTTTGATTCATGATAACTTCAGAAAGTAAAGTGTGAATCAGATAGGGGAACCAATTGAAATTTTGAATGTCAAATCTCTCAAAAAGCTAATAACCATAAAGCCATGGGTCAAAGTAGAAGAGGAGGTTGCTTTTAGAGGTAACTTTTAGTAATATGCAATTCTTAATTCTGGTTGTCACTTGCATAAGATATTTCCAAAAAAGAGAGATATCTGATCTCATCTTAAACTAAAGAGAGCCATAGAACTTGCAATACTAGTTAGCCAGATAAAAATTGCAGTTGTAATGTCTTCAAAAGATCTTTGATTTGCACATGAGATTGATGACATCAATATTAGGAGACCCACCACACATTCTTTTGGTTGTGATACTCCAATTGTATGCATTTTCAGACCCATTATGGTGGAGGAAGTTGTTAATGATGGATGTGAGTTTCTTCCTCAAACCTTTAGGATTGATGGAGGATCTGAACTAATAACAAAGGTAGCTCCACATAGTTGATTTAATTAGTTAGAGTCTCCCTACTTAAGGAAAGAAGAAATTTTACTCCATGGAGATTCATGATGGATCAAGTATTTTTAAAGAATTTGGAAACAAAACCATCTGAGCTCAGGACTTTATCAAAGTCAATACTAAAGAAGGCACCTTTAATCTTTGTGTCAGATGTTAATAAGTTCTTCATTTAGATCATTGAGGGTGCTAACAAGAATATTCACAAGATGTTCTGGATGCATTTGAGGTGCTATTGAGCATTGAATGAAAGAATGAGATAAACTATGCCATCTTGAGTGCAAATGTAAGAGTTGCTTCATGAGAGCTCTCTCAGATGATTCATGTTGCTTCTTATTCTAATTTTTTGATAAAATAATTTGATATCATCTTCCCCTTTAGCAAGTCAAGTGCATTTTGCTCATTGTTTAATCCACATTTACTCACAAACTAATGCTTCATGTAGTTGTCTTTGATACATGATCTCATTTTGTTGATTTTTTAGATCAAAAATGGAATTAGATATGTTATCATAGGAGTTCCATTTCCAATTGAGGAGGACAGATTTGATATTTTTTAATTTGTTGCAAAGAGCAAAATAATGAAGTTGTCCGGTTATCCGAGATTTGACTGTAGGAATACATAGAAGCTATCCGGTTATCTTTAGTAGGAAATAAGCTGAAATGCCTACGAAGAAGGGATCGAGATGGAAAAAGTGGAGAGTTTAGTTTCCAATAGGCAGATAAGGTCATCTTATTATTTTTAATAAGGTTTCATGCAGTCAGTGATGTGAGCATCACTATTGAAATCATGAACATTCCAAATAAGGATGTTGGGGTAGAACATAGTTCACTATTGAGATTAGGAGGATTCTACTTTGGGTTTTCCTTTCTTAGGCTTTAGGGTGACGAGCAGGGAGGAGGAGGTGGAGGAAGAAAATTTGGTTATGAGGGCTTAGTTGGAAGTTGTGAGGTTATAAAGGAGATTAAAATGGGCCTCCTCCTCTTAGATGAGCTCTTTTAGAGGTCAATTGATCAATATGTTTAGATGTGGTGATGTCATTCATATTGGTTTGGGAATCATCAATAGTGGATTCCACACTATTGGAGTCGAGGTATATTGAGGCGAGAGGAGGTGGTTGTTGCTATGGGGAATAGTGGGCTTGGGTAGGCCAACTAATGCTACGATTGAGTTGCTGCTTAGTTCTAGCTCTGCTAAAACTTCTGCCATGATGGGGAAAAGAAGTAGAGGGGGGTTTTCGATTAGGTAGTTTAGGGCAGTTGGTGGGTCATGAGCAAATGTGCCACAAGTTTGACATGAGGAGGGCTGCCATTCATAAATAACATGATGTAATATGTCTTGTCCTTTAATCATAATTGTAATAAAATCAGGGAAGGTAGAATTAACATTGATCTGAATGCTAACTCTAGCAAAAGTAAGGTGAGTGCCTTTGGCAATGAGAGGATCCACAGCTAGAGGAATACCAATTTTGATAGCAATCATAAAAAAACCATTTTCTAACCCGCAGTAGAGGGGGAGATTTGGGAACTTAACCCATATAGGTACCTCTTTAAAGTCTTCCTTGATAGGTTTAAAATCAAGACCACTTCTTAAAAATGAAAGGGTTGCCATCAATAAACCAAGGGCCACCGGCCAAAACAATGTCCAAATCCTCAGCACAATTAAATTTAAAAAGGAAAAAACCTTTGGCAAGAGAGATTAGCTCAACCGTAATTCGTAGTTTCCATATTTTGTTGATAGCTTCGAGAAGATTACCATAAAAAGGGCACTTACCTAAAGCATAGCAGACCAAAGCAAGGTTCCATTGCTTAGAGCCTTCCTCGATCTCTTCATCAGAGAAGGAAAGTTTTTCATTGGAAAAAATTATTTAATTTCATGAGAGGGAATAATTTTAATATTTTGCAAAATTTTATTTATAGTTTTTATAATAGTATTAATCAAAACAATTACAAATTTTTTTAAATATTAATTGATCTGGCAAAATGATTAGAAATATCTTGTATATATAAAAATATCACTTCCGGTGTAAAGAAAATTTAATCTAAAATATATATATAGTAATCCTATTTATGTTGAATTATTCAGCAATAGCTTACTATATAAGCGGCCCACGATAGAGTCATTTACTCGATCAAAACCTTTCAATTTTAATCACATTTCTCTCATGGATTTCCTCTTGACTATCTTCATCTCATTGTAATTAGCTACTCATCCATCAAAGAAAGAAAATCAAATATATAGACATCCTCAGTTTATGATGGATTTACCCAATTATAAGTTTCAAGATTCAGATATGGATGGATGGATCATTTGATGAGCTAAATATTTTATGAGAAATTTTGTTCCAAAGCTTTGACTACTTGCCAATATATTTTTTTTAATTGTCACAATCACAAGAGCTCATGCGTACATTCAAAATCTTGTCTTCCCAACATTCTTCAAGTTACTCTTCTCTCTCTCTCTCTCTCTCTCTCTCTCTCTCTCTCTCTCTCTCTCTCTCTCTCTCTCTCTCTCTCTCTCTTTATAATATGAAAGTGTCTCAAGAAACACAAAGTATAAAATACATCATATATATGAACCTAAAAAAAGAAAACTACATCAAAATTGTCTTGGCACAATGTTTATTTAGATTTTTTCTTGATGTTGATGATTATGATGCCTTAGTATTAATATAGAGTATTAAAAAAAATATGTTGTAATCTTTTGATTTTGAAACCTTTCATATGATTGATATTATCATGGTTGTGGAAATCAAAATAATTAAGGAATTAGAAGAAAAAGAGTTTTAAGATATAATAATTCACCGAAATTGAATCATAGATTGAATCAGATAATATAATAAATATTAAAATTATTTAAATACAATCTAGAAATATAACAATATAAATATATGATAAATATATATCAAAAATAAACAAAATAATCATAAAGATTTTTTTAATTATTTTAAAATTAAAGTAATAAATAAGAATAGTTAAAATAAAATTTTATGTAAATGTAGATATTTAAATTTTAAAAAATTTATAATATAGATGTATAAATATAAATATGATTATTAATAAGAATATAATTTATAATAAGAATGTAAAATTTATAATATAAAAATATTTTAAAAACTTTATTAAATAATAATATAAAGTGTAAAATAAGTATAAAATGTTATTATAAACTATATATTTTTAAAATAAATTTGTATATTATACAATATATTTTATAAAAAGATTATACAGTTTAAAATTATAATTTTATTCATATATAATTACATCTCAAAACCCATTTAACACTACCAAAGTCCAAATCATGCAGTCTAATTCCTCCTTCAAGCAATCCAACTAATATTTCAACATATTCATAGAGATTTAGTATTGCACTCTTCAAATAAAAGAAACAGCTCTAAAGTATGAGCTAACATGGTGGACACGCCATAGATTAATTTGAATAACTTTCTATTAATAATAATAATAATTTTAAAACTTATAATATTTATTTTTAAAATAATTAGATTAAATATTATGTTAGGCTTAATATTTAATAAGAAAAACTTTAATTGTTTAATTGAGAATTAAAGGTAATTTCAAAGATTAGTTTTAGATTGGCTAATTTTATATAACTAAAACCTTCGGCCAAATTGATGGGCATGGCTGATTTTCATTGATTTGATGTGAAAATGATTTTTTAGACTAACTAGATTAATCATATGCTTGATTCACAATCAAATAGGTTCAACTGGCCAATCCGATCCCATAAAACACGGATATTATGTAAATTAAAACTATTTAGAGCTATTTCTCATCAGCTAAAAAATTATAATTTATCATTCCACTTCTCAAAAGTATGAAAAACAGCTTACTTCTTTTGACTGCAGAAAATATGGTGCATTCTTTCTAATTGAAAATGTACCAATTGTCATTATCAGTTACAAATGTGTTGCCACCGACAAGCAAATCATGATGACCCAAACACTCCACTATTCTTTCTGAAAGATAGCTACAACCCAGGCAATTATGACTCTTGACCAAGATCACCTCAAACTCACCTTTTCTCTATCGAAGGCCAAGGCTGCACCTTTCTCCTCCACGAAGCTCCCTAAAATCCTCAACTTCTTTGGCATTGAGTGTGGCTCAGTAGAGGCTATAGCTATGGAAAGAACTCCAACAGAGTGTGAGCAGCCACCCCTCGATGGTGAGAAAAAAGTGTTGTGGTACGTCCATGAAAGATATGGTGGAGTTCATCCAATCCGATCTGGGCAGCAAAGCTATGTGATTTATTAAGACTGGAGTGAAACTTAAAGGTGGCCAGTTGCCACCAAGGAAAAAGTTTGTGGTGGGACTCAAAGAAGGGAGGCGCTTGGCGAGTATTAAATGTACTCTAAATTAAAAATAAAGTTTATCAAAATATAAATATAAATTTATTTTTAAAATACAAAATATATTCATATAGGAATCAGAAGAGCTAGTGTCTTATCATCTAAAGTTATACTCAAGAGTATTATACCATTGTCATACAAGGATGAACATTGAAGCATAAAAAGTGGTGCAAGTCATCTTCGTTTATTGGTTGAGAGCTTTGAATTTCAATAAAGAGATCTTGAGTTCAAGTCCTTGTACATGTGTTGTGTGTGTAAGTTTACAATTAAATTCGCTTAAATGTCCCAAAAAAAGCAAATAAAGATCAATTATTCGACAAAAATAGAGTGATGGTGGATGCTATTATGACATGCCACAGAAACACCTCAGCTTAGAACCTAGATTATATAAGCTCAAGAATTGAAGTCGAGGCTGAACCCATTTGTCACTTTGCCTCAAGGCCACCTTATCTTCATTGGCTATCAAGAAGGATATTCCTACCTTCTAAGAGTTATCTTCCATATTAATAGTACTTATAATTAGTGCCCATACATATGCTATATTCCATCTTGTATTCATTAATGTTACTAAATTATGTGAGTGGTCTTAAAGTTGATGATGTGAATTGTATAATTAGTTATGCATACATGCTCTCTATGAATCATATGCCAACTTGTATTTTATGCCTTGTTGAGTCAGTTTATCTTGAATGATAAAAAAGCATGGATTTATCAATCATCACTTAACTAAAATAATGGAGGATCCAAAGGCATGAAAATAAATTTAATAATGCTTATTTTCTTCATGCAAATGCATCCTATATCTCCGACTTTTTATGGTGGGCTTTTCATGGCTCAAACTATAACATTTTTGAAGGATCATTCTAAAAGTTTTTGATCTCCTCATTAAGAGGGAAAATTTTCTATTCAATCTTTTGGATTTTATTTTGTTATGTTTGACAAGAAAAATAAGTTAATAGAATATGATATTGATGAAATATTAATAAATGGAATGAGCTTTGATGGGAGATCTAGAATTATATACATTGCTCAATAAAAAATTAATATTGATTTTAAATTGTATGAATCCTTTTAAAATTCTCCCAAATGTTATGATTGATTTTATTTTTGAAAATAAAAGAATAAATATAACAATCATTTCTTAAATATATTTTTATATATAGGATGGGCAAATGACCCCTTAGTGTGAACCTAAGTCATAGCTTCAATTTATGCTGAACTAAGTGTTTAAGGTATTGTTTAGTCTCATGTATTTACGTTACTTCTCATCAGAAGGACAAAAAAAATTTATGCTCGAACGTCCACTGTTTCCTCCTGATCTTCTCTTGTTTCTTCATCACCACCAATGGGCTATCATTAGAGGACTTTAACGCAAATGAAAATACAAAAAAAAATTGTCCAATTTTGCATTTGCTTTGTAAAAATTCCTTGTACTTTAAATTCAAATTTTAAACCACACCATTGAAGAGTCTAAATATTTAAAATCATGAGTGTAAAGCTGTACTAAGTTTCTTCAAGTTTATGAGGAAAAACAAAAAAAATGTAAAAATTAATAGAGATAATGGTGCAATTGCTATAACTCAATCAGAGATAAGAAAAGTTTGATAATTATAGATGTCAAACAAAAAAAGAACATAATTAAAATGATGGTCATAAACGATAAAAAGAATGAAGAAGTAGATATAATAATAACTCCAATAAATTTAATAATAGAGATATGAGTAAAATCCACAAATATAACAATTAGAAGAGAGAATAAATAATTAAGCTATGACAACTCTTATATCAAATGTTGTAGTTATTAAAAGTTTGGCCATTGAGCTTTAACGTCAAATGTACAATAGGAAGTATAACTTTGTAAATACATGAGTTAAGATAAAACCATATTGTTTGGGTGCAAGGACAAAAATGAAGACCATGCAAATAATTACATGTATGGAGAAATAACTAGATTTTCAAGCACAATAAAGCAATAAGAAAAAAAAACTTAATGGAGATCAAAGGCAAAGGTATAATTCTCAAACACTTTAGAGATCATTAATACATCCCAAATATGTACTTTATATCAAACATGAAAAATAATATTTTGAATTTGGGCCAATTATTAGAGACAAATTATTATATTAAATTAAAAAAAATCAATTTTTAAGATATAGAGAATATTTTGATTATTAAGGTGCCTATTTAAAAAATAAAATATTTTTTTCTTAAATTTGTAAAGTTATGTAACAAAGTGTACAAAGATTGATATAGTGATTGATCATGGATATGACATTTATCATATAAATGCCTTGATTTGGGTAGCCTTGAACTTTACTTAATGAATGAGATAGTGAGATGCTTATCTTACATCAACCAACAAATCAATTATCTGAAGGTTGTTTACTTGAAAATCCATTTCAAAAAAGTTTTCCATAGTAGTCCAAATTAGGAGTTATAATTCCACTTGAGCATATGCAAATTATTTGTGACTATTATAGAATAATATATTTTTAAAAAACTATACAAAAAATCAAAATATAATCAACATAGCTCAAAGCATACTCAAAAGTGAGACGATGTCAAAAGAGTTTTATGCTAAAGTGTTTGCATATAATCTACTTAATAAAAGGTAGAAGAGGCTGTAAGAGAATAATAATAAGATCCAATGAAAGCTCAACTTTAATAATACCTTCAAGTGATGGATCAAATGAGAATACACTAATCAACAACCAAGGTGACATTCTACTTCTTGTCTCTTCAATGAAAGTAAGAAGTGGGTAAATACTATGGATGAAGGAATCAAACAAACAGAAAGAATAATGCATATGAGCATATTACACTTCCTCAAGCATACAAAAGATTGAAGCTAAATTGGTATACAAAGTGAAAAACAATACTAAAATAGATATGAAGAGATATTTAATAAGATTAATGACTAAAGGTTAGATTCAAAAAAATGGAATTAACTATGAAGAAATATATGCACATATCACTAATATTAAAACTATTAGACTAATCATTTTTTAGAAGGTTGGAATAAATGAAAATATATCACATGAATTTGAATTCTACTTTTTTTAAATGGAGTTCTTGAAAAATGTTATATTAAATAACCCTTGGGAAACAAGTGAAATAACAAGAAGAGAAATAATTGAGGTTAAAGAAGCCTGTATGGCCTAAAGCAAGATCCAATAGCTTAAACACTCAAATCAACAAAAACTTTTAAAAAAGAATTTTGCTAAATGTCCATATGAATATGCACACTATATTGAGGTTTAAAATAAAGATAGTTTGATTGTGTGTTTATATAAGATGATTTTTGTATAGGATAAAAGTAAGTATCTTTAAGGAGTTCAAGAAAGAAATCACCAAAATTTGAGAAATGAAAAATATTCAGCTCGTATCTAGTTGCATTGAAGTAAATGTGAACAAGAACATAAAGACATCCACACTTAAGGAGGCAATGCTAAAGAAGTTCCCAAGTTAGTCAAAAGGTATGACTTTTATTCTCATTGAAATAATATTGTGAAATCAAATTGTCAATGATGATGAATGAGAAAAAGAAGATCCATGTTTATATAAAAGTCTTATTAAAAGTGTACATAACTTATATACGATAATATATATATATATATATATATATATATATATATATATATATATATATATATATATATATATATATATATATATATATATATATATATATATATATATATATATATTGATAGCCTACAATATCTTTGGCATAATTTGGCTTTTGCAAGTAAATTTGTTTCTTTTTTACTTGTTTTATGATTAGTGATCTTTCCAAAGTACAAAATTAAGTGCACTCACAAAACTTCTTGTTTGAACCTAATTCTCTAAATATCTTCTAAATCTTATAAACATCCTTTTGAATCTCATAATCATAATTGTAAAGATGATATCATGAGGCTCATCCATCAATACAAAGATGTAATAATTACTAATATCATTCATGATGTAAACAAATGTCTCAATAGCTACATTACAATTAATTTCTTTTTGAACAATTGGTAAAGTCAACTTCAACTTTGCACTAACATTTGCAAAGGTATCTCTCTTGACTTCATCATTATAATTAGTAAGAAAATTAAGTAACACCATGCAATTTCCTTGACTATCTGATTTAAATGACGTCTCATGACCATGAAATGACAATCTTGATGTAAAAAGAATTAAATGCAATCAATAGAAGTAGTCAATATGATCCAATATTCTTTTTTGATTCATCTCATCTTTACTCAAACTATACCAAGGACATAATTCTTGAGTCTTTACTAAGCCCTCACATTTTTTCTAGCTTTATTGTGATCAGTATTATGCCTTTTCCATATGTACTAGATTTTTTTTCTCTTCTAATTTTTAGACCCTTCCATTGTAATAAGTTTTGACTAGCTTAACTTCCTATAGCTTGCTCTTAAAACTCAAAAATGTAGTAATAAAGTAAAAATATAATGTTCTTTTAGCTGTGTGCACCAACCATTTAGACATATTTAAACCAATTTGAGTTAAACTTCCTTGCAACATTGTTACTCATTGTTTGGAAGAAAGAAAATTTTTTTGGCTAATTGGATCCTCTAATCAAATATGCTCATCGAACCCTATCCTTTTGTTAACATTATTGGTCTAAATCAAAGGTCAAGTTTCAGCGCTATAAATAGTTTATCAATATCATTCTTTTAGCTGTGTATGAGTTAGGACAATTAAACTCTAAATTTTGAATTATTTTTTGTATTTTAAATATGATGATTACATGCATGTATCTACATATAAGACCAATAAAAGTAATATGGGATAGACTTTTCCTCACATATAAGAAAATTAATTTGGTAATCTTACATTAATACATGATTATAAATTGTTTTTGTATCCAACCAAATGAATCAATTTCTAACATGTGCATATACTATACTAAAATCATTACAAACTACACTCACTTGGCAAAGAGTACACAAATATAAATGACATTAATAAATGATGCATGACTAATTTTCAAAATTCACTAGTGAAAATCATGACTCAAGTGAGTTAATAAAGTTAGCATCATTTTCTTCAAGCACATCTCTTATAAAAAAAATAATATAGGAAATGTTTACATGTTGTGTCTTCTTCCTCTAAGGACTTAAAAAGCATAAAAATATTAGCTAATGGACACAATTGTAGACTGCAGACAATCAAAGAGAAATATATTTAGAGATTAAAGAAGCCATAGATAAGTGTGTCAAGAAGCCATCATCAAGTGTGCCCAGAATATGCTTACCTGGCTTTAAGAATATGTTGATTGAACAGTTTAGGAGATTTCAGGACTTATGCCTGAGAAATTTAGGATGATTTGGTCTAGTAGGATTGGCTAAGGTAGAAAGAACTAACCAAGGTCAAGGTTCAAAAATGATTTCAATAGTTGGGAAGCTCATAAAGAAATAATAGGAAGCTATTAGTATAAACTTAAAGTGCAATTAGTGTGAGCGAAAAAAATGCATGCTAGCTAAGGTCATATGAAGAAGCATATGTAGGCAATTGGCACTATATGGTTTGGATAAAAGCAAGAATAGAGATCATAAGGAAAGTGCGAGTAACATGTATCATGTAATTCATGGGTTATTATAAATGAGATTGATCGTATGTGTGTGTGAAGAGGATAGTGGCCTTTACGTATGCAAACAAGAAGAGTGATGGACTCATCTTAAGAGAAATCAGATTATGATCGATTCTACCTCTTCACATTAATTAAAAGATAGTACTAAGTCCTTAATGTAGTTTTAGACTTTTTGTAATACTTTTCAAATTAATGAAATTTTAGTTTTGCTAAAAAAATTGTGACGAATTATAAGTCCTTAAGAACTATGTGATGTAGGAGTGCCTTTTATGATATGATATTTATTACACCGATAATTCTTAAATCCTCACAAAAGAGTAATGATAAATGCACACTACTATTGAGCACATTCACAATATTATAAATTTAGTGAAGTTAAAAAGATTTTGATTAAAGTTATGTTAACCACACTAGAGATCTGAATCTTATAAGTGCAAAGAAATAACTGAAAAGTTATGAACGATCTAACCTATAGCAGATTTAAAATAACTACCAGCGAAGCAGGGATAAGTTGAAGTTGACCTCTACAAATAGTCCGTCATTGTGGAGATCACATTCCTTCCTTAGAAGTCCTTCTCTAAGTGTTGTGAGCTCACACACTCAAGTAGTCCGTCACTCAAGAGGAAAGCACAAAGAAGAATAGTAAAAGAAATTTAAGAAGATAACTTTTATTCCAAATCCAAGTGCCAAGCATTACAAGAGCCTCCCTATTTATAGGATTGAAAGAGAGAGTTAAGAATACTCAAACCTAACTCCAAACTCAAACCTAATACCATCATAACTACACCTACCACCACCTATTACCAAACCTACCACTCATTCCATACCTACCCAAAATGTCATACCTACTACAATGACTCATGGGCCATAACATAAGAATAGCCCAATACATATAAGCTCAAGACATATACAAAATATAGAATCCCAATAATACATAACTTAAATTATAATAAAAGGCTCAATCATAGATTTAAGCTTTATGATGATGACGTCGATGATGATGATGATGATGCCCTGCATCAGCACTCTCTGGATTTAAAGGATTCTCCTCTGGAGAATGAAAATCCAAGTACTCTTGTAATAATTGTGAGTCTAGTTGATGTAACTCATCAAATGTAAGCCATGAATCTTCAAGTGGAGAAAGACCTTTCCAACAAACAAGAAACCTTTGAGTGCCTCCATCAGATTTGATGATAATCTGGTCTTCTAAAATTTAGTCTGGATGATGTGATCTTAAGCGACGAGATGGTATGGTAGTTGGTGATGAAGTATGAACACATGTTAGTACTATATGTAGAGGGAATAGTGTTATCTGTGTCTTGCTCATAGTACAATGTTAAATCTGATACATTGAATATTGGAGAAATCCCAGCATTCATTGGAAGATCTATTTCATAAGCATTATCATTTATCTTACTTACAACATTATAAGGACCAGATCTCTTGATAGTTAATTTCTTAAGAGTTCCAGTTGGAAATCTTTCAGGTCTAACTTTAATAAGAACTAAATCTCCCTCATTAAATTTTACATATCGTCTATGTGCATCAACATTAGTTTTATACTTATTATAACTCAGAGTAAGTTTTTGTTAAATTTCATTATGTAAATCATGCATGCTTTGTGCAAATGAAGATGCAAATGCACTAGACCTATATGTTACAGGCAATTCAACAAGATCAATTAGTTTTCTTGGATCATAACCAATTACAATATGAAAAGGTCTCGTACGAGTTGACCTATTAATTGAACTGTTATAAGCAAACTCTGTAGTAGGAACAACTAGGTCCCAACTAGTAGTATGATCGGTCACTAGACACCTAAGTAAATTTCTTAAGCTTCTATTAACAACTTCAGTTTCTCCATCTATTTGAGGGTGGTAAGCGTAGAAAATAAGAGTTTTTTTACCAATTTTTTCCATAAAGTTTTCCAAAATAGCTCATAAACCTTACATCATGATTAGACACAATTGTCTTAGGAAGTCCATGTGCGAACTATCTCACAAAGAAAATTATCATATGTGATGCATCGATGTCTTATAACATGGAATGAAGTGTGCCATTTTAGAAAATCGGTCAACAACTACTAGGATAGAGTCAAAATATTGTACAGTGCGAGGTAATCCTAAGATGAAGTCCATACTAAGATCTTCCCATGAATTGTGGGGAATTGGGAGTGGTGTGTATAGACTATAATTTTATTTTCCACTTTTTTCTACTTGGCAAGTATGACATTGGGCAATGATACGAGCAACATCTTTCTTAAGACTAGGCCAAAAGAACCTATCCTTCATCATAGCTATTATCTTATCATGACCAAAATGACCAGACACACCTCCTAAATGAATTTCCTCAATAAGAAAATTTTGAAGTGATGAATCTGGGATACGTAGTTGTGTGCCATGAAAGAGATAGCCATCTCATATTTGATGATCTAGACTATTAATTGAAACATCAAATTTCAAAGATTCAAAAATTTGTTGAAAATCTTTACAATTAGGATAAACATCTTTAACCTTTTCGAATCCAGTAACCTTCACACTCACGATATTTAATAATGTATATTTTTTACTTAAAGCATCTGCTACTTTGTTGTCAGCACCAGATTTATGTTTAATAACAAACATATATTCTTGAAGAAATTGAACCAATTTTGCATGACAAGAACTAAGTTTCTTTTGGGTGTTTAGATATTTAAGCACTTCGTGATCAAAATAAAGTATAAATTCTAGTGAAAGAAGATAATGTTGCCAATAATGTAAAGTTTGGATGATAGATTACAGCTCATGATCATATGCAGAATATCGTTGACGTGCTTCATTTAATTTTTCACTACAGAAAGCAATAAGATGACCTTCTTGTTTAAGAACACCTCCAATATCAACTCCAGAAGCATCACATGATACCCCAAATACTTTGTAAAAATTTGGAAATTTCAATATTAATGGACTTGTTAAAATTTCTTTAATTTTAGAGAAGGCATCAGCAGTTACCTTTGTCCAAATAAAGTCTCCTTTTCTAAGACATTGATTTATCGGGGCCATAATAGTGCTAAATCCATGAATAAACCTTCGATAAAATTTGGCTAACCCATGAAAACTATGTACATCATGAATTGTGGTTGGGGTAGGCCACTATTGAATAGCCCTAATTTTTTCGGGATCAACAGAGATGCCATCACAAGAAAGAATGAATCCTAAGAAGATTACTGAAGATATCATAAATGAGCATTTTTTTAAGTGAACATATAGTCTTTCTTTATGAAGCACATCAAAGACTTATCATAAATGATTCTCATGATCACTCTTAGTTTGACTAAAAATTAAAATATCATTAAAATACACAACTAAAAATTTTCCAATGAACGTACGTAAGATATGAGTCATCACTCGCATAAATGTAGTTAGAGCATTAGTCAATCCAAAAGGCATTACTAGCTAGTCATACAAACCATCTTTGTCTTGAATGTTGTTTTCCATTCATCACCTTTTCTCATACTAATTTGATGATATCCACTTCTAAGGCAATTTTAGAGAAAACTATTGATCTAGCCATCATATCTAACATGTCATCAAGTCTAGGTATGAGGAACCTATATTTAATAGTGATTTTATTTATAGCACGACTATCTACACACAGATGCCAAGCACCATCTTTCTTTAGGGTAAGAAGAACATGCCGAATGAAGATAAACTTTCCCTAATAAATTCTTTTGCAAATAAATCATCCACTTGTAGTTTTAGCTCCGCATGTTCATTTAGGTTCATACGATAATGTGGAAAATTTGGGAGTGATAATCTAGGAACTAGCTCTATGGCATGTTTGATACTTCTTAATGAGGAAGCTCACTCGAAAGTTCTTCAGGACAAATATCTTCATATTCCAATAAAAGTTCACGTACTTCAGATGAGAATGATTTAACACAAAGTTGATTTTCAGAGGTTAGAACAACTAATGCAAAAATGATATTCCCATTAATCTCTTATTGAAATTGACATTTATTAATAATATGTAGGGATTTTTTTTTGTGGGAGGAGAAGAATTTTTCTGGTTGAAGTGGAGTGACCTCTTTAGGCTTAGCTAGATTTAAGATAATTCTCTTACCTTGAAATTAAAAGCATATGTATTAGATGCATAATTTGTGACATCCATATCAAAAGCCAAGGTCTACCTAAAGTATATGAGCAACATCCTATTGAAGAACATCACGCAAATTTTATCATTATGTTATCCCTAATTGGATGGGTGCAAGATAACGTTGAGATATAGGATGGGGTCTTATCTCTACTCAAGCAACCTTATAAGGCTGTGGGTGGGTCTCTAGGGTGAGCTTCATCCTAGCCAAAGTAAAGGTAGCAATAACATTCATGCAAATGTCATTATCAATGATTAATTTACACATCTTTTCACCACTCTTAAAATAATTGTAGAAAATTGATGTGCACCTCCAATCAATATTAGCTCATGGGATAGCTAACACACAATGCATAACAGCTATATAAGACTCATCTAATGCTTCTTGTGCATCACTAGCTTCTTCACAAGGTTCTACTACAATTTGATTATCATTATTTTATTTTGTTAATCCTCATTTTTATAATCTAATGTAAGTTTCAACGAGGATAAGTACTTGCATAATGACCAAGTTTACCACATGTAAAATAAGTAATTCTAGAAGTCTTAGAATCAGATGTTTCCACTAAAGCTTTTCCTTTTGTTTCAAGTCCTTTAGGAACTACTACAGTAGGAGGGGTAACACACGATTGAGAGTTGTTTCCAGATGAAGTTGTGAATTGCTTATAAGGTTGTGATCTAAGATATTATTCAATTTGAGCTGCCACTCTAAATGCATCCTCAGGAGAATAAATTTCTCGGGTTATCATTTCATTACGAATATCAGTTCGTAACCCAGATCTAAATCTAGAGATTGTGGTGCAGTGATCCTCATTAACATCACAATGGGTCATCAATTCATCAAACTGTGTCATATACTCAACAACAGTTAAAGATCCTTGTTTAAGCATAGTTATTTCATCCATAAGTTGATCATGAAAATTTAATGGTACATATTTTTTGCTTTAAAATTTCTTTCATCTCATCCCAAGAAGTAATAGGTGGTTGTCCCAATCATTGAAATTTTTGTGTGAGATTAATCCAATAAGTCTTAGCATGGCTAATTAATTTCATGCAGGAAAAATGAACTTGTCTTTTTCCTAATCATCAAAATATTGGTCCATATCTACTAACCAATCTAAGAAAATTTTAGGATCAAGTCGACCATCAAAAGTAGGTGGATCAATTTTAACCTTACAAATAACATCATCATCATGTTCTCTAAGTGTACATCGAGGGGCAACAAAATTAGATAATGGCTCTTCATAATGTCGAGGATAATGCTCATAAGGAGTTCAATGAGCACAACCTTCATCTCATCTTAATTGTCTTCCTATTTGATGAGGTGGGCACCTCATCAAACTCGGGATATTCATTAAAGTTGTTCTTAGGGCAATAATGGGGTCTAATAGGAGAATGTGGATGAGGCGGGAGAAGAAGAGGAACGGGATCGACGGGATGACCTTCCCTCTCTTCAAGTTGGTGTTCTAGGATATGGTTAGTTTCTAGTGAATGTGTTGTAAGGCTACTAACTTTTTGTTCTAAGGCTTCAAATTTTTTTTGGAATTCATTATAGGTTTGTTGGTGCATAAGGGTAAGCATTTCTATTTTTTTCTAGCAAAAATTCATAGGAATCATGTTTTTCATCTAAAGATTGATCTGGATTTCTAATACCACTACGAGTTGACATGATAATATTCTTTTAAAATTTTAATATAAGCAAATTTTTAATTAATTTTTTTTAAAAAAATATGCAATGTAATGAAAATCAAAGACACGATTAAAAAAGTAAGTAAATACTCTAATTAGATAAAATTTTGTATGTTTTTTTAACAATGAATTACAAGATTATTCTAATGCAAAAATAAAACTCAAAACAAAATAAGATGTTCCCAAAGAAACATACTTGCTCTGATACCAAATATGATGTAGGACAAGAGTGCCTTTTATGATATGATATTTATTACACTGATAGTTCTTAAATCCTAACAAAAGAGTAATATAAATGCACTACTATTCACAATATTATGAATTTAGTGAAGTTGAAAGATTTTGATTAAAGTTATGTTAACCACACTAGATCATCTTGTAAGAAATAAAAATTTATGAACGATCTAACATGTAGCAGATTTAAAATAACCAGCAGCGAAGCGGTGATAAGTTGAAGTCAACCTCTACAAATAGTCTGTCGTTATGGAGATTCTGTCCTTTATAAGGGTTGTGAGCTCACACACTCAAGTAGTCCATCACTCAAAAGGAAATTACACAGAAGAATAGTAAAAGAAATTTAAGAAGATAACTTTTATTCCAAATCCAAGTGCCAAGCATTACAAGAGCCTCCCTATTTATAGGATTGAAAGAGAGAGTTAAGAATACTAAAACCTAACTCTAAACTCAAACCTAACACCATCATAACTATACCTACCACCACATACTATCAAACCTACCACCATTATAAAACCTACCACTCATTCCATACCTACTCAAAATGTCATACCTATTACAATGACTCATGGGCCATGACATAAGAATAGCCCAATGCATATAAGCTCAAGACATATACAAAATATAAATGACCAATAATGCATAACTTAAATTATAACAAAAGGCCCAATCATGAATTTAAGTTTTATGATGATGACATCGACGACAGTGACGATGATGCCCTGCATCACTATGAAAAAGAGATGTTCTATGCACTAGGGTGAGAGGACCGAGAGAATAAATAGAGGAGAGGATGAGGTGGCATTCAATCATAACTCTAATATAATGTGGAAGGCTCGAATAATAACATGATTCATTCATTAAGAAATTTTGAGTATATAGATTTGCATAAAGTTACAAAAAGTAGGTTTTAAATTTTAAATATGGACAAAAAATGCTATACTAGAAAATTTAGGATTTTTAATTTTGGATAACTTTTTTCTGTTAAAAGAAAATATTGTCATTTAATTAAAATTTTAACCTATTTTATTTATTTTGTTTTTATAAGTAATATAAATTTGGATATTTTGAAATTATTAAAAATAACTTGCTAACATTATCTTCATTTGGCTATCACAACTATCAAAAGTTGTCACTATTGGTAGTCAAATATTATTAGTGGTGACTATCATAACTCCTTCAATGAACATTGTTGTTCACCATCATTATTGTAGCTAGCTGCCACGATAATATTACTATCCCTTCAACTACCACAATTGCTTCTTGTTGACGATCTTCCCACAATCACATAAACAAATAAAAAAGAGGTTTTCAAAATGCCAAAATATGTTTAATTTCAAGCAAGAATTTTAAAAAAATAGAATTATAAATAAAAATAAAACATAAAAAAGATCTCAAACAATGCCAAAGTAGATAAAAGGGGGTTACAAAAAATAGTTTTGTATTCAATATAAGTAATAACTTATTAATATTCTTACTCTTTCTTTCTCATTATGAAAGTACCACCAATGATTTGTTAGGTGTAAACAAAAACTTGAAACAATAACATAGAAAATTATGTTTTTCCTTTGGAAAAGTTTGTTCTGAGTATTCAAAGTACATATTAACTATTACTTGCTAATTTAGTTATCATTAGAACTCAATTTCCTTTAAAAAAAATAACTTATCGGAAAATTTTTGATATATTTGATCACAAATTCAAAATTTTAACCTCAAGATTTTTTATTAAAAGCCTAAGTTATAAACTATTAAATTAGAATGACTTGCCAACTTTTTGCAATATTTTCTTGCCTTTGTCCAAACAAAATCTTAAGAAATGACAAAATCAATAATTATTTATTCTATCATAACAACTTTATGAAAATTTTCACGAAAATGCCCTTATTTTGTCCTTAAAAAAATATTAATCCACGACAAAATATATATTTTTCAACTATTTTTTTCATTCATAAATTTTGAGGTTCTAGTTGATTTATTATGATTCATTTATGTTCAAATTAATTATTTGAATTAATTAGTTCAATTAAATGCCAAATTAGGCCCTTTTATAATTAATTAGGTTTCAATGCGTTTTCATGATGTATTTAACTTCATTCCGGTGTGATATGATGTTTTGGATCATTTCCATATTATTCTTAATTTATTTGAGTCATATATAAGTTTTTTTCATTAAAATCAAGGTTTAAAATTAAAAATTTCACATATTTAGATTTATTATTCAATAAATCATGAAAAATTCTCCTAATGTGTATCCTAACACTAATTTCAATTTCTTAAAGTTTCAAATCATTTTGATCAATGGTTTCGGATTAATTTAGGTTTCAAAATTTTTATCCAAATTAATTTAAAAATACACAACAATTAATTGGGATTTTAATTTTAATGGATTCTTCTCATCAACAGGAATCAATAGAGCTCTCATTTGTATTTTTTTTGATTTTATATTTTTTTTTAGTTTTTTGAATTTTTTAGCATTTTCTTTAATTTTTAAATTCAAAAAATCTTGAATTTCTTCTTAACCGCATCGGGTCCACATGGATCCAACATGACGCCACGATATTTGTCCACATAGGATCCACATGGATTCTGCATCAAAATGATGGCGCAACCGGGATTCTTACGTGCTGTCTGATCGAATATTAAACGGCTCTGATCAATCAATGGTTTTCCTTAAAGGATTTAATCAAATGATCTGCCTAAATCTCGGCCATCAATTCTTAATAAAAGGAATGGATGGTGGAGATTATCTCTTCTTCGACGAAGAAGAATGCCAAGAGCCGTCTGTCGATTTGAGGTGATTTTTTGTGATCCAACCATTGAAAAATTGCTCGAATTCGATTCCAAAACCATCAATGAATGAAATCGGAGGGATATATACAGTTTGATCTTCTTTAAGATCAAATTCATTTTGAAAAGTTCCAAACCCTAAAGTTTAAGAGGTGGCTTAAATGGCATACCTTAATTCTGGTGATCTCCAGTGGTGGGGTTGACTCCAATATCTTCAGAATGGTGCGTTGAGGCTATGGAAGAAGGAATTGGATCCTCTCTTTGTGGATTGCACTATAGACCAAGCTCGACCTCTTTCCCATTGGCTTTGGTCATTCTTTTGTGGATTGCACTATAGACCAAGCTCGACCTCTTTCCCATTGGCTTTGGTCATTCTTTGGCCTCTCGATGGTGAGGGAATCAGGGAAGATTGGGATCAGCTTTGTATGAGGTGGGGAAGGTAATGGAATGGTTTATTTGGATCTTGATGCTCTCTAGCTCATTTTTCCTTTAGAGGCCGAGAGCCTCTTATGCATTTTCCTTTATTCTTGGTCAGCCATGCCAAATTACTATCCTTGAAAGCTAGCTCTAAGGTTTATCAATTGTTTAATAGCTGTCTAGATGCGTTATGAGGTGGGAAAGCAAAGGGGATGAGGGATTGGAGAATTTGGATTTGGCTTCATACTCTCTTTTCTTGCCATGGCATATTACAACCTTTTGGATTTTAGTTAAGATAGATTTAATCTCCTAAGTTTGATCTCATTCCCTCTTAACCTAAGTTAGGATGAGTTTAGATGAGTTTAGGTGGTTTTGAATGGGTTTGATTCAAGCTTGGTAGTTAATTATGCCATTGGATTCAATTTCATTTCAAATGCTTTAATCACATTTCTTTTTATTGATTCACTTTAGATTTAAGTTTAAATCATCATTGATTGTTATTAGAATGATAAGAATCTAATTAACCAATGTCACATGAGAATTTAATTCAATTCTAAGTCAATTTGGCCCATTTTACCTTAAATGGGTTAAGTTAAATCTGATTGAGTCAAATGACCAATTTTAACTAAATTAGATTATGTTTAGACTATAAGCATATCTAATCACATGTGTGAGATGATTTGGATTGATTGATTTCAATTAGTTGAAGTTAATTTCAATTTTGACTCATTTAGCTCAAATTGGGCGTAATAAGTTTGGGTTCATTTGGTTCAAATGGCCAAATTGGTCAAATTGGACCCAATGAAGGGTTTAATTATGTTTTATTAGCATTTCCAAATAATTTTGGATAATTAATTTTTGATTTGATTTGGATTTGAATCCCATATGGTCCATGTAGGCCCATTTAGTTGAAATGACCTATTTAGCCTAATTAAGGCCTTATTGGAATTTTATTCTCTTAAATTCTTGTTTAAACATGAATATATTATTATTTAAATCATTTAGAATGATTTTATTTGGTCATATTTTGGTGGGTTGACCTTTGACTTTGTGGGACCCACCTAAAAGTCAAACCTATGTTAAAAAGGTTGACCACTTTTGGATATTAATTTAGAATTTGGATTTATTCATCCTTTTAATTTGATTTTATGGTTTCATTTGATTTTTATTTTCATTTATTTTAGTTTGGTCTGAGTTTCTTTAAGTTTAAATGACTTGAAGGGTTAAATAGAATAATTGGATTAATTACTTATTCACTTTGATTTTAATTTGAGTGTTTTAAATTTCAATTTCTTTATTCTTGGTTTGAATTTCGTTTAGGTCTATCCAATTTTTTTGAGTTGGATTAGATCTTAGAAAGGTGTACAAGAAATGCCTTAGTAAAGGAGACATAATATAGAATTAGGTATCCTAATTACTAGTTTTGGAAGTAATGTTAACCTCATCCAAAAATGAGGTCACCACCTTTTTGGTCATCTAATGCTCTTTTACAAGCATTAGTTACATGTGGTATAGGTTGGATTGGTCTAGTCTTTCACATTTTATGATTATATTCAAGGAGGAAGTGAAAGAATGGTAGATCCACATTAATAATAAATGACTTACCCTTATATGAGACTCTTGTGGAGCTATGTAGAAACTAGAACAAGTCCCCAAGTGAAGTGTGAAGGTCCATGTTGTGGAGGCTATTGCCAAATGGACAGTTAGTGGAAGTGCTCCCATGGAATTTGAAGTGGGAGAGAGTTCACGTTCTCCCTGATCTAGATCTTGAACTCCCAAATCCTTGACCAAGCAAGTTCAAGAGATTAGTAGCCAGGTTTAGGACTTGCGGAAGAGGGTAGATAAGAATAGTCATAGGCAGGAGATGCTGGAATGCAAATTTGGCCATCATAAGGATCAATAGCAAATGCAATTCTCCTACATGCCCCAGTTCAAGATTGGACTGATCAATGTGTTTTAGAATAGCAATCTTCGAGATCCTAGCCAAATCTCCTTCCCTACGATGCCTCAATATCAGCCATGTGTGATTACCCCACCACTATCAAGCACGGAGAAGGAGGAAGAAGAGAAAGAGAAGGGTGGCAATGAGTATAACTACCAGCTTTCCTATCGATTGTGTATTTTCTTCTTTTCTTTTATTTATAATTTATAATTTTTAATTTGTAAGTTTATTTGAAAAAAAATAAAATTTTCCTTTCTATTATCATTGTGTTGTATGCTTATATATTTCTGTCACTATTTATGTTCTAGGATAAAAAAATATAAAAATAAAATTTTTCAACACTTAAAAAAAATTATACCAGGATGCAGCATTGCAGCGCTAATGTGTCAACCCCTCAGTGTTAGAGATAGATTGAAGAACCCAAAAGGTGAGCTCCATGACACTGTCTTATAGCACTGCAGTGTTGTGGGATATTATTTCCTCCCCAACAAAAAATTTTCTAAGTCCTTTTCTCCAATGTTGCAAGGATACACAACGCTATGACGTTATCCTCAATATGCCACGGTGTTGTGGGATTTTATTTTATTTTTTTATGAAAATGTTCTAAGTCATATTCCAAGTGACACATGGGTATATGGCATTTTAGTGGATGTTATGGCATCATGGTGCTATGATATTATCTGTATTACATTAGGACACTAATGCTATATCTTTGGATTTTATACAAGCACTGGGGTGTTGATTTTTGGGTGTTGTGGCACCGATCTTGTAACATGAATACCTGAGAATGCTGATATCCAGTGCCTCAACGCTATAGGCCAAATTTTGAATTTAAAGAATGAACTTTTTAAAAACTTTAAAAATTTTGGTAGCATTTCGTCTTAGTAGTGCTAGGTTTTAAAATCATATAGAACAAAGCACACTTCTCCCTTATTCTAGTCTAAGATCAACGGACGGGAGGGGGTTTTCAACTTGTGCTAAAATAAAATTTAATGACGGAGGTCTTTAAATCTCCAAGTTTTTCACACTAGATCAAGGATCAATGGTGAAATTTTTGTTAAACTAGTAAGAAAAAGTGTATATTATTTACCTAAAGCGAGAAAACTTGGAGTGAAGTGTGAGCACTATTTAGAGAGAATAGAGTCAAATGGGGAAAAGTCATTTAGAGTGAACCGCTCACTCCTATTTATAGGAGTGGGCTGATAAATATTCCCTCCCAATAGCTAGTGTAGCATCTCATCACCAAGATCACGATGCCTCGGCTGATAGCTATTCCCTCTCATTCGGCTAGGACTAAAAGTATTCCCTCTCAATAGGGAAACCTGCAAACTTTAAAATTAACTTTTTTTAGAGATATGGATTAAGAATATTTTACTGTCTCGAGAGATAAAAGATGTAATTTTGTAATGATTAAAAACTAAAATAAAGAGGGTTTTCTTAGTATTATACATAAACGTAATAAATATAAAGATATACTATCTAAAAAAATGAAAATATCATCCAGCCATGGATTTAAATAAATAATAATAGAAAAAGTTTCCAATTTTTTTCTGCATTCCCATAAGTTTCTTTATTTTAAATTTTATTTTAGTTATGAGAGTAAGTATAGAGGAATTAAGTTAATATGTCATGCATTAAAATTTTGGGAGGGAGTAATTGAGCATAGATTATGATTTCTCAAAATTAGTTTGGATTTATGTTGTGTAAGTCTACTATGGATGTTATACATTTGTTAAGAGGTTTGATGAAGAAGTATCGAGAGAGAAAGGATGATGATATTTGTTGATTTAAAGATAGCATATGATAAAGTTCCTAGAGAAGTACTTTTGAGAGTTCTGGAATAAAAAGGAGTTAATATTGTGTATATTCAAGTCATTAAGGATACATATACTTGAGTTGTTACTTGTATTCAAATACAAGGAAGATTGACCAAGTATTTTTCCTATTTCAAGTGGATTATATCAAAACTCAACTTTAAGCCCATATATTTATTCTTTGGTTATGGGTGTCCTTACTGATCATTTATAAGAGGATGTAACACTACTATATGTGTTTTGCTATTGATATTTTTCTAATTGATAAGACTAGAGAGGGAGTTTAAGAGAAACTTTATTATGGAGCTCAACCATAGAATCTAAAGGCTATCATTTGAGTAAATCTAAAATAAACTACACGGAGTGTAATTTTAGTAGTAGTAGATCTAGTAGTAGGGTTGTGAGAATGGGTGATCAAGTCATCAAAAAAGAGTGAATGTATTATAATTCTTCAAAGTGATGGTAAAATAAAATAGATAGCGTCTAGAATTCAAGTTGAATTGTTGAAGGAATGCATCAGGCCTTTTGTGTGATAAAAAGTACAGATTAACTTAAGAAAAAAAAAGGTTTCCTAGTAAAAGAGAAGCATAACATTATTTAAAGTGTTTCAATGATGAGGATGCTTAAGTGGCTAACTAGATTTACAAATAGAGAAAAATTGCAAAATGAATATATACATAAAAAAAGGTTGAAGCACTATAGTAGCAAATAATATTAGAGAGAGTCATCTTTGATGGTTTGGTCACATAAAAGGTCAGTCATCTAATGATCTACTTAGATATTGGCCTATGATAAAAAGAACAAAGGCGACTTAAAAGACTTAGTTAGGAAGTATAAAAATAATCTTATTTTATTAAAATTAAATGAGAAATTAACATTTAATAGAACACAAAAAAGAAAAAGGATTCATGTAGCTGGCATCATATAGTGGGATAATGGCTTGTGTTGTTGTTGTATGAAGTACAAGTTCTATACGGAGGTAATCCCTTATATGCTCCAACTTCTCTTGAAGCTAAAATAGGTCAGACTCTATTAAACTTGCAATCCTACTTAAAAATGATTATCCGTTAAACACACATAAGAGTTTTAAACTTTTGCGGTCAAGTCATATATTATAGAAGTTAGGTAAGCCATTTATTAATTAGAAGAAATCTAACTGTGGAAACTAAAGCAAAAGGATGCAGGGTATGCAATGCTCCTAGGCTAATGCTTTATATTTTATTTTTGGGTTTTTTTTTCTTGTTTATTAGACATAACTTTAATGCGTGATGCAATTTAATGACCTAATAATTTTGGCCCTACCTAATGCATAACTCTCTCTTTTAAGCCAATGTTATCCTTAAAGATTACGTGACCTCTATTCATGCAATGGTGATAGAATATTTTAAGAAGGAGAAGGTTGCAAAATAAATCAAATATATTGACAAAGCTTTTGGAAATTCTACTTTATTTTATCCATAAGTCATTTATTTAATTTTAATCTTAATAAAAAATTTTAATTCAAGTTTATCATGGCTAAACCAAGGAAAAATCATAAGCTTGTTGAACAAATTTAAAGGAAGCATTTCATTCAATGTGTACAAACAAAATGCAAACACATCAAACAAATTAAATAATTTAAAAAAATAATAATAAAGACCAGTGTGGCTAGGAAACAAAATATAATAATAAAAAATTAAAAAAATTTATAGCTAAGCACTTCCTTACACAACCTAGATTAAACCAACTAATAGAGTAAAACTCAACTTCTGGGCCTTCTTTCTTCATCTTTAAGCTTTTTTGGCTCAAAAGACTTTAAAGATTCACCATTTATGGCTCATCTTTGTTATCATTTTTAGTCCTCTAGAATCCCAAAGGCTTATAAGAATTTCTAAGTTTTTTAAAGTTCACTTATAACATCAAAAAATTGCAACCTTTCATTTACAAAATATATGTTAGTTCATATGTTATATTCAAAATACACAATCATTCAAACTTTCATCATATCAAAAAATACCTGACACATTTACATGTCAGGCCTCCTATCTTATTGATTATTCTTAAGGGGCCTTATTTTAAGATTTAAGTAACACCCACAAGTAAAATGATTAATTTCTTAGAAAAAATAATAATAATATCACAATAGTGCATTATTTAAACATGATCATCAACAAAAAAAAAACAATTTTAGTTTAATCTTAATAGTTTCCACAATCCATCAATAAACTAATCTAATACATCATTGCATTACAACATATTATCACAATAATTAGATAAAACAAATCATTCTAAATGTATAAGGGTTGTGTGTTATTATATATCTAAAGTCATGCAAATGTATGTCTATTAGGTTTCAATTTTCTAAGTTCAAATTGGATGTTTAATTTAACTAGATATGGTTTTAATTTAGGTGATTAGTGATTCAAAAGATTTTGTTTTAACTTTATTCTATTTGGGTTTTAATTATTTAAGAGTTTTTAAGAATGCACAAAATCCAGTTAACTTCACTAGATAAGTGAACATCGACCGCTAGAATCATAATGTTATAAAACATATGCTACATGAAACAATAAGGTATATTTCATAACAATTTCTATCCTAGATGGATTTTATTAATTTTAGTATTATCTTATTAATTTTGATTATAATTTTGTAATATTTTTGTAAAGAAATTAAAAATATCTAAAATATTTTTAAATTTATAAAACTATTTATAATCGAGAGAAAATCAAATTTAAATTTCATAAATTTTTAAAATTACTTTAAATGATTTAATAATTTTAATTAAATTTAAATTTCTTATCATGAAAAATTAAGAAAATAATAAAATAATTTTAAAATATATGGGCAAATTCTCTTTATAATTCAATATTTTTACACTTTTAATACAATTTATTAATTAAATCATATTTTGTTTTAATTTTTAAATTAAATTAATTTTATGATTTATAGAATTTTTCTAATGGTCTATATTAACCTTTGGAATCATACACATAAATTTGGAATCAATTTGATTTATTTTATATTTTCTATTAGTTGATTAATAAATTAAATTTATTTTATTATGATACTTTATTTAATTTATTTATTTTGATTTTATCTAATTTTATATTTTATTACTTTCTAAAAATAGTTAAATTTAAAAATTTTATTTAAATTATTTATAGAGTTTTCAAAATTTAAATATTATTTGTATTATTAATTACTTATTTTATGCATTATTTTATTATTTTATTATGTTTAGCAAAAATTAAAGGGTTAAATAATTATATTAAGCTATCTCTATTAAATGAAAGTACTAGAATGTTTTTATGTATTTTATCTGATTTTTATAATTTCTATTTTAATTTATATACATATATATTATCTTTAGCTTTAGTTTAAATTTGGATTTCTTTTAATAAATAAATTTTAATTTTCTAATAAAATTCCTAGACTTGAAGAGTTCCTAAGGGAACTTCATAAAATATTTAAAATTTCTTTTATAACATTTTATTTTGATTATTTTGATTAATAACATTTTATTTTGATTATTTTATAGGATTACAAGAGCCTCTCTATTTATAGGATTGAAAGAGAGAGTTAAGAATACTCAAACCTAACTCCAAACTCAAACCTAACACCATCATAACTACACCTACCACCACCTACAACCAAACCTACCACCATTATCAAACCTACCACTCTTGCCATACCTACCGAAAATGGCATACCTACTATAATGACTCATGGGCCATGACATAAGAATAGCCAAATACAAATAGGCTCAAGACATATACAAAATATAAAAGCCCAATAATACATAACTTAAATTATAATAAAAGGCTCAATCATAGATTTAAGCTTTATGATGATGAGGTCGACGACGATGATGATGATGCCCTGCATCAGCACTCTCCGGCTCTAAAGGACTCTCCTATGGAGAATGAAAATCTAAGTACTCTTGTAATAATTGTGAGTCTAGTTGATGTAACTCATCAAATGTAAGCCATGAATCTTCAAGTGGAGAAAGACCTTTCCAATGAATGAGAAACCTTTGAGTGCCTCCATTAGATTTGATGATAATTTGGTCATCTAAAATTTGATCTAGACGATGTGATCTTAAGCGATGAGATGATATAGGAGTTGGTGATGAAGTATGAACCTGCATGTTAGTACTTTTTGTTGAGGGAATAGTGTTATCCGTGGCTTGCCCATAGTACAATGTTAAATCTGATACATTGAATATTGGAGAAATCCCAGCATTCATTGGAAGATCTATCTCATAAGCATTATCATTTATCTTCCTTACAATAAGGACCAGATCTCTTGAGAGTTAATTTTTTAAGAGTTCTAGTTGAAAATCTCTCAAATCTAACTTTAACAAGAACTAAATCTCCCTCATTAAATTACTCATATCATCTATGTGCATCAACATTAGCTTTATATTTATCATAACTCAAAGTAAGTTTTTGTTGAATTTCATGACATAAATCATGCATGCTTGTGCAAATGAAATGAAATCACTGAATCATATGCTGGAAGAACTACCAAGTAGTTTCAATCCTAAGTAAATTTCCTGCACAACTTCAATTTCTCCATCTTTTGAGGTTTTAAAAGTTTTTGACAAGTTTTTCCATAAATTTGATAAACCTTACATCCACAATTGTCTTAGGAAGTCTATGTAAGTGAACTTTCTCACGAAAGAAAATTGTCGCTATATATGATGCATCTAATGTCTTATAACATGGAATGAAGTGTGCCATTTTAGAAAATTGGTCAACAAGTACTAGGATAGAGTCAAAATATTGTATAGTGCGAGGTAATCCTAAGATGAAGTCCATACTAAGATCTTCCCATAGTTTGTGGGGAATTGGGAGTGGTGTGTATAAATTATAGTTTTATTTTCCACTTTTTGCTACTTGGCAAGTATGACATTGGGCAATGATATGAGCAACATCTTTCTTAAGACTAAACTAAAAGAACCTATCCTCCATCATAGCTATTATCTTATCACAACCAAAATGACCAGACACACCTCCTAAATGAATTTCCTCAACAAAAAAATTTTGAAGTTATGAATCTAGGATACATAGTTGTGTGCAACGAAAGAGATAGCCATCTCATATTTCATAATATGTACTATTAATTGAAACACCAAATTTCAAAGAGTCAAAAATTTGTTAAAAATCTTTACAATTAGGATAATCATCTTTAACCTTTTCAAATTTGGTAACCTTCACACTCATGGTATTTAATAATGTACATATTCTACTTAAGGCATCTACTACTTTATTCTCAGCACCAGATTTATGTTTAAGAACAAACGTATATTCATGAAGAAATTGAACCCATTTTGCATGTCGAGAACTAAGTTTCTTTTGGGTGCTTAGATATTTAAGTACTTCATGATCAGAATAAAGTATAAATTCTCATGAAAGAAGATAATGTCGCCAATAATATAAAGTTTAGATGATAGAATATAGCTCACGATCATATGTGGAATATTGTTGACATGCTTCATTTAATTTTTCACTACAAAAAGCAATAGGTTGACCTTGTTTAAGAACACCTCCAATACCAACTCCAGAAGCATCACATGATACCTTAAATACTTTGTCAAAATTTGGCAATTTCAATATCAATGGAGTTGTTAGAAGTTCTTTAATTTTAGAGAAGGCATCAGCAGCTGCCTTTGTCTAAATAAAGTCTCCTTTTTTAAGACATTGAGTTATCGGGGCCATAATAGTGTTAAATCCATGAATAAACCTTCGATAAAATGTGGTTAACCCATGAAAACTACGTACATCATGAATTGTGGTTGGGGTAGGCCACTCTTGAATAGCCCTAATTTTTTCGGGATCAGCAGAGATGTCATCACAAGAAATAATGAATCCTAAGAAGATTACTGAAGACATCATAAATGATCATTTTTTTAAGTGAACAAATAGTCTTTCTTTACGAAGCACTTAAAAGACTTGTCATAAATGATTCTCATGATCACTCTTAGTTTGACTAAAAATTAAAATATATCAAAGTACACAACTAAAAATTTTCCAATGAACGGTAGTAAGATATGAGTCATCACTCGCATAAATGTACTTGAAGCATTAGTCAATCCAAAAGGCATTACTAGCCATTCATACAAACCATCTTTTGTCCTGAATGTTGTTTTCCATTCATCACCTTTTCTCATACAAATTTGATGATATCCACTTCTAAGATCAATTTTATAGAAAATTATTGATCTAGCCATCATATCTAATATGTCATAAAGTCTAGGTATGGGGAACATATACTTAACAGTGATTTTATTTATAGCACGACTATCTACACACATACGCCAAGTACCATCTTTCTTTGGGGTAAGAAGAACAGACACTATGCATGAAGATAAACTTTCCCTAATAAATCCTTTTGCTAATAAATCATCCACTTGTCATTTTAGCTCTACATGTTCATTTGGGCTCATATGATAATGTGGCAAATTTGGGAGTGATAATCTAGGAACTAGCTCTATGACATGTTGGATACTTCTTAATGGGGGAATCTCACTCGAAAGTTCTTCATGACAAAAATCTTGATATTCCAATAAAAGTTCACGTACTTCAGATTGAAATGAGTTAACACAAGGTTAATTTTCAGAGGTTAGAACAAGTAATGCAAAAAATGATATTCCCATTAATCTCTTGTTGAAATTGATGTTTATTGATAATATGTAGGGATTTCTATTATATGGGAGGAGAAGAATTTTGGGGTTGAAGTGGAGTGACCTCTTTAGGCTTAGCTGCATTTAAGACAATTCTCTTACCTTGAAATTAAAAGCATATGTATTAGATCACCCATAATTTATGACATCTATATCGAAAAGCCAAGGTCTACTTAAAAGTATATGAGCAACATCCATGAGAAGAATATCACACCAAATTTTAACACTATATTATCCTAATTGAATGGGTACAAGATAACATTAAGATATAGAGATAGAGGTCTTATCTACCCAAGCAATCTTATAAGGTTGTGGGAGGGTCTCTAGGGTGAGCTTCATCCTAGCCAATGTAGAGGTAGCAATAACATTCATGCAGCTGCCACTATCAATGATTAATTTACATGTCTTTTCACCACTATATTATCCTAATTGAATGGGTACAAGATAACATTAAGATATAGAGATAGAGGTCTTATCTACCCAAGCAACCTTATAAGGTTGTGGGAGGGTCTCTAGGGTGAGCTTCATCCTAGCCAATGCAGAGGTAGCAATAACATTCATGTAGCTGCCACTATCAATGATTAATTTACATGTCTTTTCACCACTCTTAAAATAAGTGTGGAAAATTGATGTGCGCCTCCAATCAATATTAGCTCGTGGGATAGCTAAGACACAACGCATAATAGCTATATGAGACTCATCTAATGCTTCTTCTGCATCACTAGCTTCTTCACAAGGGTCAACTGCAAATCTTCTTAATTCTATTATTTATTAAACATGAGCCTAATTGCATCAGAATCCTTAGGACTTTTCAAATTTTATTTTTCAAGCATATGATCATGATTTGTGAGCTCTTATTTAATAACTAATCAAATTAATATATTTTTGAGAGGGTAAATAAATGGATTATTAGTGGGGCAAACTTAATTAATTCATAAAAGCCACTTAAATTCCCTTTAAATTTATTAACAAACAAATATGGATATAGGTTAAACACTAAGAATTGTTTCACCTCTTTGGGTTTCATCAACTTAAATATTCAAATTAAACATTAAAGAAACTTTAATTAGATTTAAGGGGTGCTTATCTAACTTGATTGTCCTTATATTCTATTGAAATCAAGTATGTTGTGTGGTGTTATTCAATTACTATCTTTTAATTAGCATAAATGTGCATGCCATATGCTTCATGTATTCATGTTTTAAAGCAAAAAGAGTATGATTTCATTTAAATTGAATGAGTTGGACAAATATTATCATATAGTGTGGTTATTATCATTAATAAATCTCAAACTATTTTGAAATTATATGTTAATTATGAATTTTAAATTAAAGTTTATTATAAATAAATAATTATGTGAAAATGAAATGTTCATTTACTCGTAATCAAAAGATGACAATTGATGGTTTTATTCTTATGTTTATACTTATATATTCATGTATTTGAATTGGCAAATATATAGTCTGGATATCCCAAGAATACAAGGCTTTAAGCAAGCCTAAGGATGTCTTAGATAATCTCACTTTCTTGGTTTAACAATAGCACATACTTGCATAATTTCATTTATGTGCATGCATATATTAGAATATAAAGTGAAAACCTCTTTTTGCCATTAAGCTTTACATAAATAAAAGATATTTATATACAATCCTTTTCATCATTTTACTTCTATGTTTATATATATGTTTATGAGAAGACTTCATATTGCATAAGAATTTCAACTAATGGCTTATTATTATTTGATTATTCCTCATATTTGGGCATGTGTATCTTATGTATCCCTTTTTGACAAAAAATTTTAATTGGTTCACACATAAACACACAAATTACTCTACCAATTGGTGAAGAATTTATAATCTAATTTGATTTTTTTTCTATTTTAAAATAAGGACTATAAAAAAATTAAAATTTAGAAGAAATTATGGTAAAGAAGATAAATTGAAGAATGCTTCTTCTAGCTAGGGCTTCCATCCATTTTTTTATTATTATTTTTAAAATCAATAATTTTTGTTAGAATTTGAAAAAGATATAGCTCATACAAAGTTTAATTTGGATACAACTATTATGACCTAAAGTAAACTTAAGTTGCAAAACAATTGATTTCATAACAAGAAAAATAACAAATGTATCATTCTAATAAAGAAACCCACCATATGGTTGTAATATATCTTCCAAAATTGAAGTAGCTTGAAAAGTTCTCAATAATAGAAACAATCCTCATCCTAATTAGATTTAAGTAGCCCCAATGAGGTCTTAGATAATCTCACTTCCCTTGGTTAAGAATGATACCTACTTGCTTAAATATTTTATACATGTTTGCATATGCTTAAATATTGAACAAAATCCCATTTTTCTAATAAATCCATGCATCAATATTATTAATTGTCTAAAAAATATGAGTACATTGCATGTGTATATATATATATATACTAAATCAAATATTGAAGAAACTAAAAAGGAAAGAATGTGGATATTATTAATAATAAAATGAAGTATTGGAGAATTTAAATAAATATATTTTGGAAAGGCTAAATAGAGGAGAACTTAATAAAAATAATTTCATTTGATTTTGAACAGTGATTAAAGCTTAGTTAGAGTTTGAATATTTCTTTAATTAGTTAATTAAGCTCTAATTACTTGGGTAATTATTCCCAAACTTAGCATATTGATATAATGGGATGACCTCTACCTCCTATGATTTTATTGGGATTTTTTGGCCATGTAATTAAGGGAATTTTAAATTAAACCCTTAATTATCCTCTTAATCAATTTAATGATTATTTAAGATTTTAAACAGTAAAAAGTTAATTAATTTTACTTCATTAATAACTTATTAATAGTGAAATAATGAGGGAGGGTGATTAGGACCTATTTTCTAATTACCTTAAATAGAGTTAATTAATGAATGATTTAATTAAGAGATTAATTAACCAATGAATAATGAAATTAAATCAAATTAAATTGATAATAACATCAAAAAATCAATATTTAAATTAATGGTTCCTCTTTATGTGTTCAATAACATAAATACCTTTAATAAAATTATGATTAACACATAAGTGTGGAAAAAATTATAAGCGTACTTAATTAGATTCTTTAATCTAATTAATCTCTAATCATGAGCCAATTACATTAGGTCATTTAGGGGCATTGCAATTTTATTTTTCTCATGTGCATATCATTTATGGCTCATAATTAAATGGTTAATGAAATTAGAAAAATATATAGGAAAGGGATAAATGGTTCACCTTAATTAACTTATAAAAACTACTTAATTATCTTTTCTTAAACAAACTAAAATTAGAAAAATGGGAATGGGATAAAAATATTGGCAAATGATCTCTCCTCTTTAAGTTCAATCAAAATCGAAAATCAAATTGATAAGAAGCTTTGATTTTCTTTAAATAATTATATTTAATGTGATTGCCCTTAGGAATTAGTGTAGTTGAATGAATTATGTAGAAATGTTTAGCTATTCCTTTTCAATCACCATAAATGTTGTATGTTATGTGACATAATGAATTCATATTTTCAAAATTAAAAGAAATTTACTTATGCAAAATTACATGTGTTGGCTTAATCTTATTATATTTGTGGTTATTATCACTTATAAATTCAAAATTATTTTTCAAAAGTTACAAATTGATAATAATATTTGGAGTGATAGTAGTTATGAATATATGTATAGGATTTGCATGTGAAAGTGGTCTTTTCGTTCCTATGTTCATGTATGGATTTACATATATTTGAATGATAATAAGCATATAACCTGAACATCCCGAGAATACGAGGCTGTAAGTAGCCCCAAAGAGGTCATTTAATTATCTCACTTCCCTAGTTAACAAAGGCACATACTTATTTAAATTCATTCATATGTATCTTTGAATTAGAATTTGGATAGAGCTTTATACTTTACATGTATAAATAATTCAACCAAAAATATAATCTTTTGCATGATTTTCATCCTTATAGTAGTATATACATTCATATATATTTAAGATAGCAAGTATATAGTCTGGACATCTTGGGAATATGAGGCTTTAAGTAGTTCCAAGGAGGTCATTTGATTATCTCACTTCCCTAATTAAATAATGACATGTACTTGCTTACATATTTTATACATGTGTGTGTATATTTGATTAGAGAATGAAAGTCCTCTTTTCTACTAAAAATAAATGCATCCATAATCATTTAAGTGTGCTGAAATATATTGCATGTATAGGTATACCGAGTGTTAAATCATATACATGTTATGGGTGATGAGAAGGAATGGTTCAACATATTCTATGTGATGGTAATTCAATCACACTAATCTTAAGATGCCTTTCATGTTGAATAGAATTCTTTAAGGTTAACCTAAACTTAAGATTAACAAAAATACTTAATAAATTATTCACTAAAAGAAACTAAATCATAAGAATGTGCTTTTAGGAAACAACTTAGGATAGGGATGAGGGAGGTTAAGCCTTTTTCTTGTCTTTACAATACTTAGATGCTAAGTGTAAATCAAATAAAATAAAACAAAATTTAAATTAAAACTCACTAATCTCCTAAACAACTTGAAATGAAAAGAACCACCATATTAACTTAAACAATTTCAAAACATAAAAAAATATAATTCAAAAGTCTAGCTAAGACATACAACATGAAGCCTAACATTTGAATGCTAAGTCACCACTTCTAGCCTTATGTTAGAACAGTGTATGTAATGATGATGTGTTTTATTTTATGATATCATTTTTTAGACCAAATGTTAGGAATGTGGATTGTAGATTAGATGTTAGGCAGTTCTTAGCCTAATATTATTTTATGCAGGGAATTGTGCTTAAGGGGCTGCTAAAAAATAGATATAAATATTTTATTTGCATGTTGCTTACCCTAAGCATATCCCATGTTAAGACAGATGGACTTGGTTACCCATGTACAGGGTGCAAAAAGACCAAATTATGAAAAATATAATTACTTGAGATTGTATGTATGATTAGTTAACATCTGTTTTGTAGGTATAGTTAGATTTACTTTTTCATAAAATGTAATTTTGCAATAGGAATTAGGATTAGTCCTATGGGGATTAAGATGTGTAGTGGCTAGAAGGCTTAGTCCTGGGGTCCCCTATGATGCCTTGGAGAAAAATCAAATCAAGAGAAAGAAGAAATGAAGAAGTGAAGACTCCCCATAGCATGTATTCAATTCTAAATTATAATATTATTTTATAATATTGGGTTGTATAAGGGTAGAGCTCGGCTACCCAATTTTCTCTTTTTTGTGGTGTATGGTGGTACCCAGTCGCATCGGCCTCTTATTCTTTGATGGTAGTCTATAAAATGATTGTTATTATGTTTAGTTTGTGTATTAGAACAACATGATTTTCATAGTTTCTTAGTGATGGATGATTGAATGTGTGGCCTGGATGTGGTAGCCTCTCAGGATAAAATTAATTTTTCTACTCAACTAATAACTCATAATAAAATTTAAATAACTTTCAACCTCACTTTAAATCCTAGGCTATAATTAAAAAAATTAAAATTTTTAGTAACCACTTAGCTATATTTTGTATGTCTCATAGCATGCATGTCATATTATACCACTCTTGCAAAAATAATGGCCTCTATTTCAGTACTTTATGAACTACTTGACTTATAAGAGAAACCATTATGATGAAGCTTCACCCTTTTCCCCTCTTAATTTGGCCAACAACCAGATTTCATCATGCATTTAGGCATAACCAATCCCAAATCCTTTGTCCAAAATACTGTGTCAAAATTATATAACAAAATTGTAAAATATTACACTTTTAGACTAAATCATATACTCATGCCAGTCATGGTTTAATCTCTTAGGGAGTGAGTTTATGACTTTAGCCTCTTTCTAAATTAAATAACAGCTTAAACTATCTTGTAATTTCATAAGACCAGCCTACATAGTTTGAATCGTATGAGGTGTTAGCTGGCAGCCACTCCAGACCATTGTAAGTCTAAAAAAAGTCGAACGAGTTTATTCTCTCTTATAGAAGTTAACCATTATATCCTATTTCACTTAGATTTAGGACATACTTTAACTTCTGTTAAAGCTCCCTAGATCTAGAATCAGAGGTTACTTATTTCCTTTGGGATATGAGCATAAATCGTCTCCTCTTAGGCATCTCCATAATCTTGTGTTGATGGATTAAAAGCCCTATCAATCTATTCAAATTTTAACTCAATCAAATAAATCCTCTCTTTCAAACATATAAATCCTCGCCATATGATAGGTTGAAATGCTCATCAGGCTTCCTAGTATCATGAGCATTTCCTACTTATTTTCCTTTAGATTCTAAAATAACTCCTCCAATTGAGCAATCTCATTTGATTTTTCAAAATAGCCAATTTATTGATAGTCTTAACCTTAAAATCTTTGGAGATAATAATTGACTACTTTAATCGAGAATTTTCTTTGAAAATCTCATTTCTTATGATGTAATTAACTATGGAGGCTTGCCTCATTAAGGAACAAAAGAACCTGATATAAAATAAACCCTACTTTAATTTTTCATGTAAAGTAGGGGAAGAATCTATGATTCATATGAAGACCCATAATGCCTTAAGAGTCCTTATTGGGTTATTAGGTCCATTGTAGGGTGATGTTTTTATTTTTTAAGATAGTACATCATACCTTAATGTCACACCCTGTCACTTCAATAAGTACCCTCTAAGATATGCGTGGTGTTCACATAGCGCATTCAAAAATAAACACCACACTAACCACTTCTAGCTTTAGGTTAGGACAGTGTATGTAATGATGTTTATTTTTTTTTGTGATGCAATATTTTAGACTGAATGTTAAGATTATTGAGCGTAGACTGGATGTTAGGCCATTGTTAGCCAAATATTATTTTCTGTAGCGGATTATGGTTAAGGGGCCATTGAAAATAAATATAAATGCTTCTTCTTGCAGTTTACTTATTCCCCTAAGGATATTCCACATTAGGACAAGTAGGTTTTGTTACTCATATGTAGGGTGTTAAGTCCAAATTATACAAAGTAACTGCTTGGGTTTAGATGTATGTTTACCTAACATCTATTTTGCAAGTGCAGTTAGATTTACTTTCTATAAAATATAATTTTTGCAATAGGAATTAGGATTAGTGCTATAAGATTTAGGATGAGCAGTAGTTAGAGGGCATAGTCCTTTTGGAACAAGCTTCCATAAAGAGTTCCTCATAAATTTTGGGGTTCTAGTTTATTTATCATGATTCATTTATGTTCAAATTAATTAGTTCAATTAAATGTCAAATTAGATCATTTTATAACTTATTAGGTTTCAGTGTGTTTTAATGATGTATTTAACTTCATTCGGGTGTGTTATGATGCTTTGGATCATTTCCATATTATTCTTAATTTATTTGAGTCAAATTTAAGTTTCTTTCATTAAAATCAAGGTTTAAAATTAAAAATTTTACATGTTTAGATTTATTATTCAATAAATCATGAAAAATTCACCTAATGTGTATCCTAACACCAATTTCAATTTCTTGATGTTTCAAATCATTTTGATCAATGGTTTGGGATTAATTTAGTTTTCAAAATTTTCATCCAAACCCAAATTAATTTTAAAATATACAAAAATTAATTATGGATTTTAATTTTAATGGATTGTTCTCATCAACAGGAACCCTATAGAGCTCTCATTTGTATTTTTTTGATTTTATATTGTTTTATAAGTTTTTGAATTTTCTAGCATTTTTCTTTAATTTTTAAATTTAAAAAATCTTGAATTTCTTCTTAACCGTTAGATCCACGTGGATCCAACATGACGCTGCGATATTTGTCCAGGTAGGATCCACATGGATTTTGCATCAAAATGATGGCATAACTGAGATTCTCACGTGCTGTCCGATTTCATATCAGATGGCTCTGATCAATCAGTTTTCCTTAATGGATTTAATCAAATGATCTGCCTAAATCTCAGTCATCAATTCTTAACAGAAGGAATGGATGGTGGAGATTATCTCTTCTTTGATGAAGAAGAATGCTAAGAGCCATCTGTCGATTCGAGGTGATTTTCTATGATCCAACCATTGAAATCGCTTGAATTCAATTCGAAAACCATCAATGAATGAAATTGGAGGGATATATACAGTTTAATCTTCTTTAAGATCAAATTCATTTTTGAAAAGTTCCAAACCCCAAAGTTTAAGAGGTGGCTTAAATGGCATACCTCAGTTCTGGTGATCTCAAGTGGTGGGGTTGACTCCAATATCTTCGGAATGGTGTGTTGAGGCTATGGAAAGAAGGAATTGGATCCTCTCTTTGCAGATTGCTCTATAGACCAAGCTCGGCCTCTTTCCCATTGGCTTTGGCCATTCTCTGGCCTCTCGATGGTGAGGGAATCAGGGGAAGATTGGGATCAGCTTTATATGAGGTGGGGAAGGTAATGGAATGGTCTATTTGGATTAAGATGCTCTCTAGCTCATTTTTCCTTTTGAGACCGAGAGCCTCTAATGCATTTGTCTTTATTCTTGGTCGACCATGCCTAATTACTTTTCTTGAAAGCTAGCTCTAAGGTTCATTAACTGTTTAACAGCTGTCTAGACGTTATGAGGTGGGAAAGCAAAGGGGATGAAGGATAGGAGAATTTGGATTTGGATTCATATTCTCTTTGCTTTCCATGGCATATTACATCCTTTTGGATTTTAGTTAAGATTGGTTTAATTTCCTAAGTTTGTTCTCATTCTCTCTTAACCCAAGTTAGGATGAGTTTAGATGAGTTTAGGTGGTTTTGAATGGGTTTGATTCAAGCTTTGTATTTAATTATGCCAATAGATTCAATTTCATTTCAAATGCTTTACTCACATTTCTTTTTATTGATTCACTTTATATTTAAGTTTAAATTATCATTGATTGTCTATTAGATAATTAAGAATCTAATTAGCCAATGTCACATCAGGATTTAATTCAATTCGAAGTCAATTTGGCCCATTTTACCTTAAATGGGTTAAGTTAAATCTGACTGAGTCAAATGACCAATTTTGACACAATTCGATTATGTTTGGACTCTAAGCATATCCAATCACATGTGTGAAATGATTTGGATTGACTGATTTCAATAAGTTTGAAGTTAATTTCAATTTTGACTTATTTAGCTCAAATTGGGCTTAACGGGTTAAGTTTGTGTTCATTTGGTTCAAATGGCCAAATTGATCATATTGAACCCAATGAAGGGTTTAATTATGTTTTATTAGCATTTCCAAATAATTTTGGATAGTTAATTTGGGTTGATTTTGGTTTGATTTGGATTTGAATCCCATATGGTCCATGTAGGCCCATTTAGTTCAAATGACCTATTTAGCCTAATTAAGACCTTATTGGATTTATATTCTCTTAAATTCTTATTTAAACATGAATATATTATTATTTAAATCATTTGGAGTGATTTCATTTGTTAAAATTTTGGTGGACTGACCTTTGACTTGGTGGGACCCACCTAAGTCAAACCTACGTTAAAAAGGTTGACCACTTTTGGATCTTAATTTAGATTTATATTTATTCATGCTTTTAATTTGATTTTATCATTTCATTTGATTTTTATTTACATTTATTTTAGTTTGGTTTGAGTTTCTTTAAGTTTAAATGACTTTAAGGGTTAAATAGAATAATTAGATTAATTACTTATTCACTTTGATTTTAATTTAAGTGTTTTAAATTTCAATTTCTTTATGCTTGGATTTGAATTTTGTTTAGGTCTATCCAATTTTTTTGATTTGGTTTAGATCTTAGAAAGGTGTATTAGGCCACTAAATGAAGTGTCTTAAGTATCTAATTAGGAGATTCATAATATAGAATTAGGTATCCTAATTACTAGTTTTGGAAGTAATGTTAACCTCATCCAAAAATGAGGTCACCACCTTTTTGGTCATCTAATGCTCTTTTACAAGCATTAGTCACATGTGGTATAGGTTGGACTGGTCTAGTCTTTCACATTTTACGATTATATAAGCGAAAGCCTGGTTCCAAGGAGGAAAGAAAGTATGGTAGATTTACATTAACAATAAATGACTTACCCTTATATGAGTCTCCTCTGGTGCTATGTAGAAACTAGAACAAGTCCCCAAGTGAAGTGTGATGGTCCATGTTGTGGAGGCTACTGTAAAATGGACAGTTAGTGGAAGTGCTGCCATGGAATTTGAAGCGGGAGGGAGTTAACATTCTCCCCAATCTAGATCTTGAACTCCCAAGTCCTTGGCCAAGAAAGTTCAAGAGATTGGTAGGCAGGTATTGGACTTGCTGAAGAGGGTAGATAAGAATAGTCATAGGCAAGAGATGTTGGAATGCAAATTTGTCCATCATAAGAATCAATAGCAGATGTAATTCTCCTACATGCCCCAGTTCAACATTGCACTAATCAACATGTTTTAGAATTGCAATCTTCAAGATTCGAGCCATGTCTCCTTCCCTACAGTGCCTCAATATCAGCCATGTGTGATTACCCCACCACTATCAAGCATGGAGGAGGAGGAAGAAGAGAAAGACAAGGGTGGCAATGAGTATGACTACTAGCTTCCTATCGTCTATGTAATTTTCTTCTTTTCTTTTATTTATCATTTTTAATTTTTAATTTGTAAGTTTCTTTGAAATAAAATAAAATTTTCCTTTCTATTATCATTGCGTAGTATGCTTATATATTTTTGTCACTATTGATGCTCTAGGATAAAAAATATATAAAATTAAAAATTTTTAACACTTAAAAAAAATTATATCAGGATGTAGCATTGCCGCGCTAATATGCCAGCCCCTCAGTGTTAGAGATAGATTGAAGAACCCAAAAGGAGAGCTCCATGACACTATCTTACAGTGTCGCGGTGTTGTGGTATATTATTTCCTCCCGAACAAAAAATTTTCTAAGTCCCTTTTTCAAATGTAGCAAGGAAACACAACACTATGACACTATCCCCACAGCGCCATGGTGTTGTGGGATTTTATTTTATTTTTTTATCAAAATTTTCTAAGTCATATTCTTCAAACTAATTTTGAGAAATCATAATCTATGCTCAATTACTCCCTCCCACAATTTTAATGCATGACACATTAACTTAATTCCTCTATAATTTATGCACTCATAATTAAAATAAAATTTAAAATAAAGGAACTTATGAGAATGTAGAGTAGACAAAATTTGGAAACTTTTTCTGTTATTATTTATTTAAATCCATGGTTGGATGATATTTTTATGTTTTAGATAGTATATCTCTATATTTATTACATTTATGTACAATACTAAGATAACCCTCTTTATTTTAGTTTTTGAATCTATTACAAAATTGTATCTTTTATCTGTCGAGATAATAAAATATTCTTGATCCATATTCAATCACTAAAAAAAGTTAATTTTAAAGTTTTTGGGTTTTCCTATTGAGAGAATACATTTAGTCCTAGCCGAGTGAGAGAGAATAGTTATTAGCCGAGGCATCATGATCTTGGTGACGAGATGCTGCACTAGCTATTGAGAGGGAATAGTTATCAGCCCACTCCTATAAATAGGAGTGAACAGTTCATTCTAAAAGACTTTTTCCCATTTGACTTTATTCTCTCTAAATAGTGCTCACACTTCACTCCAAGTTTTCTCACTTCAGGTAAATAATATATACTTTTTCTTACTAGTTTAACAAAATATCCACCATTGATCCTTGATCCGGTGTGAAAAACTTGGAGATTTAAAGACCTCTGTCATTAAATTTTATTTTGGCATGAGTTGAAAACCCCCTCCCTCCGTTGATCTTAGACTGGAATAAGGGAGAAGAGTGGTTTATACTATATGATTTTAAAACCTAACACTGCTAAGATGAAATACTACCAAAATTTTTAAACTTTTTAAAAAATTAATTCTTTAAATTCAAAATTAGGCCTATAGAGTTGAGGCACTGGATATCGGTGCCACACTCTCAGGTATTCATGTTACAAGGCTGCCACACTAGAATTAAGTGCTTGTATAAAATCCTATAGCACCACAGCGCCATAGCATTAGTGTCACAACGTCATGTCCTAATACAATTAAGATAATATCATAGCACCATGAAGCCATAACATTAGTTCTACAATGCATACCCCCGTGTCATATGTTGTGCAAGTCTACTGTGGATGTTATACATTTGTTGAGAGGTTTGATGAAGAAGTATCGAGAGAGAAAGAAAGATATTCATATGATATTTCTTGATTTAAAGATAGCATATGATAACATTCCCAGAGAAGTACTTTTGAGAGTTAGAATAAAAAGGAGTTAATATTGTGTATATTCAAGTTGTTAAGGATACATATACTTGACTTGTTCCTTGTATTCAAATACAAGGAAGATTGACCAAGTATTTTCATTTTTTAAGTGGATTATATCAAAACTCATTTTAAGCCCATATATTTTTTCTTTGGTTATGGGTTTTCTTACTAATCATTTATAAGAGGATGTACCACTACTGTATGTGTTTTGCTATTGATATTTTTCTTATTGATAAGACTAGAGAGGGAGTTTAAGAGAAACTTTATTATGGAGTTCAACCGTAGAATCTAAAGGCTATCATTTGAGTAAATCTAAAATAAACTACACAGAGTGTAATTTTAGTAGTAGTAGATCTAGTAGTAGGGTTGTGAGAATGGGAGATCAAGTCATTAAAAAGAGTGAATGTATTATAATTCTTAGGTATATTCTTCAAAGTGATGGTAAAATAGATAGAGGAGTTAGCAGTAGAATTCAAGTTGAATTGTTGAAGGAATGCATCAGGCCTTTTGTGTGATAAAAAGAATTGCTTAACTTAAGAAAATAAATTTATATGATTGTAGTGACACTTAGAATGCTTTATGGAAGAGACATGTTGCCTAGTAAAAGAGAAGCATAACATTATTTAAAGTGTTTCAGTGATGAGGATGCTTAGGTGGATAACTGGCTTTACAAATAGAGAAAAATTATGAAATGAATATATACATAAAAAAGATTGAAGCACTCCAGCGGTAGATAATATTAGAGAGAGTCATCTTTGACGGTTTGGTCACAAAAAACATCAGTCATCTAATGATCTAGTTACGAGAGTAGATGTATTAGATTTGGCTTATGATAAGAAATATAAAGGCAGACTTAAAAAGACTTAGTTAGGAAGTATATAAAATAACCTTATTTTATTAAAATTAAATGAGAATTTAAAATTTAATAGAACACAATAAAGAAAAAGGGTTCATGTAGCTGACCTCATATAGTGGGATAATGGCTTGTTGTTGTTGATTCTTGTATGAAGTACAAGTTCTTTATAGAGATCCCTTATATGTTCCAATTTCTCTTGAAGCTAAAATAGGTCAGACTCTATTAAACTTGCAATCCTACTTTAAAATGATTATCAGTTAAACACACATAAGAGTTTTAAACATTTGAGGTCAAGTCATATATTTTGCAA
Organism: Cymbidium sinense; assembly: GCA_021442155.1. Lineage (NCBI taxonomy): Eukaryota > Viridiplantae > Streptophyta > Magnoliopsida > Asparagales > Orchidaceae > Cymbidium > Cymbidium sinense. The sequence goes on from CM038224.1 coordinate 30,795,707, forward strand.
GATAGGTAAGCCCTTTATTAATTAGAAGAAATCTAACTGTGGAAACTAAAGCAAAAGGATGCAGGGTATGCAATGCTCCTAGGCTAATGCTTTATATTTTATTTTTGGGTTTTTTTCTTATTTATTAGGCATAACTCTAATACATGATGCAATTTCATGTCCTAATAATTTGGGCCCTACCTAATGCAAAGCTCCCTCTTTTAAGCCAATGTTATCCTTAAAGATTACATGACCTCTATTCATGCAATGGTGATAGAACATTTTAAGAAGGAGAAGGTTACAAAATAAATCAAATATATTGACAAAGCTTTTGGGAATTATACTTTATTTTATTCATAAGTCATTTATTTAATTTTAATCTTAATAAAAATTTAATTCAAGTTTATCATGGCTAAACCATGGAAAAATCATAAGCTTTTTGAACAAATTAAAAGTAAGCATTTCATTTCATTCAATGTGTATAAACAAAATGCAAACACATCAAACAAATTAAATAATTTAAAAAAATAATAATAAAGGCCAGTGTGGCTAGGAAACAAAATATAATACTCTAAAATTAAAAAAAAATTATAGCTAAGCATTACCTTACACAGCTTAGCTTAAACCAACTAATAAAGTCAAACTCAACTTGTGGGCCTTCTTACTTCATCTTTAAGTTTTTCTAGCTCAAAAGACTTTAAAGATTCACCATTTATGGCTCATCTTTGTTATCTTTTTTAGTCCTCTAGAATCTCAAAGGCTTATAATACTTTCTAAGTTTTTAAAAAGTGCACTTATAACATCAAAAAATTGCAACCTTCCATTTACAATATATATGTTAGTTCATATGTTATATTCAAAATACACAATCATTCAAACATTCATCATATCAAATAAATACATGACACATTTACATGTCAAGCCACTTATCTTATTGATTATTCTTAAGGGGCCTTAAGTATTTAAGATTTTAAGTAAGACCCACAAGTAAAATGATTAATTTCTTAGAAAATAATAATAATAATATCATGATAGTGCATTATTTAAACATGATCACCAACAAAAAAATAATTTTAGTTTAATCCTAATAGTTTCCACAATCCATCAGTAAACTAACCTAGTACATCATTGCATTACAACATATTATCACAATAATCAGATAAAATAAATCATTCTAAATGTATAAGGGCTATGTCTTATTATATATCTAGTGTATGCTAAGTCATGCAAATGTATGTCTATTAGGTTTCAATTTTTGTAAGTTCAAATTGGATGTTTAATTTAACTAGATATGGTTTTAATTTAAGTGATTAGTGATTCAAAAGATTTTCTTTGAACTTTATTCTATTTTGGTTTTAATTATTTAAGAGTTTTTAAGAATGCACGAAAACCTGTCAACTTCACTAGATAAGTGAACATCAAGATCGTTTAGGCATCATAATGTTATAAAACATATGCTACATGAAACAATAAGGTATATTTCATAACAATTTCTATCCTAGATGGATTTTATTAATTTTAGTATTATCTAATTAATTTTGATTATAATTTTGTAATATTTATGTAAAATAAATTAAAAAATATCTATAATATTTTTTAAATTTATAAAACTATTATATAATCACAAATATCAAATATAAATTTCATAAATTTTAAAAATTACTTTAAATGATTTAATAATTTCAATAAATTTTAAATTTCTTATCATGAAAAATTAAGAAAATAATAAAATAATTTTAAAATATATGGGCAAATTCTCTTTATCCTAGAACAATAAAAGGAATTTTAATAAAAAATTAAGAATTACTCTAATATAATTCATTATTTTTACAGTTTAAATATAATTTATTAATTAAATCATATTTTGTTTTAATTTTTATATTAAATTAATTTTATGATTTATAGAATTTTTCTAATGGTTTATATTAACCTTTGGAATCACACACATAAATTTGGAATCAATTTGATTTATTTTATATTTTTTATTAATTAATTAATAAATTAAATTTATTTTATTTTGATAATTTAAATATTATTTATTTTATTTATTTTGATTTTATCTAATTTTATATTATATTTACTTTCTAAAAATAGTTAACTTTTAAAATTTATCTAAATTATTTAGAGATTTTTCAAAATTTAAATATTATTTATATTATTAATTATTTATTTTATCCATTATTTTATTATTTTCTTATGTTAAGCAAAAATTAAAGTGTTAAATAATTATATTAAGTTATCTCTATTTAATGATTGTACTAGAATGTTTTTATGGATTTTATTTGATTTTTATAATTTCTATTTTAATTTTATATACATATATATTATCTTTAGCTTTAGTTTCAATTTCAATTTCTTTTAATAAATAAATTTAAATTTTCTAATAAAATTCCTAGACTTGAAGAGTTCCTAAGGGAACTTCATATAATATTTTGAAACTAGAAGGATTAATAACATTTTATTTTGATAATTTAATATTTAAATTTTCTTTTATTTTCCCTATATTACATAATGTAATTTATGGCCTCTATTTTTATTGGACTTCTCTTCGGATGTTGATTCCAAAAAGGATATATTCAGAATTTTTATCTTTAAAATAAATTAATTATGCTTTTTTAAAATTTTTTGTTTGTATTTCATATTTATTAGTTTGATTTAATGGGCACTTAATCCTATTTAGATTATTTCACCATAGGACTAGCTACCATAAGATCCACAAAATGGGGTCCATATAGCATGGAGGCTAATGTGGTATGTACTTATGTTTCAAGTTATAGGCATTGGTTTAAGGCTTTGAAGTTTGGATCTGATATATGAACTTGTAATCCAATGGTTTGTGTATCATTGTCTTCTTTAAACTAGGAACTTTGGCCATAAACTAAGATTCCCTTAATCCCGACCTAGACAATGCTCTCATTAAAATCCAACTCAATGGAAAGGATTAATATGAAAATGTAGTGTTGCCTATGGTTGGATCCTAGTCTAACTCACCTTTGGTTAGAAAGCATGATAACCTAGAAGATTTTCTACCGTTCATGAAATTTACCTCACTAGATCCCCTATCTAGTGTTTAGGCAATTTAGAAAATTTCATTGGATTAAAACATCACTAGAAAAATAGCTCCCCGCTTGCCTCCTTGTCGGCTACTCTAAAGGCCAATTCACTATTGTAGCATGCCTCGATTTGTTGATGTTCGTGCTCAAAATGCTCTAATAAAAAGATTGCTATTTCAATTTAGCTTTGGAATGACTTTAGAAAATTCTATTCCAATTTTGAATAAATTCTCCTTGGTTTCTATTTCCCCTCACCTTGGTTGTTTTAGCTCAATTTATTCTAAGTAATTACCATACTACCCTAAATTTGTTAGAAATGGATGGCTGAGATGGTTTTTGGATTACTGTTTATTGGTTGAAAGAGTTATGGGCAAGCTTGAGGAGAGTAGGATGGTGGTGAGGATTAGTAGAATTAGTTATGTTAAAAAATGATCTTTAACCATTTAATCCATTATAATTTTATCTAATTAATCTTTTGGAAAACTAAAGAAACAAGTGGAGGTGCCAATATGTAAATGAATTAATGTTTTCAATAATTATAATTTATAGCTTATGGATCAATCATTTATATCATTTGAACTAACTCAATTAAAATGAGGGTAGCTTTTAACCATTAGAAAGATACTCTAAAAGCATCCATTAGATTTTAGTTGGGCTTAGATTAATTAATTTAGAATTCATCCAATAAGGTTTTGATCAAAATTATCAATCATTTGAACCATAACCTAAAGCAGTGTTAGGTTATGGTTTAATTGGCTTGATAGTTCTAAAATTAATGAGTTGTAATAGATTAATAAGGCATTGAGTTTAATTTTAGTCTAATTAATTTTAGATTCAACCTGAACGATCAACTAAATTTCTATTATATCTTTATCCAACTTCTATTTCAACATGATTCCTTAGTGGAAGTTGATTAATGACCTGAATAGATAATTAAAGTTTCATAGTGAAGCACTTAAGTCATTTTGAATCAAGTTAAGTTTTGGTTCATATATTTAGTTTCAACTACTTGAGCTTTATAAAATTATTTTAGATTTTAAATCTTCATTAAAGATCTAATAAAATTTAATTTTAGATTTAACTTAAATGATTCATAGCATTACCAAAAAAAACATTTGATTAAGTGTGTGTTTTATTATCAATTATTTTGTAATTTAATAAAATTTAACCCAATATAATTTTTTCCTCATTCTAAAAAATGAGATCAACAATGAGTAATAATCTTATTAGTTATTGTAAGCATCAACTTGAGAAAAATATTTCATAATAACAATGTAGCATGTAGAGAATACAAGAAAGAGACTCAAACAAAGAGAGATGAAGGGACCCAGTAAAAATAATAAAAAATATATAAACCTCTCAAGTTTAGAATTATAATCAGGTTTGACATATTCTTAAAACATTATCAATGCCTGGTCCCAAGTCTCGAATGAGAAAAGGGTTGCATTAGGTAGTCGATAACCAGCATAAATTTTGTCTAAAAATCATGACATGAATCTTTTAATATATTGTGTCTATGCTAAGGCATTCCGTTGAAGTAAAGTGTTGTATGGCCTAAATACAATGTAAAGTATTCAAGAGTCACTACATTTGCATATGGATGTAGTGGTAAATAAGCAACGGTTCCCACATTATGGATGGATGTGGGCAAAGAAACTAGTCTATAAAACTAGAATTAATATAGGAACATGGAATATAGGTATTTTTATACATAAATTAATGAAATTAATAGAACCTATGATTTATAAAAGATAAATTTCTTATGTATTCAAGAAACTAAATGGGTTAGAAAGAAGGCCAAGGAGATTGATAGTTTAGATTTTAAACTTTAGCATTCAAGCATGAGTCATACTAGAAATAGTGTAAGTATGATTATAAATATGAGTTTGAAAAATAATGTTATGAAAATTAATAGGATTGGAGATAGCATTATAGCTTTAAATATTATTGCTAGTGCTAAAATTATTAATGTTATAGTTGCTTAAGCCCTCAAGTAGTTTTAAATGTTTGCTCAAAAGAAAACTTTTGGAATGACCTAAAATGATGAAAATAAAGGCAACATATTGAAAAACAAAAGTATTTCTTGGAGGAGATTTAAAAGAAAAAAGTAGAATGGCAGAAGATTTTAAAAGCATTCATAGTAGTTATGGAATTGAAGTGACTAATGAAAAAATAGGATCATATTAGATCATACTTTAGCAGGTAATTTTATAATTACTAATACTATTTAATATATATATATATATATATATATATATATATATATATATATATATATATATATAGAATTACTTATAAGAATGGACCTAATATAATATAGATCTCTTATTTTATGATAAGAAAATAGATAGTTTAGATTATAATGATTATAACGTCATTCTAGGTGAACGTTTAAGTATCCAACATCGACTATTTGTTTTAGATTTTAAGATTATTAAAATATTATTTTAAGTTTAGTTGGGAACACATAAAAATGTAATATAAATTATGTTAAGAGTAAGATATGAGATTTTAAAATTTGAGATGTTTGTGATCAGGAAGCTAATATTTATGGAAAAAAAGTAATAAGTAAGATTAAAAAGTTACAAAAAATATGCTTGGAGAATAAAAAAAGCTTTTGTTTGTAAAAATAATTATTGGTGAAGTCAAAATGTACAAGAAAAGATTGGAAATATGAAGTTTTGCAATAAAAATTGATTTAGATATAATAGTTTAGAGAATTGTGAAACATATAAAGTTTTTGAAAATCAATTTGGTTTAATGCCAGGTAGATCTACTATAGATGTTATACATTTATTAAGATGTTTGATGGAGAATTATAGAGAGAGAGAGAAAGAAGGATCTATATATGATATTTGTTGATCTACATAAAGCGCATGAAAAAGTTCCCAGAGATGTACTTTTGAGGGCTCTAAAAAAAGAAAGATGTTAATATTACATATGTTCAAATCATTAAGGATAGGTATATTGGAGTTGTTACTCATGTTCAAGCACAAGAAAGATTTGCTAAGTATTTTCTTATTCAAGTTGGATTACATCAAGAATTTGCTTTAAGCCCATATCTTTGTGCTTTAGTTATGGATGTTCTTACTAGACATTTATAGGAGGATGTACCTCGATGTATGCTTTTTTCTGATGATATTCTTCTAGTTGATAAGACTAGAGAAGGAGTTTAAGAGAAACATAAATTATGGAGATTAATCTTAGAGTCTAAAGGCTATCATTTTAGTAGATCTAAAATCAAATACATGCCATGTAATTTTAGGTGTAAAGATCTAGTGGTAAGATGAATAATAGATTTATCATCTTCAAAGTGGTTTATGATGTTGTTCATTTGGTTGATATTGATTAATGCATGGGACTCATTGTGTGATAGAAACTTACCACTTAAATAAAATTAAGGAAAAATTTTATAAAATAATTGTGATACTCGCAATGCTTTATGGTGCAAAATATTGGCTAGAAAAGAAAAAATTAAGATTAGTGTTGCAAAGATCAAGATGCTCAAGTGGATTAATGGCTTTACACTTAGAGATAAAATGGGGAATGAATACTATGTGAAAAGGTTGGAGTAGCTCATGTCGCAAATAAGATTAGAGAGTCTTCTTAGATGATTTGATTGCATAAAATGTCAGCCATCTAATGACTTAGTTAGATGAGTAAAAATATTAGATTTGACATATGTTATGAAAGGTAGAGGTCGACTTGAAAAGACTTGATTAAGATGTATAAAGTGTCAATATGACACAATGGAGAAGAAATATTCATGCATCTTATCCCTCATATTGGGATAAAAGCTTGTTGTTGTTGTTGTTGTTGTTGTTGTTGTTGTTGTTGTTGTTGTTGTTGTTGTTGTTATTGTTATTGTTGTTGTTGTTGCTGCTATTTTTGTGAGTTATTTTATAAATAACATTTTAAATAAATGTTTAAGCCTCTCTTATTGTTGATTTCCCTAAGTATATGATAATTATCTAATTCCTTGTGATATTACATGTTAAATGTAAGTATTATATAAATGCAAGTTATTTATTATTTTAATCCAGATACTCTTGAATTATATTAAAAAAAATTTAAATATAAATTTTCGGATAGAATAAGTTCTTCTTCAGGCATTTTCATAAAAAAAAGAAAAAAAACTTTATTTAACAGACAATTCCTAAAACTTATTGTTGAAAATAACATTATTTAACTCTTAACAATTCTCTCTCATGGGGTTGAATACCTGAATATGAGGATAGGGTTGGTTGGAAGGGTTTATAATATTTTTTTGCTGCTTTCTTCCATTCTTATTCTTTAATTTTATATTTAATCATATATTTCTCATATCATGAGTCATTTTATAAATCTGAATTAAGCCCTTAATCATTACTTTTCAGCCCTAATGTGGAATAATATATTTTATTGTTATGAAAAAGTATACCACAATAGCAATGCAGCATTGAACAGCGATATATGGACAAGATGCTCGGACAGAAAGAATTATAATACATGGTATGGCAAATATATTTTTATAGTTTTATAAAGTAATACTTCAAATAAATATTTCTTTTTGTGTTGATTTCAGTATGAATACAATAATGATCTAATTCAGTGGAAAATTTATATGCTAAATGCAAATTATTCTTGTTTCAACAATCACTCAAAAAATGATACTTATTTGAAAAGATATTGAATTATATTAAAATTATATATATATATATATATATATATATATATATATATATATATATATATATATATATATATATCCTCTTTTGTCATTTACATCAAATATATAAATAAATAGATAGATAGATAGATACACATATATCATCATGATATCCTTGCAGTACTTTATTCAGTAGACCACAAGAATCCACATAACTTGACAACTCCAAAATCTATTGTTGGAAACAATAGTATTTTTTTTCTTTTTTGGGGAAATATTCGACCAAGCCCAGCAATTTCATAGATTAAAAGAAGATTGGATACAAAATATAATCAAAAATATTGATAAAGAAGAAACCCACAAAAAAGCTATAAAAAGTAATTACAAAATTGAAACAAGAGTGAGCTTAGGAATCCAAGTCAAATTTCAGTAGATCAGAGCTCCGTCCAAGACTATCCAAGGTAGGTTTGCACAATCCATGAGTTTAAAGCACCCAAAATGAAAATACATGAGGTGCATCTAATCGAGCATGAAGAAAAGTGAACAATGGCAGAAAGGTTCTTAAAATGCAAAGAGCACCTTAATAGCATCATAGAGTAGATTGCTTCCAGAAATTCTAGCAAAAAGAGAGGTATTAGATCATCCGAGAGGATATAGTCAAGCCACAAATCAACCACAAGCATGTAGAGATAAATGAGCAGATCACAATTAGCAATCAAATAGGTGACAAACTCAAGGTAACATAAGATAGTCGGTTGAGCTCAAATAAGAGTTGGAGTTTATCATAGCTCACCAAAAAGAAAAGCCTTGAAAACAAAATGTATCTCCAAATGTGAAAGGTAGAACCAAAATAATGAGCAAAATAGAGGCTGGAAAATGATTTTGATATTGTAGAACCTTTTGATTTAATCTGGTATGCAATTTTTGAATTTCTGCTACCTCATCTTCTATTTCATAGCAAAATGTAAATTTAAGATCTGTAGATTAAAACTGGTAGGAGAGTCCTTGAAAATTTTGTTATTCCTTTCCTTCTAGATATAATGGACAGTGATGTGTACAGCTATAATAAAAAAGCTTTTGAATATTTTGCTTGCCATGATGTCAGAATGTGCAAGCACTTGATGGAAATTGCATGTAATAAGAAAGAAATTTTCATCGATACAACTTTTAAGTAGTACATGAGAATGAGGGATTTCAAAAATTAAATAAATGTGATATTCTATCATAGAATAGCAAAAAAACAAAATATTGATTAATGTCAAGACCTCTCTTGGCCAAGATATCTTTTGTCTTTAGACCTCCAATAAGAATTTTCCAAGCAGTTGCTATAAATTTGAGGGAGTGGCCTTTGAACCAAAGATACCCACTCCAATCCTCTTTATCATAATTTTTATAAGAAAAAGAATAAGTAGATTTATGAGAATAGAAGTCCATTCCCCTCCATATACAGACCTTTTTCTTTTCCATAATGGGTATGTTTCAGATAAGCTGAGTACAATAATCTGAGGTATTTTGGGTATGAGTCAATGACTAGCTTTGATTCACGATAACTTCAGAAAGTAAAGTGTGAATCGGATAGGGGAACCAATTAAAATTTTGATTGACAAATCTCTCAAAAAGATAATAACTAGAAAGCCATGGGTCAAAGTAGAAGAGGAGGTTGCTTTTAGAGGTAACTTTTAGTAATATGCAATTCTTAATTCTGGTTGTCACTTGCATCAGATATTTCCAAAAAAGAGAGATATTGGATCTCATCTTAAACCAAAGAGAGCCATAGAACTTGCAATACTAGTTAGCCAGATAAAAATTGAAGTTGTAATGTCTCCAAATGATCTTTGATTTTCACATGAGATTGATGACATCAGTATTAGGGAGACCCAGCCCACGACATTCTTTTGGTTTGGTTGTGATACTCGAGTCAATTGTATGCATTTTTCTTTTAGACCCATTATGGTGGAGGAAGTTGTTAATGATGGAAGTGAGTTTCTTCCTCAAACCTTTAGGATTGATGGAGGATCTAAACTAATAACAAAGGTAGCTCCACATAGTTGATTTAATTAGTTAGAGTCTCCCTACGAAGGAAAGAAATTTTTGCTTCCATGGAGATAGCCAATACTAAAGTTTATCCATAATTTTGAGACAATCTGAAGCTTTGAGCTTTGAGGACCTGATAGTGACCCCAAGATAGTTCCAAGAGAGTGGCTTGGAGTTAATACTACTGATTTCATAGATTTTTTGTTGCAAATGAGTGTCAATAGATTTAGAGAAATAAATAGTATACTTTAATGGATTAACACATAGATTAGAGGCCAAATTAAAAGCATGGAGAGTAGAAGATAAGCAATTAATAGTGTTAAGGTCAGCTTTCCCATAAATATAAAGATCATCAGCATATATGGGATGAGATATATTATAACCATTTATCATAACACTTCCACTGCCAGCATTGGTTTGATGAAGGTCCAAAGTCTAGAGAGAGCATCCATAATAATACAGAAAGGTATGGTTAAAGAAGAAAGCCTTGCCTTAAGCCAAAAGAGGATTTGAAATAGCCTCTTATCCCACTATTAATAATTATAGAAAAAATGAACTTGTGCTATGCAGGCTTTCATCCATTTAATGAATTGGAGGGAAGGGGGGAGGGGAATTTATCATAAGCCTTCATTAAGTCAATTTTGGTAGAATTTCTTGGGAGAATACAAGGAATTGAAGCCATACAAGAGTTCATTTGATGTTGTCTATAATATCATGACCAACAATGAAGGCTAAGCAGGGTGTATAGTACTAGGCAGAACAAGTTTAAGCCTATTAATAAGTAATTTGGTAATGATTTTATAGATAGTATTGTAGAGTGAGATAGACTATAATCATTGTGAGAGCTCGTACGAATGAGAATGATCGCAGAGTGTTTAACTCTTTCAGGAAAAGTAGAGGTGCTGAAAAAGTATTTGATGGCCTGAATGCATGAAGGATCGGTGATGGACCAAGTATCTTTAAAGAATTTGGAAATAAAACCATCTGAGTTTGGGACTTTATCAAAGTCAATACTAAAGAAGGCACGTTTAATCTTTGTGTCACTGACAGTGTTAATAAGTTCTTCACATTCAGATGAATTGAGGGTGCAGCTAACAAGAATATTCACAAGATAGTTACTGGATGCATTTGAGGTGCTATTGAGCATTGAATGAAAGAATGAGATCGCTTCACTAGCTATGCCATCTTGAGTGCAAATGAAAGAGTTGCTTCCTGAGAGCTCTCTCAGATGATTCATGTTGCTTCTTATTCTAATATTTTGATAAAATAATTTGATATCATCTTCCCCTTTAGCAAGTCAAGTGCATTTTGCTCATTGTTTAATCCACATTTACTCACAAACTAAAGCTTCATGTAGTTGTCTTTGATACATGATCTCATTTTGTTGATTTTTTAGATCAAAAATGGAATTAGATATGTTATCATAGGAGTTCCATTTCCAATTGAGGAGGGTAGATTTGATATTTTTTAATTTGTTGCAAAGAGAAAAAATAAGCTAAAGTTGTCCAGGTTATCCACTTGAGCCATATTTGACTGTTAGGAATGATACCGAAGCTGTCCTGGTTATCTTTAGTAGGAAATAAGCTAAAATGCCTATGAAGAAGGGATCAGAGATGGAGGAAAGGGGAGAGTGTAGTTTCCAGTAGGCAGATAAGGTCAATCTTATTATTTTTAATAAGGTTTATGCAGTCGGTGATGTGAGCATCACTATTGAAAACACGAACATTCCAAATAAGGATGTTGGGGTAGAACATAGTTCACTATTGAGATTAGGAGGGTTCTCCTTTGGGTTTGTCTTTCTTAGGCCTTGGTGTGACGAGCAGGGAGGAGGAGGTGGAGGAAGTGAGTTTGGTTGTGAGGGCTTAGTTGGAAGTTGTGAGGTTGTGAAGGAGATTAAAATGGGCCTCCTCCTCTTAGATGAGCTCTTTTAGAGAGGTCAATTGATCAATATGTTTAGATGAGGTGATGTCATTCATATTGGTTGGGAATCATCAATAGTGGATTCCACACTGTTGGAGGGGTCAGAGGCGGGTATATTGAGGTCAGGGGCAGAGGGAGGTGGTTGTTTCTATGGGGAATAGTGGGCTTGGGTAGGATTTGAAATAGCCTCTTATCCCACGATAGATTCATTAACTCGATCAAAACCTTTCAAATTTAATCATTAACCGCAGTGTCATTTCTCTCATGGATTTCCTGCTCTTGACTATCTTCAGCCTCACTGTAATTTGCTACTCATCCATCAAAGAAAGAAAATCATATATATAGACATCCTCGGCTTTATGATGGATTTACCCGAATTATAAGTTTCAAGATTCATAGATATGGATGGATGGATCATTTGATGAGCTAAATATTTTATGAGAAATTTTATTCCTAAGCTTTGACTACTTGCCAATATATATATATATTTTTGAATTGTCACAGATCACAAGAGCTCATGCAGCGACATTCAAAGTACTGTCTTCCCAACATTACTGGCGAAGTGTCCTTCCCCAAACTCCAATCCCTACCAGTATCCTCTAGCCTTCCCCAAGGTCCTCTCTCTCTCTCTCTCTCTCTCTCTCTCTCTCTCTCTCTCTCTCTCTCTCTCTCATTTTATAATATGTAAGTGTATCGCAAGAACAACACACATTGTATAAAATATAATAACTCAAGCCATATATACTAACCTAACAAAACTACATCAAAATTGTCTTTGGCACAATGTCTATTTAGATTTTTTTATGATGTTGATGATTATGATGCCTTAGTATTAATATAGAGTATTAAAAATATGTTGTAATACAGTTTTGATTTTTGAAACCTTTCATATGATTGATATTATGATGGTTGTGGAAATCAAAATAATTAAGAAATTAGAAGAAAAAGAGTTTTAAGATTTAATAATTCGACTGAGTTGAATCATAGATTGACTCAGACAATATAATAAATATGAAAATTATTTAAATATAATCTAGAAATATAACAATATAATATATGATAAATATATAACAAAAATAAACAAAATAATCATAAAGATTTTTTTTAATAATTTTAAAATTAAAGTAATAAATAAGAATATTTAAAATAAAATTTTATGTAAATGTAGATATTTAAAATTTAAAAAATTTATAATATAGATGTATAAATATAAATATGATTATTAATAAGAATATAATTTATAATAAGAATGTAAAATTTATAATATAAAAATATTTTAAAAACTTTATTAAATAATCTTAATAATAATAATAATAATAATAATAATAATAATATAAAGTATAAAATAAGTATAAAATGTTATTATAAACTATATTTTTAAAATAAATTTGTATATTATACAATATAATTTATAAAAAGATTATACAGTTTAAAATTAAAATTTTATTCATATATACTTACATCTCAAAACCCATTTAACACTACCAACGTCCAAATCATGCAGTATAATTCCTCATTCATGCAATCCAACTAATATTTCAACATATTCATAGAGATTTAGTATTGCACTCTTCAAATAGAAGAAACAACTCTAAAGTATGAGCTAACATGGTGGACATGCCATAGATTAATCTGAATAACTTTCTATTAATAATAATAATAATTTTAAAAGATATGAAGAGATATGAAGAGATATTAAATAAGATTAATGACTAAAGGATAGATTCAAAAAAAATGGAATTAACTATGAAGAAATATATGCACTAATATTAAAACTATTAGACTAATCATTTTTTAGAAGCTTAGTATAAATGAAAATATATCACATGAATGTGAATTCTACTTTTATAAATACAGTTCTTGAAAAATTGTTATATATTAAATAGCCCTCGGGAAACCAAGTGAAATAATAAGAAGAGAAAGAATTGAGGTTAAAGAAGCCTTGTATGACCCAAAGCAAGATCCAATAGCTTAAAACACTCAAATCAACAAAAACTTATAAGAAAGAATTTTGCTAAATGTCCATATGAATATGTACACTATATTGAGGTTTGAAATGAAGATAGTTTGATTGTGTGTTTATTTAAGATGATTTTTGTATAGTTAAAAGTAAGCATCTTTAAGGAGTTCAAGAAAGAAATGGCCAAAATTTGAGAAATGAAAAATATTAAGCTCATATCTTGTTGCATTGAAGTAAATGTGAAGCAAGAACATGAAGAAATAACTTATATGTATGTATGTATGTATGATTGTACAGTAGAAGCCCTACAATATATTGAGTCGTGGTATAATTTAATTGGCTTTTGCAAGTAAATTTGTTTCATCTTTACTTATTTTATGATTAGTGAGCTTTCCAAAGTACAAAATGAAGAGCACTCACAAAACTTCTTCTTTGAACCTAATTCTTTTAATATCTTCTAAATGGCTTTTCAATATAAGCATCCTTATGAAGATCATAATCATAATTGCAAAGATGATATCATGAGGCTCATCAATCAATATAAAGATGTAAGAATTACTAATATCATTCATGATGTAAACAAATGTCTCAATAGCTACATTACAAAAAATTTATTTTTTAACAATTGGTAAAGTTAACTTCAACTTTGCACTAACATTTGTAAAGGTTTTTCTCTTAACTTCATCATTATAATTAGCAAGAAAATTAAGTAACACCATGCAATTTCCTTGATTATCTGATTTAAATGACTTCTCATGGCCATGGAATGGCAATCTTGATGTAAAAAAGAATTAAATGCAATGAATAGAAGTAGTCAATATGATCCAATATTCTTTTTTTATTCATCTTATCTTTACTCAAACCATACTAAGGCACTCTATTCTTGAGTCTTTACTAAGCCCTCACAAATTTGTCTAGCTTTATTGTGATCAATATTATGCTTTTTCCATATGTACTAGAATTTTTTTTCTCTTCTGATTTTTAGACCTTTCCCTAACAATAAGTTTAGACTAGCTTAACTTCCTATAGCTTGCTCTTAAAACTTAGAAATGTAGTAATAAGGTCAAAATATAATGTTCTTTTAGCCATGTGCACCAACCATTTAGACATATTTAAACCAATTTAAGTTAAACTTCCTTGCAACATTATTAATCATTGTTTGAAAAAAAGAATAATTTTTGGCTAATTGGATCCTCTAATCAAATAAGCTCATTGAACCCTATCCTTTTGTTAACATTATTAGTCTAAATCAAAGGTCAAGCATCAGCTCTATAAATAGTTTATCAATATCATTCTCTATAAGTTATGTCATCTTTAAATAGTGATCTATTTTTTAAAACCAATTTGTCTATGTCAAACTAAATCACAAATTTATACATAAATTATATTAATAAAAGAAACAATTCATTAGATCAATTTAATCTATGATATTTGTGAATTTTGCACTTATACCAATATTTATGGTAATCTCCAATTATCTATTACCAAAAAAAAATCAAGGGTTTTTATGAAGTAGTCATTCTAATACAATGTTAAAAATTACTAATTAAATTTAGCACCAACTTCAAATCATAATATTATAGCATCAGTATCATAGTACTAAATAATTCCATTAACTAATTTCTAATTACCCTTTAATGCTTTTAAATAAAATTATGAAAACAAAAGAAAATTCTTAAGGTGCTAAAATAAAAATTGATATCTTTAATACAAATAATGCATTGCCCTCAATGTTTGAAAATACAAATAATAAATAAGTAATAAACAAAGGTTGGAACAAAAATTTCTATTGAGTCAAGGCTAATCATCATCATTATCATCTTCTTCTTCTTAGTCTTACTCTAATCTTTATTCTTCTTGTTTTACCTAACATAATAAAACATAATTAGAGATGATAAAATAATAAAAATAGATGAAAAATTATTAAGGTAGAAATGTTAAGTTACCTCCCAATAAGTACTTACTTTAGCATCCTTAACCTAATGCTTTTTATGGTCCTTTTTATGTCATGTCAAACAAGTGTTGTTTCTACTAGTTCATCTCTTTAGTTATTACTCCATTCAAAAATTCTCACTTTGCAAAGTTTGCAACCTAGACTTGTATGAATTTCTCTTGTCTGCCATGGAGTGGAGGTCTATGTTTATTTTTCTTAGGACCTTGTGTGGCATTTATTTAAATTTTATTATGTCCTTTTTTTTCTTTCCTTTATTTAGGTTTTCTTCTACATCAATGGAATGCTCTGATTGCTCTATGTTTTTGGTATCTATTATATTACAACTCTTCTCTTTTGGTACCTTCTTATGATTTTTATATATCTTAAATATATAGGTTTTATTCTTAATTTAGAGTTGTAATTCTCCCTTTTGAGTATTAATTTTAAGATTTCCTTATTAATAAAAATGATATCTCTAAGATGATTAGGTATTTGCAATCATCCTTTTTCATCTCATGGATTAGAAAGTCACTAGGGATAATGAATTTTTCAACCTTTACCAATACATCTTTAATGATTTTCTCATGTTGTTTCACTAAACTATTAGCAAATAGTAGAGATAACGTATTGCCTCCTAAATCATATAATGCATACTCAAAAGTATTCTCTTCTTATAGCAAAAAGATTATAAAACTATTCAAGCCTTTTTATTTTAGTGGTAGCTTTTTTCCTTAACATTATTGTGCATCCCTTTGGTGTTTTTTTTAAATTCTCAAACTCTTTGCGGGAATTTGAAAAAAAAAATTTTGGTATGTGTTGGGACACCACGTAGATCCGGAGATGTTCTCATTAGGGTGATCGGGTGCAACATTGAGGAATGATGTACTATCTCGAGAGACAGAAGTCACCATCCTACAATAGACCTAATCACCTAATGAGGACTTCTAAGGACAATGGGTCTTCAAAAGTACTAGAGATTCTTCCTCTACTTTACATGAAAAAGTATAATAGGGTTTATTTTAAAATGGGTTCATTAAGTTCCCTATGGAGGCAACCCTCCATAGTTATTACATCTTAAGGAATGAGATTCCATAAGAGTACTCTCAATTAAGGTAAATAATCATTGTCTCCAAAGATTTCAAAGATAGGACTATCAATAAATTAGTTATTTTTGGGAAATCAAATGAGATTTATCAAAAGGAAAGAGTTATTATCGGAACCAAATGGAGGTGAGTAGGGGATGCTCATGATGATAGGAAACCTAGTGAGCATCCCTAACTATCCTATGATTGTGATTTATATTTTTGAAATTTGAGTGGAATTATATGTTTGAGTTGAACTTTTATTAGAAATCAAGAGATTATAATTCCATAATACAAGATCATGGAAATGCCTAAGAGGTGAGGATTTATGCTTGTAGCCCGTAAAGAAAAATAATAACCTCAAATCCTGAATCTAGGGAGCTTTAGCAAGGCCAAGGCATGACCAAAATCTAAGGCAAAAATGTGTAAATGATTTATCTCCACAAGAGAGGATAAACCACCTAATTGTTGGACTTACAATCGCTTGGGGGTGGCTGCCAACTAACTCCTCCTATGATTTTAAATACATGTAGGTAAGTCTTATACTTTTACAAGATAGCTAGGCTGTTATTTATTTAGAAAGAGACTAAGTCCTTAAACATACTCCCTAAGAGACTAGATCATGAAGGGCATGAATAAATGACTTAATCTATTGCAAACTTTGTTAAGTTTTATTTTCATTTTTGGACAATTTATTTGACACAAGCTATGGGATTTTATATGCCCAATGCATGAGAAGATTGATTATGGGCCAAAATCAACAAGAAGGAGGTGTATTTCTACCATGGCTCTTAAAGGTCAAGCCATGTTCTCACGGGTGGAAGCCTCCATTAGCAAGAATGAAATATGATTTTATGCATGATGTGAGACATACAACATCGAGCTAAGAGGTTGCTAAATTTTTATTATCTTGATTTATGTCCTAGGCTCTAGGTGAGGTTATGAGTAGTTAATTTTAATTTTGAGTTGATTAATTGCATAGAAGATTTACTTTTTCCAAAGAGCCTAATGCATCCAGACCATTCATGAAATAATGAAAAAACAATGAAAATCATGTCATTTCTAATGCATAAGCTAAACAAACATCGAACAATTTTATAAAGCTAATGAAAAAGAATAAGAGGCCCAACCACCACACAAACCCGAAAAGAAAAATTGTTAGATGAGCTCTACCCTTATACAACCCGGATTACGAATGAATAATTACAATTTAGAAAGAATTCATGTTATGGGGGTCTTCATTCTTCATTTCTTTATTTCTTCATTTCTTTCTTTCTTTCTTTCTTTCTTTCATCATTTCTTTTTTTCTTTACTTCTTTCTTCTTTTTGATTTGACTTGGGATGTAGTTTGCTCCAAGGCTTCACATGATACATAAGATATAGTCTTATGACCAATGCTCATCCTAATTCTCTCATAACATTCATTCCAAATCTTAATTGCAAAAATTACATCAAAATGGAAAGATAAATCTAACTAAACCTGCAAAATATAGATTAGCTAAACATACCACATAACCCAAGCAGTTCTAAAAATAATTTGGACTTAACACCCCACACATGGGTAACCAAGTCCACCTGTCTAGTTTGGATCATGCTTAGGGGTATAAGCAACTTGCATAGCAAAAGCATTTATATTTGTATTACAGTACCTCTTAAGCACAATCCCCTGCAGAAGACATGATTAGACTAAAATCATCATATCATCCAGTCTATGTAGATGCACCCTAACATCCAGTCTAAAAATATTACATCACAAAACAAAATTAGGCATCAATCCATGCACCGCCCTAACATAGAACTAGAAATGGTGACTTAGCCTAATGTGTGTGCATTAAAATCTTGTGTTGCATGTCTTAGCTAGGCTTTAAGGTTGGATTTTTCTAAGTGTGAAAGGTTCAACTTAGAGGGTGGTTTCATTTTAAGTGATTTAATTGATTTGTCAATTTTATTTGATGATTTGATTTGGTTTGAATGAAGATACACTTAATTACTAAGTGTTGTAAAGAGAAAAAAAAAGAAGAGAACTTCTCTTTCATCCCGACCTTAAGTAATTTCTAAGTTAGATTCATTAATGATTTTTTTTTCTTTAATGAATGTCTTATTATGTGTTTTAATGAACTCTAAGTTTAGATTTGCTCTAAATAAACCTATTCAATAAGAAAGGCATCTTAGGACAAATTAAGGTGAATTAATATCACATAACACACAACCATTTATTTCTTTAAAACATGTATACCATGCATATAAATAAATCCTAAGCATACCTATACATGCAATGCTAATTTTAGCACACTTTGATGATGAATGCTAAGAAATATTGCTTAAGAAAATTCGGATATTCCATGATGCATGATTTTATTATGTAGAAAATAGGGACTCTTTTATCCATTAATCAAATGCACATCTACATGTATAAAAGACATAATTGGGTACGACACCATTATTTTCTATACAAGGGGTGTAAGGTATAGGACCTACTACTTGAAGCCAAACCTTAGGATGTCCAGACAAATATACCACTTTTCTTAAATACATGAAAATGAACAAAAAGAGATAAATGGATGAAGAATCATGCAAAAGATTTATGTTTGATTTGGTTGTATGATTTATATGTGTAAATGTGATGATCCTTCTTACGTCATAACATAGAAGTGTATAGGAATAGATTTAAGCAAGTGTTATGTTCTTTTCAAATGAACTATACACTTTGTAAATTTTATACATAGGTTTTGAAAATAATTTTTTATTTAATAGTGATAATAGCCACTCATATTCTTACTTTAGCCAAAACATGCAATTTGAGATAAAAGAAACATTTAATTTAATTGATTTTTCAAAAGATATGAATGCATGATTTCTTATGACATACAATATTTGGCATGCTTGGAAAGAAATAAAGTGATGTAAACATGTGACTTCATTCACCCCAATTAATTCCTAAAGGCAATCCTATTAAATAAGATCATTTAAAGTGAATCAAAATTCCTTAAAGATATTTTTATTTTATTTTTGGATTAGATTTGAAAATGATTTGTGAGAAAGAGTTTGATGGTACTAACCCATTCCCCCATGTGTGAATTGATTTAGTTTAATTTTAGAGCAATTAGATTGATTTTATGTTTTATTTATCTTAAGTTATAAATTAAGTCCATTAATTACCCCTTACCTACACCACTTTAACATAATTAATCAAACAATTATGAGCCAACATATGATATGCAACCACATAGAATTAAAATCAGCAATGCACCTAAGAAACAAAGGGGTCTAATGCAATTGGCTCACAATTAGTGATTAATTAAGCTAAAGGGTTTTCATTAAGTACTTTCATAACCTTCCCACACATGTGGGTTGGAAATGATTTTCTCTCAGGCTAATGAACACCTAAGGATCTACCCAGCAAGAGATTGATTAATTTCAGACTGATTTTGAGAGTTTGATTAGACTAATTAAGTAGATAATTAGTGGATTAATCCTTAATTATGTTTGGATTAAGGAAGAAAGGGAGTTTAGGGAATAACTTAGGAAAATTATCCCAAATCCATTCCATAAAACTCCTCCTTAATTAAATAATGTTTAATTATCTCAATTAAGTGATTAAATCACTGTTCATATGCTTAATTACTCTTAATTACATTAAAGGGATAATTAGAGGTTCATTAATTAATTTCCCTAACTAACTCATTACTAAATTTCATGAAAAATAGGAGAGCAGAAGTCATCCCACTAATCATATCTTTGAATTTGGAATATATTAATTAATTAATTAATTATGGAATAATTAAGGTAATTCAAATTTTAATTAAACTCTAATTAAGGAAAATTCACTATTCAAAATCAATGAGAAATAATTTTATTAGATTCCGCTCTGAAATACCTTTAAAATGAGCCATCATTTATATTTTTTTGGATTTTTCTATATTTAATTATGATTATATGAAGTTTATGTGATTAATGGATAATTAGAATATCCTAATTAATTAACTAATCCCATCAGCGCCACGTGGACTGCTGACGCGGTATGCTTTCCACGTGACATGATGAGATTGGTTATTTATATTGTCACATCGCGCATCGTGTTAGTTGGCAGTGCAACACACTTTCTCTTGGGCCATCGATCAAGGATCGGATGGCCAGAGTTAATCCCAGGGTTCTAAAGGGCTTAAATTAGTAGATCTAATCACTTTAATTAGGGTCGTCCATCCAAAATATGTGGGATGGATGACTCATGATTCATCCCTACCAAAGCTATAGGAGACAGTGGCCGTCCGTCCTCCATGGCTTGATCCAAGCTCACCTAAGCTCGGATTATGCTAGGATTCACCCCACACCATCAAAAGATATAGGGAAGAATATCCAACAGCTAGAAACTAATGGGATAACAATTGCCTTCAAAAAGGACCAAGTATTTTCAAATTAGGATTGGTTTTGAATAATACCTTATTGGAGGCTATCATCATTGCTACCAACAGAGGAGATAGCTTCGTCTAGTGGAGATGAAGCCCTATTGAAGGTTTCAAGCATTGATTTAAAGTGGTTTGTTCAATTGGCCAAGCTCCCCTTCAATGGCTTGCAGCTTTTATCGAAATCCCCCTTCCCGTGGCATGAAGACTTGGGAACACTTTGGGGGAGCTCAACTAGCTCCCTTGATAGTACTTGCAAAGTGAATTTAGGATTGGTGGAGAATTTAGTGAGTTGGAAAATCCCCTCACCTCCCCTATTTCGGCTTTGAAGAAAATCGAGAAGGAGAAATTTGGGAAGCTTGGAAATGACCTTGTAAAGCTTTTGGATGCTTGCTTTTGATAACTCTAGCTCAATCGAATGCAATGAACCTTGTTTCAGTTGGAATGAGGAGTAGTATATCTCCCTTACTTGGATTGGACGGTCGAGGCTTGCTCTTCCATTTTTGATCAATTGCTTTGATTGATTGGGTTGTTTAGGATATTACGCACTCCATGTTGCTCAGTTTTGGTAGAGGAGTAGATGATAGGTAGTGCACATGTGCTAGGTGAGTGTATGGAGTGATCCAAGTGGAGAATTCCCATTTGAGGGGTCAGTTTGGCCTTAGGTTGGGTCATGGCTAACCCAAACCCATTGGGTCATGTTCACCACCCTCCTTAGTGTCCATGTAGACCACTAGGAAGATGTCAGGTTGTCATGAGAAGGAATTGGCCAAATTCCAAGTGAATTTGGCCACAAGTTACCCTTCGAACTAGGGGTAAAATGGTCATTTGGCCTTGATTTTGATTTGGGCAGATTTGAGATGATCCAAAAATGGGTTGGTCTAAGTTCAAATTATCAGTTTGAGTGATTTGGTATCATTGGTTTGGTTCAGTTTGATTTATATTTAGTTTTGGTTCATTTAGGTTCATTTTGGTCAAATAGGTCAAGTTGACCAAGTTGACCCATTTGACCCAATTATGTTAGACCATGGGTTGATTGATCATTTGAAATGTTTTACAAGCTTTGGTTTCAATCAATTTTGGTTTGGTTTGATTTCAAGTTGATTTGGTCGCCGTTTAGGTCAAGTTGGGTTCATTGTTGGGGTTGGTTGGGTGGCCAATTGAAGCTTTGGTCAAGTTCAAAATGTGATTTAGAATGAATTTGACCCATTTTGACTTTTTAGGTCAACTTGGGTCAACTTAGGTCAAGTGGCCAATTGGGCTAGGTTTGGCTCAAATAATGACTTGGTCAAGTTCAATCATTATTTATGAATTGGTTTAGATCAATGGTTTCAATCAGTTTGGCTTATAGTAAATTTTGGCAAGTTTGGATTTTATTTGGGCTAAGTGTTGACTTGGTCAAAGGCTAGGTTTGGCTTGGTTTGACCTAACTTGAGTGATTAATCATCCTATGATGATTATTGCTCATAATGTGAGGCCTAGATGGGCTTAGTTCAATCCAAATTGGCTTAGATTAGAATTTGGCTCAAAAAGTTCCTTTAGGTCACTTTGGGTCAAGTGAGCCTAAGTGGGTCAATTGGCTTGATCAAGGCTTGATTCAAGTTTGGTTGAACTCACATATGGACTTATGATTGAAATATAAATCTAATTGCAAGTGATTTGGAGTCAAATGGGTTTTGATTCATTTGACAATTTCAAGTCAAAAAGGTGAACATGGGTTTGACTTAGGTTGGTTTGATGATTGAAGTTTATGTTTATATTTGGCTTGTGATTGAAGGATTGACTGTTTGAAGAGAAAATTCAAAGGTTTGGATTGATTTGAATTTGATTGAAGTACAAGTACAAGTTAGATTTGAACTTGAGTTTTGAATTTTTTGGTTATTTGAATTTATATTTATATTTATGAATGTAAATGAGAATATAAATGGGTAATGAAAATCTAAAAGGATTTGAATTTGATTTGGCCTAAGTCCATAAGATGAAATCAAAGGGCTTAGGAAGGTTCTTGGATTTGGAATTGATCATGGGTTTCAATCATTTGATTTGAAATTGATTCATGATTTGAGAAAATCCATTAAGTTGGAATTGATTTGAATTTGATGTTGATTTGAATTTGAAGTTTGATTTGAATTTGAGGTTGATTTGAATTTGAAGTTGATTTGAATTTGAAGTTGATTTGAATTTGAAGTTGATTTGAACTTGAAGTTGATTTGAATTTGAACTTGATTTGAATTTGCGGTTGACTTGAAAGAAGGAAGTAAGGATTTGGTTCAAGCTATGGGGTAGGCAAGTTTTCCTAATACCCCTAAGGCATGACCTATTCCTATGGCTAACTCTTCTAAGTCTCTAGGTTAGGTTACCACTTAATCACTAGAAGTGTCTTAAGACTAAGAAACTCTTAATGTCTAAAGGAGTCCTATGTCTAAGATGAAGAAGTTGAAAGCTCACTCCAAAAGTGAGGTCAACAATCCCGTAATTAAGAAAATTATTTCATGATCTTCTAATTTTCTCTTTTTGGACAAGATATCTTTCAAGAACGTAATGTGACTTAGCATTTATTTTAGAGTAACGGTGAAAGAAACGTTTATGTGAAGTGTCTAAAATAGCTTTAAAATTTTGTAACTTATTAGTCAATTTTCTTCTTTTAAAATCTCTAAAAGTATGAAATTGGTGGTATATATTATGGCGAGTGTCAGGAAACAACTTTGACTTGGGCCACTCTTCTTTCTCTTTTTTTTTTCTTTTTCTTTATGACCGCCTATTGCTCTCCACATAAATCTACTTTAGCTTCTCTTATCCCATTAATTCTTCATTCTCAGCTTCTAAGATCTTAACATACACTTTTGGGTTAACTTCAATGTTGCTAGGAAGAATTGCACCAAGTTATCTTTGAGATAATTATTGTGCTAGTTTCCCTAATTGAAACTCTATATTATTCTATATTTCTAGTAAGGTATGATGACCCTGAAGTGTACCATTTATCCTTAGGATATACTATGTGGTCATCAATGTCAGCTATATTAATGCCTATTTTAGTGATGTGTCATTTGTCTTTTATTATGAAAGCCTCGTTGTTAAGAAAAGCTAGATTGTTGATATCCTCTTAATTATTAAATTTCAGTTGGTCATTGAAAACCACCAATCTATTAATCTTTTTATGTATTCTTCTATAAAACTTATGATGGATCTTTCATCTTCGATTACACATGTTAGAGTAAGGATTTTAGATTAGCTCACTAAATTTTCTTGCTCCAAGCATGATTGAGAAAATAAGTTGTTCATTTGGCATTCAGCACTATTATGACCTCTTCCTAATGGCCACAATAAAAGACTAGAGCATATATTGCAAGCACTATAAGAGGGTTAAGTTACTTCACCAAGAAAGTGACCTACATTATGACGGTTACAGTAAGTATTTATCTTGCACAACAACCACTATCTTCTTAACATGATCCTCTTGCTTTTCTATTTATAGTTGTTCATAACCATCTCCTCCAATAAATCATAAACTTATTCTTGAGTTTTTGATCAATGTCCTTGTTTGCCTAGCCAACCTATTGTACAAAGTTTGATCTTGTATTCATTTTTGAAGGTCATGATGAGTGCATCTCCTTAAAGGGTCTTTGAACTTATCATAAAGAGTATCTACTTCCATCTATATAATTTAGAGATTTTAATCCTCATCAATTTTGTCTTCATTTTCAAAATGCACTTATATCATAACTTCTTCATCAAATCATCTCAACCTATAATACAATTCTTGGTCAAAGAGTTCAGCCAATTTTGACTTCCCTTAGAGACAAAGAGAACAACCCGCTTTGATTATCCATCTAAAATTTCATTATATTTGATAGTATAACAAAATTTAATGAAAATTGTGATATCATTGTTTGGTTCTTTAGTTGCTACTATATTGGGAACTATGCCTTGACTATAGCCTAAAAAATTCAATACACTATAGGCAATGGACTGTCATGTAACACTTTAGTCACCAATGTGATTTCTCCTCAATCTTCTAGGTTGGTCATTTTACCAGTCAAATCAACTTACATCTTCTTCCAAAGTATTTTTTATGAGAGTATGCACAATTTAATTTTTGGTGAGAAATAGTGACTTACAAATATAATAGTGCACAATCTAACTATCTCTTTTAGATAGATTCAATATAAGAAAAAATTATCTAAGGTACTTTGAATCTCAATATGGATAACATAAGGCTTCATTATTATGTTTAACAACTCATCACCATAGTATTTTATTTATGATGAGTTTATCCTCCACTTCTTGATTTTGAATAGACCTCCTAAACAATTCATAGATTGTGTGTCAATCAATAGGCAAAAAAACTCTGAACAGAACATATAGTATAAAAAAGCTTTAACTTTTATTAAATCAAAATCAACACCAAAATAGCATCATTGCATACCTATAAGGAGAGTTTACTTCATGAAAAATATAAAAGATCATCATAAAACACTTCTAAATGAATATTAATAAAATAAAAAGAAATAGGAGAAGAAACAAAAAAAACAAGAGAAAAGCACTAAGAAAGTTCCCCTAAGAACTTGAAGCATCCTCTACAATTTCTCACTTGGGTCCCTTTAAAAGCTTGAGAAAAAGAGCTAATAGATGGTAAAAAAAGATAAATTTATCCATAGATTAGTTTAAATAAGGATGCATTAGCTCCTCCTAAATAAGGAAGAAATTCTTGAGAAATTAAGGCATATCATAGCAATTGTCAGGCTTGAACCTAAGTGTAGAACTCTCTATATGTGTGCATTTCTATCTTATGGGCAAGGCATCTAGGCATTAGAATTTGTAGTATAAAGATCAAACTCTCTATATGTGTGCATTTCTAACCTAATGCTAGCATTATGTTTAAGTACAAGTACAGGTGATGGCTCCTAGGCACTAGCTTGGGTGTCTAAGCAAAAGTTCCAAACACCAATTCAACCTTAGATTGTGTTGTTTCTACTCTATATGATTCTCCAAATTATTTTACAAATTAATTGTTGAATTTCACCACCATGATATATCTACCTGATTTAAAATTTAAATTATTAGTACAACTAAATTCTCAATTTTATGTAAAATATTTGTTTGATACATAAATCTAAGATGAAAAAATGTGTAGCTTTCACCTATCAAACTACTTTATATATTTATAGTCTCCTCTAATAAAATATTGTAATAATTAGATTCTTGTGGGATAGTCTTATCAATGAATACACATCAAAAAGTTCCACTAATTTTTTTTTGAACTAAACATCATTTGATTCTTATGAGGGTCTATAAACACCGAAAATAGTCTTACATAGAATAGAAGTGGTTCTCTTTGTTTCAGTTTTCATTTTGGTAATAAGAGTTATTTTTATCTAAGTTAAAAAAATATGAAGCATTTTTTTATTTTTATTGGCATAATGATCCTAAATATTATGCATAATTTATCTATAGTTTGTAAGATAATATCTTAAATAATTATAAATTTTATTTAACATAAAAATGGTTTGAATTTATAAATGATCAAAATTCTCTTATGCAAAAAAAAAAAAATCACCTGTGTTCTTATTAATAAATTTTAATTTAAAATGAATATAGGAACCTTATTTTTCGATCTATAAAGCCATTTTATATAAATCCAATCAGTAGAACTATTAACTCATTGAAAACCTTCGGTTATGAGATTTGGGTCATATGAGATCATAATAGGTCATCTTGTGCTAGATTAAGTTTAAATTTTATTTAGGATAATCTAATGGCAAATTAAACTCAGGTTAACTACAATTAACTTATGTTGGAATTTAGTTTGAAAGTATTGCACCCTTAGTTGGTCAAATGTCTTAACATTGATTGACACCTGATTAGCTAGATGAGATTGAAATTTTCAAATAAATGTCCTTTATGTCGTTCTTATAAATTACAGGCTATGTAACAAAGGGAGAATTTAATCTACTATTTTCTTTCTCTTTCTCCCTTATTACTTTTTATACTTTATATTATCTCATTTTTTTTGGATCAAGAGCCACTGTGATACAAATCCAATTTAAGTCAACTTGCATTCATCAATTTTCAGCCTTGTATGGAATGATTTATACCATTGTTGTGGAAATATATTCTAGAACTGCAATGCAACATGCATTAGAGCAGATGGACAAGAGTCCCAAACACACACACTCAAAGAGAGAGAGAGAGAGAGAGAGAGAGAATTTATAAAAATTCTTTAATTTTTTATCAAATATGATGAGCAATAAATCATTATCAAATTTCATAAATTGAGGAAACAATTTTTAATTCTCTACCAACTAATTAGATATTAATCCTTTTCACATATTATCTATTTTTATAATAATATTACATACACTAATGAAAAATAAATAAATAAACTTTAGTAGTCATAATAATAGGGTTTTTCGGTAGTTTTCTCAGTCACAAATTTCTTTGTAGCAATTTGAATATCTTTTTTTATCTTTTATTTTTTAGGGAACCCTATATAGGGGAATTTTATTGCTCACAAAAAAAAGGTTACAAGACCCTTAAAAGGGGATAAACTCATAGTCTACCGCTCAAAGAGCTACAATCAACCTAAAGAATAAATCCCCTGTCTAAGTATAGCCCACACAGCAAAAACAAAGACATATCCAAAATAAAGAGTAAAAAACACTTAGGAACTAACCATCACATCCACCAACAGCAGTAGGTGAAGAGCTGAAGAGATTTTGCATCCAAAAGAAATTGCCTGCTTGATACCTGCCTAAAAAAGAAAAGGACTCTGCAAACAACTAGAAGGCTAGTTAGTACCAATAAAATAGGAGTTGAATCTAATGGGTAAACATAAAGCTGAAAAGTAATAGAAAGATTTTAGAGGGGGCTCCAAACAATCCACACTAGTTTGGGGCAGCCACATACATGTGCATCCAACAGTATAGGAGGGATACAACACACATGCTACTACCATCCAAAGAGGGGAAGTAATTTGCCACCCATCAAAGAAAACAAACTTCTGAAAATAGTCTATCCATAGGGAAATCATGTAGCTCAACAAAATAGTATGAACAATGAAAAGAGAAACACAAAGTTCCACTAAATGAAGTGAATACCGCCTTCTTTTATCTACATTAGAGCCAATATAGTGCCAACAGCTATCCAATAAACAATCCACACCAATCCACCCAAGATCCCTAATATAATTAAATTGTAATAAGTTTAGGAAGATAGGAAGTAGCTTCCAGATCCAATGAGGCTTAAATAAAAACCACCAAATATAAACGGGTCCAGAAGAAAATAGCATAACAGAGTAAGTGAAAAATAAGAAGGCATGGTGCCAATCAGCAGGCAGCCGCAATATACCAAACCAAAGAAAGGCATACACAACTCCCAGATGAAATAATGAAATTGAATCCTAGTTCATATAGAACCATCAAGTCTCCAATAAACAATCAAAAGAATACACCATTCAAAGGAAGGCATACAAACTCTAATGAGGCATATATTGCCAATGATCCAATAAACAATCCACACCAATCCACCCAAGATCCATAATAAAATTAAATTGTACTAAGCTTAGGAAGATAGGAAGTAGCATCCAGATCCAATGAGGCTTAAATAAAACCACCAAATATAAATAAATCTAGAAGAAAATAGCATAACAGAGTAAATGGAAAACAAGAAGGCGTGATACCAATCTCAGGCAACCGTAATATACCAAACCAAAAGAAAAGCATACACAACTCACAGTGAAATAATGAAAATTGAAACCTCTAGCAAAGAAAGGTTCATATAGTACCATCCGTTCTCCAATAAATAGTCGAGGCCAAATAGTTAACTAAAATAATCCACACAGCAGGCAATTGTAATACACCAAACCAAAAGGAAGGCATATACACTCAGGACAACAATCGAGGACACCATTAAAAGAACTCGATTTGACAAGGAAAATGAGGGAAGATTCCCAGATAGAGAAAGAAACAACTTACCAAACAAGTGTGCAAAACATTCAAGTAAATAGTATGATAACTATTAAAGAAGGAATATCCATTCCTAACAATTGCATAGGACTATTTAAGAAATGCACAATACACAAAAAAATGATAAACTCTATCATCATAGCCCGTATAAAAGGACTTCTAAACAACATTTTGGATATATAGCACTCAAAAAATAATGATTTTCTGTACGAACACAAGTGCCATATGCTCCGAAAAGGGGAGGAAAGACCTCATCCAGCCAGAGGATGAAACAAAATGCAAAACTAAAAGCTTACATATTCCTAACATAAGGCAAACCACTTTTATCTAAATTTACAAGCCCCCGTAATAAGGGAGGAATATTATCATAAGAGAATATATTCACCATAGAGGATTTTACACCCCAATTGTCAAAAAAATTAGCACACGAATTCCTTTCTCGATAAATATGTGAGATATGATAATCAAGAGAAGCAAGAAGCCTCCTCGTGTGGTTAAGAGTATAGTAGACTTCAACATTGCCATGAGTTCTAGAATTTAATAAATTCAAAAGGAGGAGAGCATCAATTTCAAGCCAGATTTTTTTAAAGTCTTTCTGAATGCATAGTAATATCCCATAATGCAGGCCATAAAGTTCAGCAAAAAGAATAGAATAGGGTCTTAAAGGAATAGCAAATGCAGCAATCATCTTGCCTTTAAAATCTCTTAAAATACCCCCACAACCATAAACCCATTAGCAACAGATCCATCAGTATTAACCTTAATAATATGATACTGGGGTTTTATCCAATAGATAGTCTTACAAATAAAATCAACTTCAGAAGACAGGACAAAAATCCCAAAGTAGTGGGCCAGATGCTTGACATCTTTGAAGCTAGAAGGAGGAAGAAGGTTAGCTTTATAAAGGGACATAATTTTATATTTGGTTATAGAAATAACACGGTGAAAATTCATGGTAATATCACTATGTTTAGCATCATTTCTTTACAACCAGATATACCACAGTAAAGTAATAGCCAGAACACATTTGACATGTCCTTTCAAGGAAGAAGATAGAAAATTATTTAAAAGGTACAATATAGAAAGGGATCCATCAAACAAAGAAAGTATTAAACAAACTATCATACCAAGGACTTTAAAGAATGGAGCCATTAACGAAGACATGATCCAAAGTTTCAATGTGGAAGCAACATTGACATTTGGATGGAAGATGAAAGCCTTTTTTCAGGAGAATGGTATCCACAGGAATGTAGTGTTTAAGGATATGCCAAGCAAGGACCAAAAAGGAGGTAGGGATAGAATTACTCCATTTTGGGAAAGATTAAAGAATCTTGACTTTTGAATCTAATAGCTTGCCACACATCCTTAAAAACAAATTCACTAGAGGAGGAATTGTTAAATAGGATTTGATTAATTCTATTGGAAGTGGGATTAATATTAAGGATTTTGTTAACGATCACATTGGGTACATAAAAACCAAATTGAGCTATATCCCAAGAATTCTAAGTAATGAAATGGCTAACTTTGAGCCTATCAATAGAATGAGTATTGAGTAATGAGTCAATAGAACCCAAACACAGCCAATTATCTTGCCAAAATAAGGATGAACCAGAATTCACACCCCAAGAGATCAACTCCTCAGTAGCCCACTTGATGTTACAGAGTCTTCTACACACAGGAGAATC
Source organism: Cymbidium sinense (assembly GCA_021442155.1). Lineage (NCBI taxonomy): Eukaryota > Viridiplantae > Streptophyta > Magnoliopsida > Asparagales > Orchidaceae > Cymbidium > Cymbidium sinense. The sequence continues at coordinate 30,826,368 of CM038224.1, forward strand.
CCCCATTTTGAAAGCACAAATGAGGGGTGATTACCCTACAAGATTTGGCAAGAATAAATTTTGACCAAGAATGATTGTTTCTAAGATTCCACCACATTTTGTAAGAAAAGCATTTAATGGAATCTTCTAAAGTTTTACAACCTAAACCACCTTTTATTCAGGGCCACAACATTAACAAGCCAAATGAGTTTTGGAGGATGAAGTAGATCCCCAAAGAATTTGTTGAAAAGATGGTTAACTTTATTAATGATAGATGTGGTAGGGATAATAGTGGAAAGCAAATAAAAGGGTAAGGAGCAGAATGCTTTTAATCAGCACAAGTCTAGCTCCAAAAGATAGAAGGTGGAATTCCCAAGAGAAAATTTTCTTATAGATTTTTTGAATAACCTCATCAAAAAGGGAAGATCTTTTAGTACCACAGTATAAAGGAGTACCTAGATACTTAATAGGGAGAGTACAGTGGGCAAAACCTGTGATACTCTTAATAGTTTTGATCCTAGGAAGAGGAATCAATTTTCTAGCAATGGAGCCACTTATGTCAGAGTTAATTTTTAAGCCACTCTCCCTACGAAAGTGAGTAAGAAACTTATACGCTTTATGTAATGCAGACCCATTGCAGAAAATAATGAAACCATCTATAAAGCTGAGATGGGAGATAGCAAAATCACCCCTAGTCTTGTAAAACATGTTAGGCATTTTGAGAAACAAAAGTTCAAGACTTCGAGAAAGATATTCCACCGCGATAATGAAAAGGGCCGGAGAAAGGGGGTCCTCTTGCCTTATCCCATGGGATGAAGAAAAGAAGCCATAAACCTTGCCATTAATAAGTAATGAGAACCCAGAGTTTTTAATACCATTCTTGGTTAAAGTAATAAACAGATTGGAAAAGAAAAAGATAGATAGAATTTTGTAGAGGAAAGTCCAACCAATATTATCGTAGGCTTTGAAAATGTCCAACTTAAAAACTAGATTCCCACACCGAACTTTAGTGTTTAAATTATGGACAATTTTTTGAGCTAACAATACATTATCAAAGATAGATCGACCTTTGACAAAAACCGTTGATTGGGAAAATGATTTTAGGAAGTAAACTACCTAATCTTATGGCGATATTAGATATGAGCTTATTAAAAAGAGTACATTTATAGGTCTAAAATGGTTCCAGTTTGATTATCAATTTTAGGAATTAGAACAATGGAAGTACTAGAAAAGAATTTGGGGTTGGATATTTCCTTTAAAAAAAATCAAGAACAACATCTTCTTTAATAATGTTCCAACATTTTTGAAAAAATAAGGTAATGAAACCATCACCATAATCATTCATATCTAAGGTGGATGTAATTTCAAATTCGTGAGGGTAAGGAGGTAAGCATTTTGATATCTTCTTTGGTAATGATTTTAGGGATAACCTCAGGCCATGCTACTACCTCATAGTTAACATTATTATTAAGGAGATTAGTGAAGAAAGATACACCCGAATCAGCAAGCTCCTTATCATTAGAACACTAACTATTATCATTATTTTTGATTTTCTTCATGTGATTTAAGGCCTTTTCAAACATAGCATGAAAATATTTGGTATTCTATATGCCTCGATATCTTTTTAATGAAGCCTTTTGCCTCCAATAGGTTTCCAATGTCTTGATAGCATGTTAACCAATCTTTGGCTTGGTTTGATAAGATACTTTTAGAGGTATCATGGATAGCAGCTTCTTCTAACGCTATGACCTCTTATTTTAAATATTTTATGTTCGTAAAAAGATTTAAAGAGTTTGTTCCACCATTTGAGGAATTGTTTAAGCCTTTTTAATTTAAGCCATAATCTCTTCATCCCAATAATAGAATCATCAGGATAAAGATGATCTCCTCAATTACTAGCAACCACCTCCACAAATCTATCATCCAGAAGCCACATATTTTGAAAATGGAAAGGAATTTGAGAAGATGGGGACTCCGTATTAACCCTAATAGAGATTAGCAAAGGAGAATGATCGGATAAGGTTCTACCGAGGTGTTCAACAGAAGTAATCAAAAAGGAATTGATCCATAGATCATTGAACAGAATCCTATCAAGTCTTTGCCAAAGTCTATGATTATTCAAAGTGAATTGAGAGCCAATAAAACCTAGACATGATGGCAATCCAGGATCATATTATTAAATTCCTCCATGGATAATAGGTTAGGAGCATTTCCACCCACTGTTCTGAAGAGGAAGAGATAGTGTTAAAATCCCCACCCACGAACTAGGAGCATTAACCAGGCAAAACTGATCTCCACAGGCTCCTTCTACCATACCTATGGAGGCATAAACAAAAGATCCAAAACATGACCAATTGTCAAAAGAGATTTTAGCATTCACTACTTGGTGAAGATCCTGGATAATATGAATCGCAAAAGAATTTTTCCAAAAGATCCAAATTTTATTACTCGAGTTCACGAAAAAACTACTAAAGCTAGTCATTCTAACAACATATTGAATGCTAGAAGGAAGGATAAAGGGTTCCAAGATTTAAAAGAAATGTTATGGGTGCAACTAAGTTTGAGTCTATCAAAGAGGGAGCCTATCCTCTCACATTCCGATCAAGAAAGAGACCATTTACTTTGGATGAGAGGAGCCATATCTAGTAACTTCGGAAAAGTTAGAAAATTTATATTTAGATGATTTGTTTCTCTTTTTGTAACTATGTGAAAGTCATTGTCCAAATCTACCTCACCATTAGATAACAAATGTCTAGTTTAAGTGTTTGTTGCCAAGAGGAGCTTGGAGATTAAAGGTCATTTCTCCTTCTTCCAATTCAGTGTTGATGACTGACAACTTAGGTTTTGGGTTTAGATCAGGATTAGAAGAGGAATCACAGGAGGGATTGGAATTAGGAAAAACACAAATACCTAAATTAGGGGTGGAAGTTATCTCTAAATACTGCACATCCTCCAATCCTACATTAGTATTCATATGATCTTTAGCTAATGGAGATACAGAAGTAGGGATATTTGCAATAGTAAGGGATCAATAAGGGGATAGCTACTATTCGAAGCATTAATGTCAATATTATTATTTTGTAAGTGGGTTCCAACATGAGGAGCCTGTTCCTTAATAGGAAGTGCGCCAACTGGTAATTGCTCAGTCGTATCCATCTTGGATTCCGATTGGTGGCTATGAACCTGGGGATCATTTTTATCAAGTATTGCGCTTGTATTAGTCATATCATTTAATGGTTCATTCAAAGTGGCCTTAATGGGTGCTTTGGGTACCACAGGATTTTTCTTTAAATGTGGATGGGCTATAAAACAATCAGCAAATCCATGACCATGAATTATATGATGGGAGCAAAATATAGGGAAGTTTTCAAATTCTACTTTTTGTAAATAGTCATATTTTTCTGACGCAAACCAAATTTCCTTAGGATATTTTTTTGTGATGTCCAATTCCACAAGTATCCGAGCAACAAAAGGTCTAGTGCTAAAAGCAGTTGCTTGGTCCAACTGGAGAGGCCGACCAAACAGACCAACCACAGCATAGAGAAATTCGAGATTAAAGAAATGCATGCGAAGGTTAGGAATAGGCAACCAAACTGGGATAATAGGAGATTCCTCAATGTCAAAAAATGTGTCCATTTCAATAACCACATTTGGCAATTAAAAACAAAATACGATCATCTTGCAAAAACACCGGAATAATCCAAATCATTAGATAATTGAATCAATAAATGCCGAGAATCAATCAGACCCACCGAAAAAACTCCAGATAATTTCAACAAATGAAAAAAGCTTCAGATATTATCCATAGAAGGACGTCGTAGAGCAAATTTACCAACCAAAGCAAATTCAAATAGTTTTTGCCAGCTTTTCCACCATTGAATCATACATAATAGCGGTACTCCCTAAAGATATAGAAACAAAATCAAAGACTCACCAAGGTTTTTTGCCTTACCCAGCACCTCCTTGAAAGATTTAGTAGCCATGGAAGGATTTGAGCCAAAGTTTCTAGAGGATCCATACACTACCGACGATGATGGGGTTCCCCAAGGGAGCCAAGGTAGAATCCATGATAATAAAGCAAAAGAGAAATGAAAATGGCCTCTCGGTGATCAAGCATCGAACCACACACTACAATGGGGAGGAAAATCACCCAGGAGGGACGACTAGAGGAGAGAAAAGGGGAGCTCGGAACCCTAAAGCAATTTTAATAAAGTAGCAATTTGAATATCTTTGCATGACTGCAGTATTTACTTTTTTTATTGTAGCAATTTAAAAATCTTTGCATAAATGCAGTATTTACTTTTTGATACAAACATATTTCACGACAATACATTAATTGTTAGAGTTTTATGGTACAATCGATTGTGACGATTTAAACCACTGAAGTTCTATAGATATAGCAAAATTAATATCACATAAAACAATTTATCATTATACTTATTAAAGAACCCTCTTGAAATATATATATATATATATTGAAATGAGTTTTCCACTTTCATCAAAGTATAGCAGCAATTTATTAACCATTTTAATGCATGATTTGCACATAAGCTGACAATTCTAAATCTAATGATTGAAATTGTTGAAAGCAGTAATATTCCTTACTCTTTTCCCATTTTGAATTGAGGATATGATGGTAAGGCTTGTATAGTAGTAAATGTTATCTTTTTTAAAAAAAATAGAGAATATTCTTTAAGTGTGTTTTTTTGTTTTAATTATTGAAATTACATACTTATATGAAAATACTGGAAATAGGATTTTTTTAATTTTGAGAGGCATGATATTTATTTATATGTTATTCAAAAATTCACTTAATCAAACATGTGCTAAATATAATTTTTAAATAAATAATGTTATGTATAAATTTTACTCGAAGTATTTGATACCAAATCAACTGCAAAACTAAACCGACAAGGCAAAATTTTACAAGATTTGATTAATTAGTAGATAAATATAATTTAAATGGCTTTTTATTTAATTCTAAATTTATTTATATATGAATTGGAGTCCGCCATCCTTCAATATATTGAATTTTGAAAGCCCTTATGTTTGAATAGTAAATGTTGAATTTATCCTAAGAATAATGATAAGATCAAAAATTTGTCCACATGAATAAGGATAAATATTAATATTTAGTCTAATATCTTAAATGATGGACATAATATCTAGATCATTAGTGTATAAAGAGATCTATATATGTACATAAATATATAGAAATCAAGGGAAAATTTACTTCAAATTATATGGATAATCATCTCTCAAGCTTAAGGGTATAGAGGGTGGAATTATATAAGTAATTCTTACTATCATTTATTTTCAGGTAAAATTTTAAAGATATATATATGTGAGGTTAAAGAAATTCTTGAGAGTAGTTAAGGTAGTTTTACACTTTTCACAATATCATTATTTTTTAATAAAAAAAATCTTCATCTTAAACAAATTTGGAATTAAATAAAAATCCATTTAAACTATATTTATCTACTAGTTAATGAAATACTTATAAAATATAGCATAAAAATATGCGCAGATCATTAAAAACATGCTAATTTAAAAATTTTCATCAAAATAAAATAAATTAACAAATTCATATATTTATACAATTTGAGATAAAACATTAAGAATTTAATAAAATATTGATCAGGAGAATGAGAGACTTTATATAAACATCGAAAGGAGTAACTCCAATGACAGATAATAGTGAAACCTAAATCCAACCAAATTGATAAAATACTTTTAAAAAATGATTACATGTAAGTTGTCCGTTTAACGCGCGACTTCCATATAATATTGCAAGTCGTCCGTTAAACAAAGGAATTTATAACACAAGTCGTTAAACGGGACCGACACTTAAATAGGTGATTAGCGCCACGTCAGATTCGACGTGGAAAGCAAGTCATCCGTTAAATGGGGGACTATAACTATTTCTAATTTTTTAAGATACTTAAATTATTAATTACATTTGAAATCATATTTATTTTAAAATTTTGTCGACCGAACAATAAGGATGAATGATAATGTTGCATTAAAAGAATCAAGAGTTAGATAAAGTTTGATTTAATTTTATTTTAATTATTATATTCAATTCAAATTAGAACTCAAAGAAAAAATAATAAAAAGATATATTAAATTTATATTTTTTATTTTAATTAAAAATAAAAAAATTAAATTAACATAAGTAAGAACAACTTAAAATTAAAAAAAATTATGATTAAGTATTTTAAATTATCCATGATGTTATTTTTTATGCATCAAAATCACAATTATTAATTTTATTTTTAAATTATATTGCAATATCTTTAAAATATGTATCAATGAACTCACAAAAAATTAGAATAATCTTATCATGATAATATTTATTATTAAAATATATATTAATTATTGTCAAGAAGATAATGATCTATCTAATTAATTAATTAATAAGAGAATATATGATCTATTTTTTGTCTTAGCTAATATTTGACATAATTAAAAAATTATGAAGAACTTTTAAAAAAAAAATATTGCTTTTAATGAGCTTCAATTTTAAAATGTTCTAATTAAAAGTTTAAGTATAGTATTTTTTTTATGTCAATGAAATTCATTAATTAAAGATAATCAGTGAAATTCATTAATTAAAGATAATCAGTATTTTTGAAGCACTTGGTCAAATGTTTGTATCAGCGGTCTTTGGGGTAACTGAAGCAAATTGTTAGATGCTCCATTACGTAAACATTGATCAAGTAAAGTAAGGGCATCCACGTACTTTTTTTTAATCATTTATTAACCTTCAAAATCAGAAGTGGATTCTAAACTCGGGTTTAAAAGCAATTGAAATGACCTTATGTAAAGATAAAATACTTAAAACTTGTCAGGATATGGAATGAGTGTTGGGTTGACGAGGCTGACGAATAGCTAATTCAGGGTTACGGTGTTAGAATGAGTGCTAAAATTGGGGGATTAAGGATTTTAAGGTGGTATAGGTGTAAAAATAATGTTTTGGATGTTAGATATGAAAATAAGAATATTTTGAGTGGTATGTATGACAATCTTTAATTATTTTCAAGAATTTTATCTGTATTTTGTATGATAATAGTGAAATCCTTATAAAATTTTATTTTACATTAAAAAGAGTAGGGTATTTTAAATCAATATAATCTTCTTGTGTAAAAAAGAATCACTTGTGATAAATTTGTAACATATATTACAATATCATTCATCTCGTGAATTTCTCACTTTTGGCCATCTTCATCATCATGGTAAGCTACTCATCAACCAATAGATAGAATCAACCATATTCAAAGAAGTTAACCAAATATGTCCTAATATTTTAAGGAATTGTTAAAAAAGTTCAATTAAGTGTCTTTACTTTTTGTTGATGCATCTCATAAGTGTCCATGTAGAGACATAAGAAGTAATGTCAACTCAGCTTACTAGTAAGTTATCCTTCCCCAAACTCCAATCCCTACCAACATCTTCCATCTACACTCTTTCCCCTTGTGGTTTTATAAAGGAGTGTGCAAGCTACTTACACACTATTATAAGTGTAATTTTAATTTAAGTCAAATTCAATTGGACTATAGCAAGAGAGTAAGTAATTTGACTTCATTTCATTAGTATATATTGACATTGATATCTTTAATGAGCATCAATATTAATGATAGGTTTTAATATCAATGTAGACAATGAGTGTGGGAAAACTTAGGGAAACCCACAAACTTTAAAATTAGCTTTATTTTAGTGATTGAATATGCATTAGGAATATTTTATTATCTTGAGAGATAAAAGATACAATTTTGTAATAGATTCAAAAACTAAAATAAAGAGGGGTTTCTTAGTATTGTACATAAATGTGATAAATATAAAGATATACTATCTAAAAAATAAAAATATCATCCAGCCATGGATTTAAATATAATAATAGAAAAAGTTTTTAAAATTTGTCTATTCTGCATTCCTAGAAGTTTCTTTATTTTAAATTTTATTTTAATTATGAGTGTGTAAATTATAGAGGAATTAAGTTAATGGTCATACATTAAAATTATGGGAGTGAGTAATTGAGCATAAATTAAGATTTCATGAAATTAATTTGGATTTATGTTGTGTAAATCTACTATGGATGTTATACATTTGTTGAGAGATTTGATGAAGAAGTATCGAGGGAGAAAGGAAGATATCCATATGATATTTGTTGATTTCAAGATAGCATATGATAAAGTTCCCAAAGAAGTACTTTTGAGAGTTCTTGAATAAAAAGGAGTTAATATTGTGTATATTCAAGTAATTATGGATGTATATACTTTAGTTGTTACTTGTATTCAAATACAAGGAAGATTGACCAAATATTTTCCTATTTCACGTAGATTATATCAAGACTCACCTTTAAGCCCATATTTTTTTGCTTTGGTTATGGGTGTTCTTACTAATCATATATAAGAGGATGTACCACTACTATATGTATTTTGCTATTGATATTTTTCTTGTTGATAAGACTAGAGAGGGAGTTTAAGAGAAACTTTATTATGGAGGTCAACCATAGAATCTAAAGGTTATCATTTGAGTAGATCTAAAACAAACTACATCGAGTGTAATTTTAGTAGTAGTAGATCTAGTAGTAGGATTGTGAGAATGGGTGATCAAGTCATTAAAAAGAGTGAATGTATTAGATTTCTTAGGTATACTCTTCAAAGTGATGGTAAAATAGATAGAGGTGTTAGTAGTATAATTCAAGTTGAATTGTTGAAGGAATGCATCAGACCTTTTGTGTGATAAAAAGTACTGCTTAACTTAAGAAAAAAATTTATATGATAGTTGTGACACTTACAATGCTTTATGGTACAGACATGTTGCCTAGTAAAAGAGAAGCATAACATTGTTTAAAGTGTTTTGGTGATGAGGATGCTTAGGTGGCTAACTGGCTTTACACATAGAGATAAATTGTGAAATGAATATATACATAAAAAGGGTGAAACAAAAGATAAGATTAGAGAGAGTCATCTTTGATGGTTTGGTCACATAATACCCCAGTCATCTAATGATCTAGTTAGGAGAGTAGATGTATTAGATTTGTCCTATGATAAGAAATACAAAAAAGGACTTAGAAAGACTTAGTTGGGAAGTATAAAAACTATTTTATTAAAATTAAATGAGAATTTAACATTTAATAGAACACAATAGAGAAAAAGGATTCATGTAGCTAACCTCATATAATGGGATAATGGCTTGTTGTTATTGTTGTATGAAGTACATGTTCTTTATAGAGATAACCCCTTATATGTTTCAACTTCTCTTGAAACTGAAATAGGTCAGACTCTATTAAACTTGCAATCCTATTTAAAAATGATTATTAGTTAAATACACATAAGAGTTTGAAACTTTTGAGGTCAAGTCATATATTATGCAATATAGGTAAGCTCTTTTTTAATTAGAAGAAATCTAACTCTAGCAACTAAAGCAAAGGATACAGGGTATGCAATGCTCCTGGGCTAATGCTTTATATTTTTTTTTGGGTTTTTTTTTCTTGTTTATTAAACATAACTCTAATATGTGATGCAAATTTCATGTCCCAATAATTTTGGCCCTAACTAATGAGTAACTACCTCTTTTAAGCCAATGTTATCCTTAAAGATTATGTGACCTCTATTCATGCAATGGTGATAGAACATTTTAAGGAGAAGGTTGCAAAATAAATCAAATATATTGACAAAGCTTTTGGGAATTCTACTTTATTTTATTCATAACTCATTTATTAAATTTTAATCTTAATAAAAAAATTTAATTCGAGTTTATCATGGCTAAACCATGGGAAAATCATAAGCTTGTCAAACAAATTAAAGTAAGCATTTCATTTCATTCAATGTGTACAAACAAAATGCAAACACATCAAACAAATTAAATAATTTTAAAAATAATAATAAAGACGACTGTGGCTGGGCAACAAATTATAGTCCAAAATTTTTTTTAAAAATTATAGCTAAGCACTACCTTACACAGCCTAGCTTAAACCTACTAACAGACTCAAACTTAACTTATGGGCCTTTTGGTTTCATCTTTAAGTTTTTATGGCTCAAAAGACTATAAAGATTCACCATTTATGGCTCATATTTGTTATCCTTTTAGTCCTCTGGAATCTCAAAGGCTTATAAGACTTTCTAAGTTTTTAATAAGTACACTTATAACATCAAAAAATTGCAACCTTCCATTTACAAAATATATGTTAGTTCATATGTTATATTCAAAATACACAATCATTCAAACATTAATCAGATCAAAAAAATACCTGACACATTTACATGTCAGCCCACCTGTCTTATTGATTATTCTTAAGGGGCCTTTAGTATTTAAGATTTTAAGTAACACCCACAAGTAAAATGATTAATTTCTTAGAAAAATAATAATAATAATATCACAATAGTGCTTTATTTAAACATGATCACCAACAAAAAAAAACAATTTTAGTTTAATCCTAATAGTTTCCACAATCCATCAATAAACTAACCTAGTACGTCATTGCATTACAACATATTATCACAATAATCAGATAAAACAAATCATTCTAAATGTATAAGGGTTGTGTCTTATTATGTATCTTGTGTATGCTAAGTCGAGCAAATATATGTCTATTAGGTTTCAATTTTCTAAGTTCAAATTGGATGTTTAATTTAACTAGATATGGTTTTAATTTAAGTGATTAGTCATTCAAAAGATTTTGTTTGAACTTTATTCTATTTATGTTTTAATTATTTAAGAGTTTTTAAGAATGCACAAAAACAAGTTAACTTCAGTAGATAATTAACATCAAGACCGTTTAGGTATCATAATGTTATAAAACATATGCTACATGAAACAATAAGGTATTTCATAACAATTTCTATCTATCGTAGATAGATTTTATTAATTTTTCTATTACCTAATTAATTTTGATTATAATTTTATAATATTTTTGTAAAAGAAATTAAAAAATATCTAAAATATTTTCTAAATTTATAAAACTATTATATAAGCAAAGAATATCAAATATAAATTTCATAACTTTTTAAAATTACTTTAAATTATTTAATAATTTTAATAATTTTAAATTTCTTAACATGACAAATTAAGAAAATAATAAAATAATTTTAAAATATATGGGCAAATTCTCTTTATCTTAGAACAACAAAAGGAATTTTAATAAAAATTTAAGAATTATTCTAATATAATTCAATATTTTTACACTTTAAATATAATTTATTAATTAAATCATATTTTGTTTTAATTTTTATATTAAATTAATTTTATGATTTATAGAATTTTTCTAATGGTTTATATTAACTTTTGGAATCACACATATAAATTTCGAATCAATTTGATTTATTTTAGATTTTTTATTAGTTAATTAATAAATTAAATTTTGATACAGAAGTTACCTTTTTTGAAGAAGTTACCTTTTATACTTAAGAAAAATTGGATAAATAAAACTTTTTCTACTTAAGAAAAGTCATGAACATCGAACTTCTAAATTTTCTTAAATGGATTACTTAGCATGCTTCATAAAGTGTGTTAAATGCTCTCATTTGCATGCTATATATGTTGGGGAAAGAATTGGAGTAATGTGTGTTTTGTGAATTTTGATTCATTTTTCTTAATCTTAAATTGTCTTTCTTTTGGATAGGTTTGTTTAGAGTTTATATAAACTTAGGATTGATTAAAGATTTAATCAAAACATTCACCTAAATGAAACTAAAATGTGAACCACTTTAGAAATTACTTAGGTTAAGGAAGGAAAGAGAAGTTCTCTTCTCTTTCCCTCTCTTCATAACTTAGTAATTATTGGATCCACCTAAACAAAATAAAAACATAAAATAAAACACACATATAAAAATAAACCTTCCACAAGTATTCCACAATAGCAAATATATTTATAGTTGTATAAAGTAATACTTCAAATAAATATTTCTCTTTGTGTTGATTTCAATATGCAAACAATAATGATCTAATTCAGTGGTAAATTTTTATGCTAAATGCAAATTATTTTACTTTCAATCACTCAAAAAATTTTTATAAAATATTATATTGTATTAAATATATATATATATATATATATATATATATATATATATATATATATATATATATATATATATATATATTAAATAGATAGATAGATGAATCGGATATATCATCATGAATTTTATATTAATTTTATTTTATTCAAGCCAAATACTAAAAATAAATTCTTGAATTTAATTTAATTTATCCAAATAACTACAAATTATTTTAAATACACTACATTCCTTCTATATTGAATTTCTTTTATATTGTATTCTTTTTTAAACCAACGAAACATCCCATTAGTAAAAATCTCCACTTTTAATTCTTAATTCCTTTAATATAGTGAATTTTCCTTCTGTGTCAGTGATTTTTCCCATTTTTAAAATTTTCATATAAATCTTGTGTTTTTTGTATGATTTGTGAGTGATTTATTAGTTTATCTCTTCGAGTTTTTCTACTTCGATTTATAACATCAATATACATACAAATTTCTACACATTTTAGAAATATATTGGGATTTGTTGCAACCAAATTCAACAATTATCTCAAAATAAATTATTATTAATTTGACTCAAAGTCGGCTCTGATTCAAAATGGAAATTTTAAATTGAGGGTGGCTCACTCAATCCTGACGGTTTTTTTTTGTCCTAATTCTTTATTTTACTCTATCTGTTTTTGAAAACATATTAAATATATTTATTATCTATTTTACAGCTTTTGGTCAAGAATTAGTTTTATTTCCTATTTTTCTTCTTGGAAAAACAAAATGGTCGTTTTCTTAAGTTTTGGGATCAAGCAAAAGAAAATTCATATAAATTTGCACTAATATATATATATATATATATATATATATATATATATATATATATATATATATATATATATATATATATATATATATATATATATATATATTATATATATATATTATATATATATCAGAGAGAGAGATTAACTATCTTATTTTCAAATTTTATTTGAATATTTCAGTTCAACATCAAAGGACTCATTTGTATGTCAATATCAGTCCATATATTTCTCACCATTTGGTCTCTCTCTCTCTCTCTCTCTCTCTCTCTCTTTATATATATATATATATATATATATATATATATATATATATATATATATTATGGCCAATTAATATTTTAAAAGAAAATATTATAAATAAATGAATTATATTTTTAAAAATTGAATGAAAATGTTGCTGGTTGAAAAAAGAGATGGAATTTAAATTAAATTTTAAATAAATTTAAGTTGACAACTCCAAAATATTGTTGGAAACATTTTTTGGAAATATTACGCCCAACAATTTCATAGATTAAAAGAAGATTAGATACAAAATATAATCAAAAAATTTGATAAAGAAGAAACCCACAAAAAAGCAGGAGGAGTTGGGAATATCTTAGATAGGTTTGCACAACCCATGAGTTTAATGCCCCAAAATGAAAATACATGAGGTGCATCTAATCGAGCATGGAGAAAAATGTACAATGGCATAAAGGTTCTCAAAATGCAAAGAGCACCTTAATAGCATCATAGAGTATATTGCTAGAAATTCCAGCAAAAAGAGGTATTAGATCATCCAAGAGGATATAGTCAAGCCAATAGATCAACCACAAGCATGTAGAGATAAATGAGCACACCACAATCAGAATCAAATGGCGGCAAGCTCAAGCTAACATAAGATCGGTTGAGCTCAAATAAGAGTTGGAGTTTATCATAGCTCACCAAAAAAAAAAGCCACGAAAACAAAATGTATCTCCAAATGTAAAGGTAGAACCAAAATAATGAGCAAAGCAGAGGATGAAAAATGCTTTAGATATTGTAGAAACTTTTGATTTAATGTGGTATGCAATTTTTGAATTTCTACTACCTCATCTTCTATTTCATAACAAAATGTATGTTTAGGATCTGTAGATTAAAACTGGTAGGTGAGTCCTTGAAAATTCTATTATTCCTTTACTTCTAGATATAATGGGCAGTGATGTGTACAGCTATAATAAAAAGATTTTGAATATTTTGCATGCCATGATGTCAGAATGTGCAAGCACTTGATGGAAATTGCATGTAATAAGAAAGAAATTTTCATCGGGAATAAAACTTTTAAGTAGTGCATGAGAATGAGGGCTTTTAAAAAATAAATGGATGTGGGATTCTATCACAAAATAGCAAAAAACACAATATTGATTAATATCAAGACCTCTCTTGGCCAAGATATCTTTTATCTTTAGATCTACATTAAGAATTTTTCAAACAATTGCTATAAATTTGAGGGAGTGGCCTTTGACACAAAGATACCCACTCCAATCCTCTTTATCATAATTTTCATAAGCAAAAGAATAAGTAGATTTATGAGAATAGAAGTCCATTCCCCTCCATATACAGACCTTTTTCTTTTCCCTAATGGGTATGTTTCAGATAAGCTGAGTACAATAATCTGGGGTATTTTGGGTATGAGTCAATGACTAGCTCTGATTCATGATAACTTTAGAAAGTAAAGTGTGAATCGGATAGGGGAACCAATTAAAATTTTGATTGTCAAATCTCTCAAAATCATAATAACCAGAAATCCATGGGTCAAAGTAGAAGAGGAGGTTGCTTTTAGAGGTAACTTTTAGTAATATGCAATTCTTAATTCTGGTTGTCACTTGCATCGGATATTTCCAAAAAAGAGAGATATTGGATCTCATCTTAAACCAAAGAGAACCATAGAACTTGCAATACTAGTTAGCTAGATAAAAATTGAAGTTGTAATGTCTCCAAATGATCTTTGATTTGCACATGAGATTGATGACATCAAAATTAGGAGAGACCCGACATTCTTTTGGTTTGGTTGTGATACTCAGTCAATTGTATGCATTTTCTTTATGGTGGAGGAAGTTGTTAATGATGGATGTGAGTTTCTTCCTCAAACCTTTAGGATTGATGGAGGATCTAATAATAATGGTAGCTCCACATAGTTGATTTAATTAGTTTGAGTCTCCCTACAGGAAAGAAATTTTTTCTTCCATGGAGATAGCCAATACTAAAGTTTATCCATAATTTTGAGACAATATGAAGCTCTGAGCTTTTAGGACTTGATAGTGACCCCAAGATAGTTCCAAGAGAGAGGCTTGGAGTTAAAACTATATTTCATAGATTTTTTGTTGCAAATGAGTGTCAATAAATTAAGAGAAATAAATAGTATATTTTAATGGATTAACATAAAGATTAAAGGCCAAATTAAAAGTATGGAGTAGAAGATAAGCAATTAATAGTGTTAAGGTCACTTTCACATAAATATAAAGATCATCGACATATATGAGATGAGATATATTATAACCATTTATCATAACACTTCCACTGCCAGCATAGGGTTGATGAAGGTCCAAGAGTCTAGAGGGAGCATCCATAATAATAGAGAAAGGTAAGGTTAAAGAGGAAAGCCTGGCCTTAAGCTAGAAGAGGATTTGAAATAGCCTCTTATCCCACAATTAATAATTATAGAAAAATGAACTTGTGCTATGCAAGCTTTGATCCATTTAATGAATAAGCGGGGGGGACTTTATCAGAAGCCTTCATTAAGTCAATTTTGACAGAAAATTGAAGCCATATAAGTGTTCATTTGATGTTGTCTATAATATCATGACCAGCACTGAAGGCAGCCTAAGCAGGGTGTGTAATACTAGGCATAATAAGTTTAAGCATGTTAATAAGTAATTTGGTAATGATTTTATAGATAGTATTGTAGAGAGAAATAGTCTATAGTCATTGTGAGAGCTCGTATGAATGAGAGTGATCGTAGAGAGTGCTCTTTTGGAAAAGTAGAGTTGCTATTTGATATTTGAATGCATGAAGGATCGGTGATGGACCAAGTATCTTTAAAGAATTTGGAAACAAAACCATCTGAGCTAGGGACATTATCAAAGTCAATACTAAAGAAGGCACCTTTAATCTCTGTGTCACAGACAGTGTTAATAAGTTCTTCATATTCAGATGAATTGAGGGTGCAGCTAACAAGAATATTCACAAGATAGTTACTGGATGCATTTGAGGTGCTATTGAGCATTGAATGAAAGAATGAGATCGCTTCACTAGCTATGCCATCTTGAGTGCAAATGTAAGAGTTGCTTCCTGAGAGCTCTCTCAGATGATTCATGTTGCTTCTTATTCTAATTTTTTGATAAAATAATTTGATATCATCCTCCCCTTTAGCAAGTCAAGTGCATTTTGCTCATTGTTTAATCCACATTTACTCACAAACTAATGCTTCATGTAGTTGTCTTTGATACATGATCTCATTTTGTTGATTTTTTTAGATCAGAAATGGAATTAGATATGTTATCATAGGAGTTCCATTTCCAATTGAGGAGATTTGATATTTTTTAATTCATTGCAAGAGCAAAAATAAGTTGTCCAGTTATCCACTTGAGCGTTGATTGTTAGGAGCGATATTGAAGCTGTCTGGTTATCTTTAGTAGAAATAAGCTGAAAATGCCTATGAAGGGATCGAGATGGAGAAAGGGGAGAGTTTAGTTTCAGGAATGGAGTCAATCTTATTATTTTAATAGGTTTACACATTCCAAATAAGGATGTTGGGGTAGAACATAGTTCACTATTGAGATAGTAGGATTCTCCTTTGGGTTTGCCTTTATTAGGCTTTGGGGTGACAAGTAGGGAGGTGGAGGAAGTAAGTTTGGTTGTGAGGGCTTAGTTAGAAGTTGTGAGGTTGTAAAGGAGATTAAAATGGACCTCCTCTTCTTAGATGAGCTCTTTTAGAGAGGTCAATTGATCAATTTGTTTAGATGAGGAGATATCATTCATATTGGTTGGGAATCATCAATAGTGGATTCCACACTGTTGGAGGGGTCAGAGGCAGGTATATTGAGGTCAGGGGCAGAGGGAGGTGGTTGTTGCTATGGGGAATAGTGGGCTTGGGTATGATTAATGCTACGGAGTTCTTTGCTAGTTCTAATCTAAAACTAACGATGGGGAAAAGAAGTAGAGGTGTTTTGATTAGGTAGTTTAGGACAGTTGGTGGGGTCATGAGCAAATGTGCCACAAGTTTGACATGAGGAGGGCTGCCATTCATAAATAACATGATGTAATATGTCTTGTCCTTTAATCATAATTGTAATAAAATTAGGGAGGGTAGAATTAACATTGATATGAATGCTAACTCTAGCAAAAGTGAGGTGAGTGCCTTTGGCAATGAGAGGATCCATAGCTAGTGGAATACCAATTTTGATAGCAATCATGAAAAAACCATTTTCTAACCCGCAGTAGAGGGGGAGATTTGGGAACTTAACCCATATAGGTACCTCTTTAAAGTCTTCCTTGATAGGTTTAAAATCAGGAGAACACTTCTTAAAATTGAAAGGGTTGCCATGAATAAACCAAGGGCCCCCAGCCAAAATGCTGTCCAAATCCTCAGCACAGTTAAATTTAAAAAGAAAACCTTTGGCAAGAGATTAGCTCAACCGTGCCATTAGTTTCCAGATATTGTTGATAGCTTGGAGAAGATTACCATAAAAAGGCACTTACTTAAAGCATAGCATACCAAAGCAAGGTTCCATTATTTTGAGCCTTCCTCGATCTCTTCATCAAAGAAGGAAAGTTTTCATTAGCACACAGGAAAAAAAATGTATTTGATTTCATGAGATGCTGAACAATTTTTAATATTTTGCAAAATTTTATTTATATTTTTTATAATAGTAATAATCAAAACAATTACAAATTTTTTAAATATCAATTTATCTAGCAAAATGATTAGAAATATCTTGTATATATAAAAATATCACTTGCAGTGTAAAGAAAATTCAATCTAAAATATATATAATAATCCTATTTATGTTGAATTATTAAGCAATAGGCTACTATATTAGCAGCCCATGATAGAGTCATTAACTCGATCAAAACCTATCAATTTTAATCATTAACAGCAGTGTCGTTTCTCTCATGGATTTCCTGCTCTTGACTTTCTTCAGCCTCACTGTAATTAGCTACTCATCCATCAAAGAAAGAAAATCAAATATATAGACATCCTCAGATTTATGATGGCTTTTCCCAAATTATAAATTTCAAGATTCATGATATGGATGGATGGATCATTTGATGAGCTAAATATTTTATGAGAAATTTTGTTCCTAAGCTTTGACTACTTGCCAATATTTTTTTTTTTTGTTTCAATTGTCACAGATCACAAAAGCTCATGCAGCGACATTCAAAGTTCTGTCATCCCAACATTACTGGCGAAGTGTCCTTCCCCAAACTCCAATCCCTGCCAGTATCCTCTAGCCTACCCCAAGGTCCTCTCTCTCTCTCTCTCTCTCTCTCTCTCTCTCTCTCTCTCTCTCTAATTTTATAATATTTAAGTGTCTAGAAACGTGCACAAATTGTATAAAATACCAATAACTCAGTCACATATATATGAACTAACAAAAGAAAACTACATCAAAATTGTCTTTGGCACAATGTTTATTTAGATTTTTTATGATGTTGATGATTATGATGCCTTAGTATTAATATAGAGTATTAAAATATGTTGTAATATAGTTTTGATTTTGAAACCTTTCATATGATTGATATTATTATGGTTGTGGAAATCAAAATAATTAAGGAATTACAAGAAAAAGAGTTTTATGATTTAATAATTCGACGGAGTTGATTCATAGATTGACTTAGATAATATAATAAATATTAAAATTATTTAAATATAATCCAGAAATATAACAATATAAATATATGATAAATATATATTAAAAATAAACAAAATAATCATAAAGATTTTTTTTAATAATTTTAAAATTAAAGTAATCAATAAGAATAGTTAAAATAAAATTTTATGTAAATGTAGATATTTAAATTTTAAAAACTTTATAATATAGAGGTATAAATATAAATATGATTATTAATAAGAATATAATTTATAATAAGAATGTAAAATTTAAAATATAAAATATTTTAAAAATTTATTAAATAATAATAATAATAATAATAATAATAATAATAATAATAATAATAATATAAAGTGTAAAATAAGTATAAAATGTTATTATAAATTATATATTTTTAAAATAAATTTGTATATCATACAATATAATTTATAAAAGATTATACGTTTTAAATTAAAATTTTATTCATATATACTTACATCTCAAAACCCATTTAACACTACCAAAGTCCAAATCATGCAGTCTAATTCCTCCAAGCAATCCAACTAATATTTCAACATAGTCATAGAGATTTAGTATTGCACTCTTCAAATAAAAGAAAAGATCTAAAGTATGAGCTAACATGGTGGACAAGCCATAGATTAATTTGAATAACTTTCTAATAATAATAATAATAATTTTAAAACTTATAAGATTTATTTTAAAATAATTAGATTAAAATATTATGTTAGGCTTAATATTAAATAAGAAAAACTTTAATTGTTTAATTGAGAATTAAAGGTAATTTCAAAGGTTAGTTTTAGATTGGCTAATTTTGTATAACTAAAACCTTCAGCCAAATTGATGGGCATGGTTGATTTCATTGATTTGGTGTGAAAATGAATTTTTAGACTAACTAGATTAATCATATGCTTGATTCACAGTCAAATAGGTTCAATCCAATCCAATCCGATAAAACACGGGATATTATGTAAATTAAAACTATTTAGAGCTATTTCTCATCGCTAAAAATTATAATTTATCATTCCACTTCTCAAAAGTATGAAAAAGAGCTTATTTCTTTTGACTGCAGAAAATATGATGCATTCTTTCGAATTGAAAATGTACCAACTGTCATTATCAGTTACAAATGTGTTTCCACCGACAAGCAAATCATGATGGCCCAAACACTCCACTATTCTTTCTGAAAGATAGCTACAATCCAGGCACAATTATGACTCTTGACCTAACCAAGATCACCTCAAACTCGCCTTTTTCTCTATCTAGAAGGCCAAGGCTGCACCTTTCTCCTCCACGAAGCTCCCTAAAATCCTCAACTTCTTTGGCATTGAGTGTGGCTCAGCAGAGGCTATAGCTATGGAATGAACTCTAGCAGAGTGTGAGAAGCCACCCCTCGATGGTGAGAAAAAGTGTTGTGTTACCTCCATGAAAGATATGGTGGAGTTCATCCTCAGGCGAGTGTGATTTATTAAGACTAGAGTGACACTTAAAGGTGGCGGTTGCCACCAAGGAAAAGTATGTGGTGGGACTCAAAGAAGGGAGGTGCATAGTATTAAATGTACTCTAAATTAAAAATAAAGTTAATCAAAATATAAATATAATTTTATTTCTAAAATACAAAATATATTCATATAGGAATCGAGCTAGTGTCTTATCATCCAAAGTTATACTCAAGAGTATTATACCATTGTCATACAAGGATGAACATTGAAGCATAAAAGTGGTGCAAGTCATCTTAGTTTATTGGTTGAGAGCTTTGAATTTCTAAAATATCTTGAGTTCAAGTCCTTGTACATGCATTGTGTGTGTGAGTTTACAATTAAATTCACTTAAAAGTCCCAAAAAAAGCAAATAAAGTGCAATTATTTGACAAAAATAGAGTGATGGTGGATTGTATTGTGACATGCCACAGAAATAGCTCAGCTTAGAACCTAGATTATATAGGCTTCAAGAATTGAAGGTGAAGTCAGGAACTGAACCCATTTGTCACTTTCTGCCTCAAGGCCACCTTATCTTCATTGGCCTATCAACGAAAAATATTCCTACCTTCTAATAGTTATCTTCCATTTTAATAGTACTTATAATTAGTGCCCATACATTTGCTATATTTCATCTTATATTCGTTAATGTTACTAAATTATGTGTGGTCTTAAAGTTGATGATGATTGTATAATTAGTTATGCATACATGCTCTCTATGAATCATACGCCAACTTGTATTTTATGCCTTGTTGAGTAAGTTTATCTTGAATGATAAAAAAAGCATGAGTTTATTAATCATCACTTAACTAAAATAATGGAGGATCCAAAGGCATGAAAATAAATTTAATAGTGCTTGTTTTCTTCATGCAAATGCATCCTATATCCCCAGCTTTTTTATGGTGGGCTTTTCATGGCTATATAACATTTTTGAAGGATCATTCTAAAAGTTGATCTCCTCATTAAGAGGGGAAAATTTTCTATTCAATCTTTTGGATTTTATTTTGTTATGTTTGACAAAAAAAATAAGTTAATAGAATATGATATTGATCATGAAATATTAATAAATGGAATGAGCTTTGATGGGAGATCTAGAATTATATACATTGCTTAATAAAAAATTAATATTGATTTTAAATTGTATGAATCCTTTTAAAATTCTCCCAAATGTTATGATCAATTTTGTTTTTGAAAATAAAAGAATAAATATAACAATCATTTCTTAAATATATTTTTATATATAGGATGGGCAAATGACCCCTTAGTGTGAACCTAAGTCATAGCTTCAATTTATGCTGAACTAAGTGTTTAAGGCATTGTTTAGTCTCATGTATTTACGTTACTTCTCATCAGAAGGACAAAAAAAATTTATGCTCGAACATCCACTATTTCCTCCTGATCTTCTCTTGTTTCCTCAGCATCACCGATGGGCTATCATTGGAGGACTTTAACACAAATGAAAATACAAAAAAAAAAAAAATTGTCCAATTTTGCATTTGCTTTGTCAAAATTCCTTGTACTTTAAATTCAAATTTTAGACCACACCATTGAAGAGTCTACGTATTTAAAAATCATGAGTGTAAAGCAGGTATTAAGTTTCTTGCAAGTTTATGAGGAAAAACAAAAAAAATGTAAAAATTAATAGAGATAATGGTGCAATTGCTATAACTCAATCAGAGATAAGAAAAGTTTGATAATTATAGATGTCAAAGAAAAAAAGAACATAATTAAAATGATGGTCTTCATAAGCGATAAAAGAATGAAGAAGTAGATATAATAATAACTCCAATAAATTTAATAATAGAGATATGAGTAAAAACCACAAATATAATAATTAGAAGAGAGAATAAATAATTAAGCTATGACAACTCTTATATCAAATGTTGTAGTTATTAAAAGTTTGGCCATTGAGCTTTAACGTCAAATGTACAATAGGAGAAGTATAACTTTGTAAAATACATGAGTTAAGATGATAAAACCATATTGTTTGGGTGCAAGGACAAAAATGAAGACCATGCAAATAATTACATGTATGGAGAAATAACCAGATTTTCAAGCACAATAAAGCAATAAGAAAAAAAAACTTAATGGAGATCAAAGGCAAAGGTATAATTCTCAAACACTTTAGAGATCATTAATACATCCCAAATATGTACTTTATATCAAACATGAAAAATAATATTTTGAATTTGGGTTATTAGAGACAAAATATTATATTACTTAACAAAAAAAATCAATTTTTAAGATAAAGAGAATATTTTGATTATTAAGGGGCCTATTTAATAAATAAAATACTTTTTTCTAAATTTTGTAAAGTTTTGTAACAAAGTGTACAAAGATTGATATAGTGATTGATCATGGATATGACATTTATCATATAAATGCCTTGATTTGGGTAGCCTTGAACTTTACTTAATGAATGAGATAGTGAGATGCTTATCTTACATCAACCAACAAATCAATTATCTGAAGGCTGTTTACTTGAAAAGCCATTTCAAAAAAGTTTTCCATAGTAGTCCAAAGTAGGAGTTATAATTCTACTTGAGCATATGCAAATTATTTGTGACACTATTATACTAATATATTTTTAAAAAAACTATAAAAAAATCAAAATATAATCAACATAGCTCAAAGCATACTCAAAAGTGAGATGACTTCAAAAGAGTTTTATGCTAAAGTGTTTGCATATAATCTACTTAATAAAAGGTAGAAGAGGCTGTAAGAGAATAATAATAAGATCCCATGAAAGCTCAACTTTAATAATACCTTCAAGTGATTGATCAAATGAGAATACACTAATCAACAACCAAGGTGACATTCTACTTCTTGTCTCTTCAATGAAAGTAAGAAGTGGGTAAATACTATGGATGAAGGAATCAAACAAACAGAAAGAATAATGCATATGAGCATCTTACACTTCCTCAAGCATACAAGAAGATTGAAGCTAAATTGGTATAAAAACAATACTAAAATAGATATGAAGAGATATTAAATAAGGTTAATGACTAAAGTATAGATTCAAAAAAATGGAATTAACTATGAAGAAATATATGCACATATCACTAATATTAAAACTATTAGACTAATCATTTTTTAGAAGCTTGGTATAAATGAAAATATATCACATGAATGTGAATTCTACTTTTATAAATGTAGTTCTTAAAAAAATGTTATATATTAAATAACCCTTCGGAAACCAAGTGAAATAATAAGAAGAGAAATAATTGAGGTTAAAGAAGCCTTGTATGGCCTAAAGCAAGATCCAATAGCTTAAAACACTCAAATCAACAAAAACTTTTAAGAAAGAATTTTGCTAAATGTCCATATGAATATGCACACTATATTGAGGTTTAAAATAAAGATAGCTTGATTGTGTGTTTACATAAGATGATTTTTGTATAGGTTAAAAGTAAGCATCTTTAAGGAGTTCAAGAAAGAAATTGCCAAAATTTGAGAAATGAAAAATATTAAGCTCATATCTTGTTGCATTGAAGTAAATGTGAAGCAAGAACATAAAGACATCCACATCACTTAAGGACTAATGCTAAAAGTTCTCAAGTTAGTCAAAATCCTTTTTGAAATAATTAATAATAATGTGATATCATCATGTTTATATAAATGAAAAAAGATATATATATATAAATATATGTCATAGTTATATAAGATCATATATTATTTTATAAAATATTTGTATTTTGATATTATGTCTTCAATAAAATAAATTTCACAAAATATCAATGACATAAATTTTTAATTTTTATAAATCATTTGTATTTTATACAAATTTTTGATTATTGATCGCACAAAAAAAATTAATAGCACATTATGCATGAGCGCAAATGCAATTTAAATAAAAAATCATTATGGATGGATGCGCAAAAAGTTAGTCCATGAAAAGATTAGGATCTTGGAATATAGGTATCTTTTCATAAATTAAAATTAATTATTATAAATTCATATATTTTATGTGTTCAAACTAAATGGGTTGGTGAGAAGGCCAAGGAGATTGATAGTTTAGGTTTTAAACTTTGGTATTTAGGTAAAAGTCAAACTAGAAATGGTGTAGGTGTGATTATAGATAAAAGTTTGAAGGATAATGTTATAAGTATTAATAGATGTGGAGATAGAATTATAGCTCTAAAGATTATTATTGATACTAAGATTATCAATGTTATAAGTGTCTATGCTCCTCAAGTAGGTTTGGAGGTAAGCTCAAAAGAAAAATTTTGGAATGAACTAGAGGGATTAATACAAAAGATACCTCTTGAAGAAAAAATATTTATTGGGGGAGATTTAAATGGACATGTTGGTAGAGTGGTAGATGATTTTAAAGGTATTCATGGTGGTTATGGTTTTGGAGTGACTAATGAAGAAGGTAGGACTATATTAGATTTTGCTTTAGCTTATGATTTTGTAGTTGCTAATACTTTATTTAAGAAAAGAGATGAACATATTATTACTTATAAAATGGATCTAGTAAAACACAGATTGATTATTTTTTGATAAGAAAAATAAATCATTTAGATTGTAAAAATTATAAGGTCATTCCAAGTCAAATTTTAAGTACCCAACATCGACTATTAGTTTTAGATTTTAAGATGAAAGGTTGTAAGAGAAAAATAAACTAAATTATTGTCCTAGGATTAGATGGGGACACTTAAAGAACACAAATAAAAATATTTTTAAGAGCAAACTATAAGAAATTAGAATTTGGGATGTTCATAAGGAAGCTAACGTTATGTGGGAAAAAATATCAAGTGAAATTAAGCAAGTTGCTAAAGATGTGCTTGGAGAATCAAAAGAAAAAGCTTCTTTTAATAAGAATAGTTGGTGGTGGAGTTAGAGTGTGCAAGAAAGATAAGAAATAAGAAGCATTGTTATAAAACTTAGATGTAAAAAATTGAGAATTGGGAAAGATATAAAGTGGAGATTCTAAGAAAGCAATATATGACAAAAAAAATTTAGCTTTTAGTGATTTATACAATAGATTAGATACCAAAGAAGGTGAAAGATGTATGTATAAGTTAGCCAAGCAAAGAGATAGGAGAAGTAAAGACATAGTTCAAGTATTAAAGGATGAAAATAATAAAGTGTTTTTTCTTAGAAAAAATAAAAATAGGTGGATGAGGTATTTTGATAAACTTTTTAATGAAGGATCTGAAAGTATGATTGATTTTAGCAACCTTAATACCCTAAACAAAAATAGAGAATTTCATTTCTATCATTGTATTAGTAAATCTAAAGTTAGTGAAGCTTTAAAGAAAATGAAATGTGGAAAAGCAAGGGACCGGATAATATTCCAATAGATGTGTGGAAATGTTTAGAGATCAAGAATTTCTTGGCTTACAAATCTTTTAATGTTATTTTAAAGACTAAAGATGTCGATGAGTGGAGAAAGAGTTTGTTGGTTCCTTTATTTAAGAATAAAGGTGATGCACAATAGTGTGCAAATTATAGAGGAATTAAGTTAATGTGCCATACATTAAAATTATGGGAGAGACTAATTGAGCATAGGTTATGATGTGATACAGAAGTTTCTCACAATCAATTTGGTTTCATGCCAGGTAGATCTAAAACTAAATATATGGAGTGTAATTTTAGTTGTAGAAGTTTTAGTGATAGTGTTGTGACTTTAGGTGATCAAGTCATTAATAAGAGTTATATTGATATTTAGCTCTATTGCTCAAAATGATGGTGAAATAGATGGAGATGTTATTAGTAGAATTCAAGTTGGATGGTTGAAGTGGAGGAATGTATCTGGCCTATTATGTGATAGAAAAGTTCCACTTAAACTTAAGGAAAAATTTTCTAAGATGGTGGTAAGACCCAATGACTTATGGCGAATGTTGGCCACAAAAGAGAAGCATAAGTGGTGTTAGAGATGAGGATGCTCGTGGATGAGCTTTTACTCTTAGAGATAGAATGCAAAAGTATGTTCGGGAAAAAGTTGGAGTAGCTCCAATGGTAGATAAGATTGGGAGAGTCGCTTAGATGGTTTGGCCACAAAAGCGTCAGTCAAAACAGAGTAGATGCATTAGATTTTCCTTATGTTAAGAAAGGTAGAGGTAGACCTAAAAGACTTGGTTATGTACAAAAATGATCTTAGTATACTTGAATTAAATGAGAATTTGACACATAATAGACACAATGGAGACAAAGGATTCATGTAATCTCACCCAAGTGGGATTAAGGCTTGTTGTTGTTGTTGGAACAATTGGTAAAGTCATCTTTGAAAAGAAATGTTATGGTGCGAACTAAGTTCAGTCATCATGAACGAGAGAGCCTATCCCTCTCATGCATCAAGAAAGAGACCATTTACTTTGGATGAGAGGAGCCATATCTAGTAACTTTGAAAAAGTTAGGAAATTTAGATTTAGATGATTTATTTCTCTTTTTTGTAACTATGTGAAAGTCATTGTCCAAATCTACAGCCTCACCATTAGATAACAAATGTCTAGTTTAAGTGTTTGTTGCCAAGAGGAGCTTGGAGATTAAAGGTCATTTCTCCTTCTTCCAATTTGTGATGACGATACAACTTAGGTTTTGGGTTTAGAGGATTAGAAGAGAATCAAGAGGGATTGGAATTAGGAAAAACACAAATACCTAATGGAAGTTATCTCTAAATATCGCACATCCTCCAATCCTACATTAGTATTCATATGATCTTTGCTAATGGAGATACGTATAGGGATATTTGCAATAGTAAGGGATCATGGGGATCGATATTCAAGCATTAATGTCAATATTGTTATTTTGTAAGGGTTCCAACATGAGGAGTGTTAATAAAGTACAACCGGTAATTTATCCATCTTGGATTCCTGGCTATGAACTGGGAATCATTTTATCAAGTATTAGGCTTGTAGTCATATCATTTAATGGTTCATTCAAAGTGGCCTTAATGGGTGACTTTGGGTACCAGATTTTTCTTTAAATGTGGATGGGCTATAAACAATCAAAGAATCCATGACCATGAATTATATGATGGGAGCAAAATATAGGAAGTTTTCAAATTCTACTTTTGGTAAATAGTCATTTTTTTTGACGCTAACCAAATTTCTTAGGATATTTTTTAGTGATGTCCAATTCCACAAGTATCAGCAAAGAAGGTCTAGCTAAAAGCGCTGTTTTGGTCCAACCGGAGAGGCATAATACCAACCACAAGATAGAGAAATTTGAGATTAAAGAAATGCATCACGAATAGACAACCAAAATGGGATAATAGGAGATTCCTCAATGTCAAAAAAATGAGTCCATTTCAACCACACATTTGGCAATTAAAACAAAATACGATCATCTTGCAAAACAGGAATAATCCAAATCATTAGATAATTGAATCAATAAATGCCGAGAATCAATCGACCACCTAAAAAAAACTCATAATTTCAACAAATGAAAAAAAGATATTATCCATAGAAGAACGTCAGAGAGCAAATTTACCAACCAAAGCAAATTCAAATAGTTTTGCCGTTTTCCACCATTGAATTGAAATATACAATAAATTTTGAAAAGATATAGAAACAAAATCGAAAGACTCACCAAGGTTTTTGCCTTACCCGCAAGCACCGTTGAAAGATTTAGTAGCCATGGAAGGATTTGAGCCAAAGAGAGGATCCATACCACCGACGATCGATGTGGGGTTCCCCCAAGAGCCAAGGTAGAATCCATGATCAGTAATAAAGCAAAACAGAGAAATGAAAAATGGCCTCTGGTTCGAGATCAAGCACGATCGGAACCACACACTACAATAGGGGAGGAAAATCACCGAGGAGGGACGTCGGCTAGGGCAGAGGTTTGAGGAGAAAAGGGGAGCTCGGAACCCTAAAGCAATTTTAATAAAGTAGCAATTTGAATATCTTTGCATGACTCGATTTATTTTTTTTATTGTAGCAATTTAAAATCTTTGCATAAATATTTACTTTTTGATACAAACATATTTCACATTACATTAATTGTTAGTTTTATGGTACAATCGACAGATGATTTAAACCACGAAGTTCTATTGATATAGCAAAATTAATATCACATAAAACAATTTATCATTATACTTATTAAAGAACCCTCTTGAAATATATATATATATTGAAATGAGTTTTCCACTTTCATCAAAGTATAGCAGCAATTTATTAACCATTTTAATGCATGATTTGCATAATGACAATTCTAAATCTAATGATTGAAATTGTTGAAAGCAGTAATATTCCTTACTCTCAGATTTTGAATTGAGGATATGATGGTATGGCTTGTATAGTAGTAAATGTTATCTTTTTTTTAAAAAAAAAATAGAGAATATTCTTTAAGTGTTTTTTTGTTTTAATTATTGAAATTACATACTTATATGAAAATACTGGAAATAGGATTTTTTTTAATTTTGAGAGGCATGAGATTTATTTATATGTTATTCAAAATTCACTTAATCAAACAAGTGCTAAATATAATTTTTAAATAAATAATGTTATGTATAAATTTTACAAGTATTTGATACCAAATCAACCAAAAAAAACTAAACCGACAAGGCAAAATTTTACAAGATTTGATTAATTAGTAGATAAATATAATTTAAATGGCATTTTATTTAATTCTAAATTTATTTATATATGAATTGGAGTCCGTCATCCTTCAATATATTGAATTTTGAAAGCCCTTATGTTTGAATAGTAAATGTTGAATTTATCCTAAGAATAATGATAAGATCAAAAATTTGTCCACATGAATAAGGATAAATATTAATATTTAGTCCAATATCTTAAATGATGGATATAATATCTAGATTAGTAGTGTATAAGAGATCTATATCGCATATAAATATATAGAAATCAGGGAAAATTTACTTCAAATTATATGGATAATCATCTCTCAAGCTTAAGGGTATAGTGGAATTATATAAGTAATTCTTACTATCATTTATTTTCATGTAAAATTTTAAAGATATATATATGTGAGGTTAAAGAAATTCTTGAGAGTAGTTAAGGTAGTTTTACACTTTTCACAATATCATTATTTTTTAATAAAAAAAATCTTCATCTTAAACAAATTTGAAATTAAATAAAAATCCATTTAAACTATATTTATCTACTAGTTAATGAAATACTTATAAAATATAGCATAAAAAAATATGCAGATCATTAAAAACATGCTAATTTAAAATTTTCCTCAAAATAAAATAAATTAACAAATTCATATATTTATACAATTTGAGATAAAACATTAAGAATTTAATAAAATATTGATGAGAATAAGAGACTTTATATAAGATCAAAGTTGAAAGAACCCAAACTAATGATAATAGTGACACCTAAATCCAACCAAATTGATAAAATACTTTTAAAAATGATTACATGTAAGTTGTCCGCTTTAACGCGAATTTCCATATATTGCAAGTCGTTAAAAGCTTAATTTCATAATTACAAGTCGCTGCTAAATGACCGCCTTAGACACTTAAATAAAGATGATTAGCCGATTCGACGCAAAAGAAAGTCCCGCTAAATGGGGACTATAACTATTTCTAATTTTTTAAGATACTTAAATTATTAATTACATTTGAAATCATATTTATTTTAAAATTTTGCCGACCGAACAATAAGGATGAATGATAATGTTGCATTAGTAAGAATCTGTTAAGAGTTACTGTATAAAGTTCTGATTTGAATTTTTCCTAGTTGCTGTGCAATTATTATATTCAATTCAGTCACGCAATCAGAACTCAAAGAAAAAAATGACGGAATAAAAAAGATATATTAAATTTATATTTTTTATTTTTAATTAAAAATAAAAAATTAAATTAACATGAGTAAGAACAACTTAAAAATTAAAAAAAATTATGATTAAGTATTTTAAATTATCCATGATGTTATTTTTATGCATCAAAATCACAATTATTAATTTTATTTTAAATTATATTGCAATATCCTTCTCAAAATATGTTATCAATGAACTCACAAAAACTTAGAATAATCTTATCATGATAATATTTATTATTAAAAATATATATTCAATTATTGTAGTCAGAATAGGTAGTATAATGATCTATCTAATTAATTAATTAATAAGAGAATATATGATCTATTTTTTGTCTTAGCTAATATTTGACATTAATTAAAAATTATGAAGAACTTTTTAAAAAAAATATTGCTTTTAATGAGCTTCAATTTTAAAATGTTCTAATTAAAAGTTTAAGTATAGTATTTTTTTTTTATGTCAATGAAATTCATTAATTAAAGATAATCAGTATTTTTGAAGCACTTGGTCAAATGTATGGTCTTTGGGTAACTGCAAATTGTTAGATGCTCCATTACGTAAACATTGATCAAGTAAAGGGGCATCCAGACTTTTTTTTAATCATTTATTAACCTTCAAAAGAAGTGGATTCTAAACTCAGTTTTAGTTTACGAAGCAATTGAAATGACCTTATGTAAAGAGAAAATACTTAAAACCCTAGATATGGAATGAGTGTTTGACGAATAAATAGCTAATTCAGGTTATTAGAATGAGTGCTAAAATTGGGGATTAATGATTTTAAGGTGGTATAGGTGTAAAAATAATGTTTTGGATGTTAGATATGAAAATAAGAATATTTTGAGTGGTATGTATGACAATCTTTAATTATTTTCAAGAATTTTATCTGATTTTGTATGATAATAGTGAAATCCTTATAAAATTTTATTTTACATTAAAAGAGTAAATTTTTAAATCAATATAATCTTCTTGTGTAAAAGAATCACTTGTGATAAATTTGTAACATATATTACAATATCATTCATCTCATGAATTTCTCACTTTTGGCCATCTTCATCATCATGGTAAGCTACTCATCAACCAATAGATAGAATCAACCATATTCAGAGAAGTTAACCAAATATGTCCTAATATTTTAAGGAATTTTTTTTTAAAGTTAAAAAAATTTAGTTGTTCAATTAAGTGTCTTTACTTTTTGTTGATGCATCTCATAAGTATCCATGTAGAGACATAAGAAGTAATGTCAACTCAGCTTACTAGTAAGTTATCCTTTCCCAAACTCCAATCTCTACCAACATCTTCCAGCCTATACACTCTTTCCCCTTGTGGTTTTATAAAGGAGTGTGAGATTAATACTTACACACTATTATAAGTGTACACTTTATAATTTTAATTTAAAAATTCAATTGGACTATAGAAGAGAGAATAAGTAATTTGACTTCATTTCATTAGATATTGACATTGATATATCTTTAATGAGCATCAATATTAATGATAGGTTTTAATATCAATGTAGACAATGAGTGTGAAAAGTTAGGGAAACCCACAAACTTTAAAATTAACTTTATTTTAGTGATTGAATATGCATTAGGAATATTTTATTATCTTGAGAGATGAAAGATACAATTTTGTAATAGATTCAAAAACTAAAATAAAGAGGGGTTTCTTAGTATTGTATATAAATGTGATAAATATAAAGATATACTATCTAAAAATAAAAAAATATCATCCAACCATGGATTTAAATATAATAATAGAAAAAGTTTTCAAAATTTGTCTATTCGCATTCCTAGAAGTTTCTTTATTTTAAATTTTATTTTAACTATGAGTGTGTAAATTATAGAGGAATTAAGTTAATGTGTCATACATTAAAATTATGGGAGTGAGTAATTGAGCATAAATTATGATTCTTGAAATTAGTTTGGATTTATGTTGTGTAAATCTACTATGGATGTTATACATTTGTTGAGAGATTTGATGAAGAAGTATCGAGAGAGAAAAGAAGATATTCATATGATATTTGTTGATTTAAAGATAGCATATGATAAAGTTCCCAAAGAAGTACTTTTGAGAGTTCTTGAATAAAAAGGAGTTAATATTGTGTATATTCAAGTAATTAAGGATGTACATACTTTAGTTGTTACTTGTATTCAAATACAAGGAAGATTGACCAAATATTTTCCTATTTCAAGTAGATTATATCAAGACTCAGCTTTAAGCCCATATATTTTTGCTTTGGTTATGGGTATTCTTACTAATCATATATAAGAGGATGTACCACTACTATATGTATTTTTCTATTGATATTTTTCTTGTTGTTAAGACTAGAGAGGGAGTTTAAGAGAAACTTTATTATGGAGGTCAACCGTAGAATCTAAAGGTTATCATTTGAGTAGATCTAAAACAAACTACATGGAGTGTAATTTTAGTAGATCTAGTAGTAGGATTGTGAGAATGGGTGATCAAGACATTAAAAAGAGTGAATGTATTAGATTTCTTAGGTATACTCTTCAAAGTGATGGTAAAATAGATAGAGGTGTTAGTAGTATAATTCAAGTTGAATTGTTGAAGGAATGACATTTTTATTTGTGATAAAAAGACCGCTTAACTTAAGAAAAAAATTTATATGATAGTTGTGACACTTACAATGCTTTATGGTACAAACATGTTGCCTAGTAAAAGAGAAGCATAACATTGTTTAAAGTGTTTTGGTGATGAGGATGCTTAGGTGGCTAACTGGATTTACACATAGAGATAAATTGTGAAATGAATATATACATAAAAAGAGTGAAATACTCCAATGGCAGATAAGATTAGAGAGAGTCATCTTTGATGGTTTGGTCACATAATACACCAGTCATCTAATGATCTAGTTAGGAGAGTAGATGTATTAGATTTGTCCTATGATAAGAAATACAAAGGCGGACTTAGAAAGACTTAGTTGGGAAGTATAAAAAATAACCTTATTTTATTAAAATTAAATGAGAATTTAACATTTAATAGAACACAATAGAGAAAAAGGATTCATGTAGCTAACCTCATATAATGGGATAATGGCTTGTTGTTGTTGTTGTATGAAGTACATGTTCTTTATAGAGATAACCCATTATATGTTCCAACTTCTCTTGAAACTGAAATAGGTTAGACTCTATTAAACTTGCAATCCTACTTTAAAATGATTATTAGTTAAATACACATAAGAGTTTGAAACTTTTGAGGTCAAGTCATATATTATGCAATATAGGTAAGTTTTTTAATTAGAAGAAATCTAACTATAGCAACTAAAGCAAAGGATGGTATACAATGCTGATAATGCTTTATATTTTATTTTTGGGTTTTTTTTCTTGTTTATTAAACATAACTCTAATATGTGATGCAAATTTCATGTCCCAATAATTTTGGCCCTAACTAATGAGTAACTACCTCTTTTAAGCAAATGTTATCCTTAAAGATTACGTGGCCTCTATTCATGCAATGGTGATAGAACATTTTAAGGAGAAGGTTGCAAAATAAATCAAATATATTGACAAAGCTTTTGGGAATTCTACTTTATTTTATTCATAACTCATTTATTAAATTTTAATCTTAAAAAAAAATTTTAATTCAAGTTTAACATAAACCATGGGAAAATCATAAGCTTGATCAAATTAAAGTAACCATTTCATTTCATTCAATGTGTATAAACAAAACGCAAACACATCAAACAAATTAAATAATTTTAAAAAATAATAATAAAGATGAGTGTGGCTGGGCAACAAATTATAGTCCTAAAAAATTTAAAAAAATTATAGCTAAGCACTACCTTACACAGCCTAGCTTAAACCTACTAATAGACTCAAACTTAACTTATGGGCCTTCTTGCTTCATCTTTAAGTTTTTGTGGCTCAAAAGTCTATAAAGATTCACCATTTATGGCTCATATTTGTTATCCTTTACTGGAATCTCAAAGGCTTATAAGACTTTCTAAGTTTTAATAAGTACACTTATAACATCAAAAAATTGCAACCTTCCATTTACAAAATATATGTTAGTTCATGTTATATTCAAAATACACAATCATTCAAACATTAATCGATCAAAAAATACGACACATTTACATGTCAGCCCACCTGTCTTATTGATTATTCTTAAGGGGCCTTTAGTATTTAAGATTTTAAGTAACACCCACAAGTAAAATGATTAATTTCTTAGAAAAATAATAATAATAATATCACAATAGTGCTTTATTTAAACATGATCACCAACAAAAAAAACAATTTTAGTTTAATCCTAATAGTTTCCACAATCCATCAATAAACTAACCTAGTACGTCATTGCATTACAACATATTATCACAATAAACAGATCAAACAAATCATTCTAAATGTATAAGGGTTGTGTCTTATTATATATCTTGTGTATGCTAAGTCGTGCAAATATATGTCTATTAGGTTTCAATTTTCTAAGTTCAAATTGGATGTTTAATTTAACTAGATATGGTTTTAATTTAAGTGATTAGTCATTCAAAAGATTTTGTTTGAACTTTATTCTAGTTATGTTTTAATTATTTAAGATTTTTAAGAATGCACAAAAACAAGTTAACTTCAGTAGATAATTAACATCAAGACCGTTTAGGCATCATAATGTTATAAAACCTATGCTACATGAAACAATAAGGTATTTCATAACAATTCCTATCTATCGTGGATGGATTTTATTAATTTTTCTATTATCTAATTAATTTTGATTATAATTTTATAATATTTTTGTAAAAGAAATTAAAAACTATCTAAAATATTTTATATAAAGAGAATATCAAATATAAATTTCATAACTTTTTAAAATTACTTTATATTATTTAATAATTTTAATAATTTTAAATTTCATAACATGACAAATTAAGAAAATAATAAATAATTTTAAAATATATGGGCAAATTCTCTTTATCTTAGAACAACAAAAGTAATTTTAATAAAAATTTAAGAATTATTCTAATATAATTCAATATTTTTACACTTTAAATATAATTTATTAATTAAATCATATTTTATTTTAATCTTTATATTAAATTAATTTTATGATTTATAGAATTTTTCTAATGGTTTATATTAACTTTTGGAATCACACATATAAATTTCGAATCAATTTGATTTATTTTAGATTTTTTATTAGTTAATTAATAAATTAAATTTTGATACAGAAGTTACCTTTTTTGAAGAAGTTACCTTTTATACTTAAGAAAAATTGGATAAAGAAAACCTTTTCTACTTAAGAAAAATCATGCACATCGAACTTCTAAATTTTCTTAAATGGATTACTTAGCATGCATCATAAAGTGTGTTAAATGCTCTCATTTGCATGCATAGATATGCTTAGGGTGCATCTATATGCATGCTATATATGTTGGGGAAAGAATTGAAGTAATGTGTGTTATGTGAATTTTGATTCATTTTTCTTAATCTTAAATTGTCTTTCTTTTTGGATAGGTTTGTTTAGAGTTTATATAAACTTAGGATTGATTAAAAGATTTAATCAAAACATTCACCTAAATGAAACTAAAATGTGAACCCACTTTAGAAATTACTTAGGTTAAGGAAGGAAAGAGAAGTTCTCTTCTCTTTCCCTCTCTTCGTAACTTAGTAATTAATTGTTGGATCCACCTAAACAAAATAAAAACATAAAATAAAACACACATATAAAAATAAACCTTCCACAAGTCTTCCACAATAGCAAATATATTTATAGTTGTATAAAGTAATACTTCAAATAAATATTTCTCTTTGTGTTGATTTCGTATGCAAACAATAATGATCTAATTCGGTAAATTTTTATGCTAAATGCAAATTATTTACTGTTTCAACAATCACTCAAAATGATACTTACTTGAAAAGATATTGAATTGTATTAAAATATATATATATATATATATATATATATATATATATATATATATATATATATATATATATATTAAATAGATAGATAGATAGATATGGATATATCATCATGAATTTTATATTAATTTTATTTTATTCAAGCCAAATACTAAAAAATAAATTCTTGAATTTAATTTAATTTATCCAAATAACTACAAATTATTTTAAATACACTACATTCCTTCTATATTGAATTTCTTTAATATTGTATTCTTTTTTAAACCAACAAACATCCCATTAGTAAAAATCTCCACTTTTAATTCTTAATTCCTTTAATAAAGTGAATTTTCCTTCTGTGTCTGTGATTTTTCCCATTTTTAAAATTTTCATATAAATCTTGTGTTTTTTGTATGATTTGTGAGTGATTTATTAGTTTATCTCTTCGAGTTTTTCTACTTCGATTTATAACATCAATGTACATACAAATTTCTACACATTTTAGAAATATATTGGGATTTGTTGCAACCAAATTCAACAATTATCTCAAAATAAATTATTATTAATTTGACTCAAAGTCGGCTCTGATTCAAAATGGAAATTTTAAATTGAGGGTGGCTCACTCAAACCTGACGGTTTTTTTTTTGTCCTAATTCTTTATTTTACTCTATCTGTTTTTGAAAACATATTAAATATATTTATTATCTATTTTACAGCTTTTGGTCAAGAATTAGTTTTATTTCCTATTTTTCTTCTTGGAAAAACAAAATGGTCGTTTTCTTAAGTTTTGGGATCAAGCAAAAGAAAATTCATATAAATTAGCACTAATATATATATATATATATATATATATATATATATAGAGAGAGAGAGAGAGAGAGAGAGAGAGAGAGATTAACTATCTATTAATTTTCATTATTAATTTTTATTATTTTGAATTTAATTAAACTCAATTCCAACATCAAAGGATTAGTTTAATGCCAATATTTCAAGTCCACCTATATTTCTCACCATTTGGTCTCTCTCTCTATATATATATATATATATATATATATATATATATATATATATATATATATATATATATATATATATATATATTATATATATATATATATATATATATATATATATATATATATATATATATATATATATATATTATGGCCAATTAATATTTTAAAAGAAAATATTATAAATAAATGAATTATATTTTTAAAAATTGAATGAAAATGTTGTTGGTTGAAGAAAGAGATGGAATTTAAATTAAATTTTAACAGATAAATTTAAGTTGACAACTCCAAAATCTATTGTTGGAAGCAATAGTATTTTTTTTTACATTTTTTGGAAATATTCGGACCACGCCCAACAATTTCATAGATTAAAAGAAGATTAGATACAAAATATAATCAAAAAATTTGATAAAGAAGAAACCCACAAAAAAGCTATAAAAAGTAAATACAAAATTGAAATAAGAGTGAGCTCGGGAATCCAAGTCAAATTTCAGTAGATCAGAGCTCCGTCCAAGACTATCTTAGATAGGTTTGCACAACCCATGAGTTTAATGCCCCCAAAATGAAAATACATGAGGTGCATCTAATCGAGCATGGAGAAAAATGAACAATGGCATAAAGGTTCTCAAAATGCAAAGAGCACCTTAATAGCATCATAGAGTAGATTGCTTCTAGAAATTCCAGCAAAAAGAGAGGTATTAGATCATCCAAGAGGATATAGTCAAGCCAATAGATCAACCACAAGCATGTAGAGATAAATGAGCACACCACAATCAGCAATCAAATAGGCGGCAAGCTCAAGGTAACATAAGATAATCGGTTGAGCTCAAATAAGAGTTGGAGTTTATCATAGCTCACCAAAAAGAAAAGCCCTGAAAACAAAATGTATCTCCAAATGCGAAAGGTAGAACCAAAATAATGAGCAAAGTAGAGGATGAAAAATGCTTTAGATATTGTAGAAACTTTTTATTTAATGTGGTATGCAATTTTTGAATTTCTACTACCTCATCTTCTATTTCATAAGCAAAATGTATGTTTAGGATCTAGATTAAAAGCGGTAGGTGAGTCCTTGAAAATTCTATTATTCCTTTCCTTCTAGATATAATGGGTTGATGTGTACAAATAATAAAAGCTTTTGAATATTTTGCATGCCATGATGTGAATGTGCAAGCACTTGATGGAAATTGCATGTAATAAGAAAGAAATTTTCATCTGGAATAAAACTTTAAGTAGTGCATGAGAATGAGGGCTTTTAAAAAAATAAATGGATGTGGGATTCTATCACAAAATAGCAAAAAACACAATATTGATTAATATCAAGACCTCTCTTGGCCAAGATATCTTTTATCTTTAGATCTACATTAAGAATTTTTCAAACAATTGCTATAAATTTGAGGGAGTGGCCTTTGACACAAAGATACCCACTCCAGTCCTCTTTATCATAATTTTCATAAGCAAAAGAATAAGTAGATTTATGCGAATAGAAGTCCATTCCCCTCCATATACATACCTTTTTCTTTTCCCTAATGGGTATGTTTCAGATAAGCTGAGTACAATAATCTGGGGTATTTTGGGTATGAGTCAATGACTAGCTCTGATTCATGATAACTTTAGAAAGTAAAGTGTGAATCGGATAGGGGAACCAATTAAAATTTTGATTGTCAAATCTCTCAAAAAGATAATAACCAGAAATCCATGGGTCAAAGTAGAAGAGGAGGTTGCTTTTAGAGGTAACTTTTAGTAATATGCAATTCTTAACGGTTGTCACTTGCATCAGATATTTCCAAAAAAGAGAGATATTGGATCTCATCTTAAACCAAAGAGAGCCATAGAACTTGCAATACTAGTTAGCTAGATAAAAATTGAAGTTGTAATGTCTCCAAATGATCTTTGATTTGCACATGAGATTGATGACATCAAAATTAGGGAGACCCAGCCCATGACATTCTTTTGGTTTGGTTGTGATACTCCAGTCAATTGTATGCATTTTTCTTTCAGACCCATTATGGTGGAGGAAGTTGTTAATGATGGATGTGAGTTTCTTCCTCAAACCTTTAGGATTGATGGAGGATCTGAACTAATAATAATGGTAGCTCCACATAGTTGATTTAATTAGTTTGAGTCTCCCTACAAAGGAAAGAAATTTTTGCTTCCATGGAGATAGCCAATACTAAAGTTTATCCATAATTTTGAGACAATCTGAAGCTCTGAGCTTTTAGGACTTGATAGTGACCCCAAGATAGTTCCAAGAGAGAGGCTTGGAGTTAAAACTACTGATTTCATAGATTTTTTGTTGCAAATGAGTGTCAATAAATTAAGAGAAATAAATAGTATATTTTAATGGATTAACATAAAGATTAAAGGCCAAATTAAAAGTATGGAGAGTAGAAGATAAGCAATTAATAGTGTTAAGGTCAGCTTTCACATAAATATAAAGATCATCAGCATATATGAGATGAGATATATTATAACCATTTATCATAACACTTCCACTGCCAGCATAGGGTTGATGAAGGTCCAAGAGTCTAGAGAGCATCCATAATAATAGAGAAAGGTAAGGTTAAAGAGGAAAGC
Organism: Cymbidium sinense; assembly: GCA_021442155.1. NCBI lineage: Eukaryota > Viridiplantae > Streptophyta > Magnoliopsida > Asparagales > Orchidaceae > Cymbidium > Cymbidium sinense. The sequence continues at coordinate 30,865,658 of CM038224.1, forward strand.
CTTAAGCTAGAAGAGGAAATAGCCTCTTATCCCACTATTAATAATTATAGAAAAATGAACTTGTGCTATGCAGGCTTTGATCCATTTAATGAATAGGAGGCGGGGGGAAGAGGGGAGGGGAATTTATCAGAAGCCTTCATTAAGTCAATTTTGACAAAAAAAAATTGAAGCCATATAAGAGTTCATTTGATGTTGTCTATAATATCATGACCAAGACTCAAGGCGCCTTGTGTTGTAAACTAAGTTTAAGCATGTTAATAAGTAATTTGGTAATGATTTTATAGATAGTATTGTAGAGAGAAATAGTCTATAGTCATTGTGAGAGCTCGTATGAATGAGAGTGATCGTAGAGTGTTTAACTCTTTTAGGAAAAGTAGAGTTGCTAAAAAAGTATTTGATGGCCTGAATGCATGAAGGATCGGTGATGGACCAAGTATCTTTAAAGAATTTGGAAACAAAACCATCTGAGCTAGGGACATTATCAAAGTCAATACTAAAGAAGGCACCTTTAATCTTGTCAGGTCACTGACAGTGTTAATAAGTTCTTCACATTCAGATGAATTGAGTGCTAACAAGAATATTCACAAGATAG